>OZ024803.1:21884033-22109753 GCA_964017045.1 Omphiscola glabra
GGACGAGTTTAAAAAAACGTGTATTTAAAAAAAATTTTTTTTTTTAAAAGTAGTTTTATTTTTAGAGATAAAGAAAATACGGTTGGTTATTGAATTAACGACGTCCTGCCGACCTGTAAACCACCCCACCCAACCACTCCACTCAACCACCCTACCCAACCACCCGACCCAACCACCCCACCCACCCAACCACCCCACCCAACCACCCCACCCAACCAACCAACCCAACCACCCCACCCAACTACCCCACCCAACCACCCCACCCAATCACCCCACCCAACCACCCCACCCAACCACCCCACCCAACCACACCACCCCACTCAACCACACCACCCCACCCAACCACCCACACCTATTTTTTTCTATTCCATTTTTTTAACATCCCCCAACATTTAAAAGAAACTCCTCCAGACTTATGAAACAATAGTGCATGCCGGGGCTAAACTAAATTGTATTTGTCGAGGCGGTAAATAAGAAAACGATGCCCCCCCCCCCCCCCACTAAAAGTACAGGTCTTTAAATAAGGTTAGAGTGGCTCATTTAGAAGTCTGCTCTCATTTCATTAGAAGCCCGCGCCCACCCCTCCAGCATGTCGGCCCGAGAGAGAGTCTAGGGTGCAAACATCCATGAAGGATAGGATTGTAAATAGTGGGGCAATCTTTTGCCCAAACCCGTTCTTAATTAATTGTTAATTCACCTCTAGAGGATGGTTGGCTAGCACCTCAGGCATCAGTTCTCAACCTGTGGTTCGCGACCCCTAAGGGTGTCGTACGACGCTTTCCCAAGGGTCGCCTAAGACCATCGGAAAACAAATTATGTACTCTACAGTTATGAAGAGCAACGAAAATAATTTTGTGTTTGTGGGGTCGCTACAACATGTGGAACTGTATTAAAGGGTCGCGGCATTGGGAAGGTTGAGGACCACTGACCTAAGGAGAAGCGGGGGAGAAAAAACAACATATTTTTGAAAAACATAATTTAAAATCTAAAAAAGGAGGAAGAGTGCTTGCGTCATTGGTTCTCAAATTACGAAAGTGGAGTTTGTGCTTGGAGTACTTTCGTCACGACAAATAAAAGCGTAGAATTTGTAGCACGCAAACAATACTGTTACAGAGATACCGGCTGATCTTTGTATGAAGACAAAGACATAAATGATCTTTGTATGAAGATGAAGACATAAATGATCGTTGTATGAGGACAAGGGCATAAATAATTTTTTTATGAAGACAGGGACATAAACGATCTTTATATGAAGACAAGGACATCCTTGATCTTGTATGATGACAATGGCATTAATGATCTTTGTATGAAAACTATTGCATAAATAAGCTTTTTATATAGACATAGAAATAAACGATCTTTTTATTAAGACAAGGACATACATGATCTATGTAGGAAGACAAGGACATAAGTGATCTTTGTATGAAGAAAGGGCATAAAAGGGCATAAATTATCTTTATATGAAGAAAGGGCATAAAGGGGCATAAATGATCTTTGTATGACAAAAAGGCATAAAGGGACATAAAGGATATTTGTATGAAGAAGGGGCATAAAGGGGCATACATGATCTTTGTATGAAGAATTGACATAAAGGGGCATAAATGATCTTTGTATGAAGAAGCAACATAAAGGGGCATAAATGATCTTGTATTAAGAAAGTGCATACATGGGCATAAATGATCTTTGTATGAAGAAGGGACATAAATGATCTTTGTATGAAGACAAGTACATAATAACTAAATGATTGTAGTGACTTATTCGTGTTCATCTTTCATATCAAGAAGTTAGCACAATAAGTTCATGTATGTGTTAAGCTGGTTATAACAAAAACTAAAAAAAAGGTGGGGGTGGGGGGCGGTCCACCATAGGCTGCACTTTTTCTTTTATATAGATGGGCGACATTTTGGTCCAAACTGCTGAGGGTTTTTTTTTCGCGGATTGCGGTTGGGTGGGTGGGGGAGTAATAGCTTAATCCGCCCTGGGCGCCACTAACCCCAGCTACAACACTAACTTTGTTTTATCTTACGTCATATTGGTATCGATCTTGAAGATGTCTTGAAGATGTCGTGAAGATGTCTTGGAGATGTCTTGAAGATTCCTTGAAGATGTCTTGAAGATGTCTTCTTCCTTAAGGATCATTCGACAACGATCGAAAGCTTCAAGGCCGCCCTGGCATCTGCTAGGGGCCGTTAGATTGGCAACATCGCTTCCCCAACCGTTGCACATATGCCAGTATATGGATGCAGCAACGTACCGAACCAGAACCAGAACCAGAAGACGGTAGCGTGGTTTCTTTCTGATCATGCGGTCACCTGATGCAGATATGAAATGTGTGTGGGTTTTTTTTAGTTTTTTGATTTTGCTCTTGGTTTAACTGTGGTCGCGATGTCTCAAATTCGTTAATTTTTACAAATGTCTAAACGACACCATCGATTTCACGTTCAATTAAATGTGGAATTAAATTACATTCTTTAACCCATCCTTAAATTAACGTTTTTTGTCAACCCTTGTGACAGTGGCGTCTCCTTTTGAGTGTTTTTTTTCATGGGGGTGGGGGGACAAAACAAAAACGTGGTCGGCTTGTTATTAAAATGTTTATTACTGGAGGCGCCACAGTACATAGCAATTTATATCAACCCTGCAAATTAAAAAGGGGTTTGGGTTGGGGGGGGGGGGAGAAATGCCCCCCTGCCCTACCCAAATGACGCCCCTGCCTCGTGACAACCCTTGTGCCAACCCTTAGATCAACCCTTGTGCCAACCCTCTTGTCAACCCTCGTGCCAGCCCTTTTGATAGCACTTTTGTTATCCCTTTCGTAACAACTTCGAGTGTTAGCTCCATCATTTTTTTTTTTAGATAATTAATTAAACCAGGACCACGCCTCAACTCTATTAAAAGATTTTAATTAGTTTTCTCAGCGTGGTCAGCGGTTCCCATTTCTTTTTTTTTTAAATTTTTTTTTAAAAAAAATGCCACATTTTAAAATGATGAATTTAAGAGAATGATTACATTTAACGCTATGCGAATCTATTTAGCCATTTCGTTTTTTTTTTAGATTTAATTAACAGGCAGGAAAAGTGTAAGGGAATTTAAATGGACGTCATGCCGAGAGACGCGACCTCAATCTTACTCAAGTGTGAAGCGGTGTTATAACCATCACGAAATTATCTGACGTGAGTAGGTCAGGCGTGCGGTGAGTACAGGTTTTGACCCGGAAGCAGTAGGTTGGTGAGCTTTCTTAAGCGCCACGCGCGGAGCAACGTGAACTTAAAAAAATGTGTTTAATGCAGTGGTTCTCAACCTATCTAATGCCGCGACCCTTTATCACAGTTCCTTACGTTGTGGCGACCCCCCAACCACAAAATTATTTTCGATGCTACTTCATAACTGTAGAGTGTATGTGTTTTACGACGGTCTCAGGCGACCCCCTGGGAAAGGATCATTCGACCCCCAAAGGGGTCGCGTTTGGGGGTCGCCACCCATAGGTTGAGAAACGCTGGTTTAATGTGTCGCGCTTGAGTTGGTCGGTGGGTTACCAGGCTCGAATGGATGTCTTTGTCTGGGATGAAACCTGGGATGGGGATGGGGTGAGGGGGATGGGTCAGGCAAAGGTAGGGGAAGGGTGAGGGGTTTGGGTCGGGAAGGTGAGGGTATGGGGTCCGGAAGGGCTGAGGGGGTCGGGAGTCGAGTGGGGTTATGGGATGCAGTCAGGGAGGGGTGAGGGCATGGAGTCGGGAAGATTAAAATGGTGTCTTAAGTGTAAAAAAATGGGGGGAGGGTGATTTCATATTTTTAAAATCTTTATATGTAGCGTTAGCGACTACAGGTGACATTCGATTGCTGCATTTGAGACTCGATCATTGCATGTGACAGTCGATTACTGGACGTGACATTCGATTAATGCACGTGACATTCGATGACTACATGTGACTTTCAATTGCTGCGTGTGTCTTTCGATTCGTGCATGTGACATTCTGATTGATTGCTGCTTGTGGAAATCGATTACTACATTTGACATTCGATTACGGCGTGTGAAATAACGCATGATTCGAAACCGCATGCAATAATGACACGATCAGTGCCAACAGAAAAATAGGCATTACGACAATTGCATTTTATTAAATCAGTGGTTCTTAACCGGTGCTCCTCGGAGCACTGGTGCTCCGCGAGGTAGTTGCAAGTGCTCCGCGAAATTATGAAACTCAGAATTTAATGTTCACTCACTTACTCTATCTGATTGAGCTGAACAAATGCTTATAATAGGTAGTCCAAACGGGGAAAAATCGGCATTTTTGCCTATTTTTACTGTTTTTTTATATCAATTGAAAGCTTGGCTTTTAACCTAATTTTTGTTGTAAAATCAAATCGGTGTGCAAATTTCACTCGGAGCGCCGCCGTTAAGAACAACGCTACCCACAATTGAATTTGACTAACACTAACATGGCAGCGTAAAGCTTGCTCGCCCGGCGAAAGTAGGTCAGTGAAACTTTAATCGGAGCTGTCAAATGTTCAATTAAGTAGTAAAATAAATATCTTCTTTTAAATATATGAAGATATTTGACGAATAATTAAAAGTTGAAATTCTAAAAATAAACCCAAAAAAATCAAAAAAATATTTATATAAGTAAAAGAAAAAGTTTAAAACTATAATTATTTACGGGTGAAGACCTAGGCCTACATACCTATTGGGATGGATTTCGGTCGTTAAGTTCGGATCATAATGTTAAAAAAGTATTATTAATTCCCAATTCATTTTTGGTTTTTACAGTAATACCCCATAATGGACAAATTTCTTATCAAACGAAAAGCGAATGATTCGGAAGAACAAAATACTAAAAATGGACCGAGTACAAGTGGAAGCGGTAGTAATGCTCTTGCTGCACATATTGTGTATGATACAAACGGTAGAATTAAAAGAAGAAAAATTAATCGACAGTATTCTGAAGAATATTTAAGTTTTGGATTTACATACATTTGTGAGGAAGAATATCACATTCCACAATGTATTGTATGTGGAGAAAAATTATCCAACAGCGCGATAGTTCCTACCAAGTTGAAACGTCACTTTTCTACAAATCACGCCAACCTTGCTACAAAAAGTAAAGATTATTTCAAACGATTGTTAGATACGCAAGCTAAACAAGTAAAATATTTAGAAAAAAACTGTGAACATTTCCGATAAGGCACAATTGGCGTCATATAAGGTTGCTGAAATGATTGCTGTTCAGTTAAAACCACAAACTGTAGAAGAGTCCTTAATTATACCTGCATGTTGTGAAATGGTTAAAATTATGTTTGGCGATGAAGCAACAAAGGAAATAATGAAAATTCCTCGTTCAAATGATACAATAAAAAATAGAATTAAAAATATGTCGGATGATATCGAGAAAACAGTTGCCGATAAGCTTTTCAAACGGCATTTTGCTCTGCAAATTGACGAGTCCACTGACATAAGTGGAAAAGCTCATATACTAGAGTTCGTTCGTTTCATTCATGAAAACGAAATAGTGAATCAATTTCTATGCTGTCTTGAGCTTACCGAACGTTCGACAGGACAAGATGTCTTTGATTCTATTTCTTCCTATTTCGAACAATTCAAAATATCATGGGAGTTGTGTGTGGGAATTTGTACGGACGGTGCTCCATCAATGGTAGGCTCATTAAAAGGGTTTGTGACTCTCGCCAAGAAAAGAAACGCCAATATTATATCTACTCACTGTTTTTTGCACAGAGAATCTCTGGTGTCCAAAACATTACCAGTAGCATTAAAACATGTGCTAGACAAAGTTGTAAATATGGTAAACTTCATAAAATCGAGACCTTTGAAAATACGCGTCTTTAAAAATCTGTGCATCTCTATGGAAGCCAAGTACGAATCTTTTCTTTTGCATTCTGAAGTGAGATGGTTATCCAGAGGAAAAGTGTTACGTCGTTTCTTAGAACTGAATGATGAATTGATGACCTTTTTCCAAAATGAAAATATGGATGATTTTGTGGAATATCTTCAAAATGACATTTGGTGTGCTAAATTGGCATATTTAGCTGATATTTTTGATTATTTAAATTGTGTTAATACCAGCCTTCAAGGAAGATAAGAAAATTTTTTAACATCGACCGACAAATTAACAGCCTTTCGGAAAAAAGTTATTTTTGGAAAAATCGTTTGTTGGAGAAAAAGAAAGTAGACATCTTTCCTTCTCTTAATGATAACACTACCGACGAAATTATTTCAGCAGTAACAGAGCATTTAGCTTTATTAGAAGAAAAGATTGAATTTTATTTTCCATCAATAAACGTAATCCCTTTGCCACGGTTGATACATCAAATAGTAAGTTGACATACCAAGAAGAAGAAGAATTAATCAACCTATCATCGGATCGTACACTTAAAATAAAATTTTCCGAAATGGCTCTGGAGGAATTTTGGATCTTTGTGCAAGAAGAATACTCAGCTCTCTCCATGAAGGCACTTAAAATCTTGTTGCAATTTTCAACATCATATTTGTGTGAACTCGGTTTCTCGATAGTCACCAACATAAAAAATAAAAAACGAGCAACACTTACTAATTTGGATGCAGAATTGAGGGTAGCTATTTCTAAAATTAGGCCTAATATCACTGAAAGTTGTAAAAACAGTCAAGCTCAGGTTTCACATTAAATCTTTTTATTTTTCTGAATTAAATTTTGCTCAATGTTATTTTTTTACTTATTTAATTTATGTTTATTAAAAATTTGTTTATCATGTTTTAATTTTAAACTCTTATGTTATAATGTTTTATTTTCAATAAAAGTCGTACGTATGTGTATTTGTTTTTTTTTTTTACTCCTTGATTTTGGTGCTCCCCAAATTTTTGTCATGATCAAAAGTGCTCCCCGACTTCAAAATGTTAAGAACCACTGTATTAAATGATATTTTAACATACGTGACTGTGGTCCATGACTGTGGTCCATGTCTGTGGTCCAAGAATATGGTCCGTGACTGTGGTACATGACTGTAGTACATGATTGTGTTCCATGACTGTGGTCCATGACTGTGGTCCATGTCTGTGGCCCATGACTGTGGTACATGACTGTGGTCCATGACTGTGATCCATGTCTGTGGTCCATGACTGTGGTCCAGCTGGCTCAGCTTCCTTATACGATTGATTGTCGGACCACACGACTGAATCCAATTTACACATGTATATGTATTATGTGGTATAAGAGATTGTTCAGATATGTATTATGTGGTTTAAGAGATTGTTCAGATATGTATAATGTGGTTTAAGAGATTGTTCAGATATGTATTATGTGGTATAAGAGAGTGTTCAGATATGTATTATGTGGTATAAGAGATTGTTCAGATGTGTATTATGTGGTTATTACTCTGTTGTTTTGTCTAGGGCTCGTTCTAAAAACAGTCCATAATAAAGGACGATACCAAAGGTTAAAAATAATAACAAATAAAACGACAATTAAGGCCAGAGCTAATTACAATTAATAACTTTTTAATTTGTGAACTTCAATTAAATAATAACAGCAAGTGAAATATGATTGAAATTATAAACTTACAGATTTGCTGGTACCGGTACTGTATATCAAAATACAATGAGCACAAAATTGTACGAGGAAATAAAAATCTCTACACACAACAAAGTATAATGACACATAGCATGCCTCGTAATCAAGGAAAGGAAAATCTCCCCCTCTCTATCTGTCAGCCCTTTTTATAGGCAGTTTCAGATGATCATTCTGGAAATGGAACACCCAGTCTTACTGTTTCCCACATTTTCTAGATTGTTCTATCATGTTCCACAGAAACGGATGATAGTAAACAAAAGTATCATCAAAGGGATATTTTTTTCTAGCCGCCCCAACACGGGACCGACTTGAAAGAGGTCATGCACGTGGAAGGCGGGCAAAGTGTGTCTCAAAATACGTCATCCCTTATAACAGTGGTATAAGAGATTGTTCAGATGTGTATTATGTGGTATAAGAGATTGTTCAGATGTGTATTATGTGGTATAAGAGATTGTTCAAATATGTGTTCTTTTGTATAGAACTCGTAAATAAATATACAATGAACCAATACGTTTGTTCGACTATCTATTTATAGCGACTTTGAATAAAACTAGTCCCAAAAACGTTACTCTACTTGTGATGCAACAATTCCTACGCCGTCTACTGCATCGGCACTCACAATATTTTAGTATCCACATTTCTCTGTTCCCAATAAATCTCCTCAAATTAACGTCACCATCATGGACACTATTTCCGCTGCATCGCTAGTTCTTATGGTGGCTTGATCTTTTATTTTTAAATAAAAAGTTAATGCTGCGATCCAAAGAGAGCGGTGCTCTGTTAAGTGGGTCACTAGGCTGACTTGATGCTATAAATAGACTTCCTGGTTCAGCCAAAACCAAGATCCCATCCATAGTCCTAGCTATAGCCAACCTGTTATCCCATCGGTAGTACTGGCTGTAGCCAAACTGATATCTCATCGGTAGCACTGGCTGTAGCCAAACTGATATCTCATCGGTATCACTGGCTGTAGCCTGACTGCTATCCCATCGGTAGTACTGGCTGTAGCCAAACTGTTATCTTACCTGTAGCACTGGCTGTAGCCAAACTGTTATCTCATCGGTAGCACTGGCTGTAGCCAAACTGTTATCTTATCTGTAGCACTGGCTGTAGCCAAACTGTTATCCCATCGGTTGTACTGGCTGCAGCCAAACTGCTATCTCATCGGTAGCACTGGCTGTAGCCAAACTGTTATCCCATCGGTTGTACTGGCTGTAGCCAAACTGCTATCTCATCGGTAGCACTGGCTGTGGTATAAAACCCATTACCGCCCAAGAAAAGATGAGAAGATGTGCCCCCCAGCAGACGGCGGCAAAGTCCCGGCTGACAGTTCAGCTCAAACGTAATCCGGAGAAATATCCAATTGTAAAGGGCGTTCTTTCAAGCAGGCTCATTGTCGTGGGTGGGGCGCCATTTTACTTTACGCTGCTGGGGGGGGGGGAGGGGACTTTTTAAAAAAAATATGAAGGAGATTGGAGAGATATTTATGTGTCTTTGTTTATGGGAGACGCTTTACAACTCAGTATAAGTAAGGATAAGTAGGTTTTAGAAATCCTATTTCCATTTCAGATGAATTAAACATCATTCTTTTGTGTTTTTCCTCGGGTGAGTAAGCCAGTGGTTCTTGAGAAGTTCTTTGAGTTTTAACTTTTTCTTCAGTTTGGTGTCTGTGCGATATGTGTGTTTGTTTTTTGTTGTTGATTGTTTGTTAACATTGCAACTGGTCCTTTAAATGAAAACAAAAAAATTCACATAAAAAATGCATTACACAAGAAATAAAAATATGTGCACAAGAAATAAATACACGTACAAAAGAAATAAATACATGTACACGAGAAATAAATACACGTACAAAAGAAATAAATACATGTACACGAGAAATAAATGCATGTACACAAGAAATAAATGCATGTACACAAGAAATAAATACATGTACACAAGAAAAAAATACATGTACACAAGAAAACTAATTCACAAATAAGTAAATGTAAAAAAAATAAATAGATTACAATAGCGAGTACACAATGTACGCAAACAAAAAATACACGTGTACCACATAAACGTACAACTTTACGAATTTACATAATTAAACTATTCACTTTAATTAATGTGTTCCTTTTTATGCCAATCGTTTGGGGACCACTCACAGTACTAACGCTTTTTTCTTTATAATTTCAAAAAACAGTTCTTTTTTTTTTTTTCAACCATCACAAAACACGTCATATTGTAATTGGAGCAATCGTTTGCGTCTTCAACAATTTTTCATGACTACGATTTTAACATTCGTGACAAATTTAAGGGTCCATCAAAGGAGAGTCTATAATTTTAAAATGATTCCACGCCAAATGAAACAAAATTAATTCCAGCGTGTTCCAACTACATGGAAACATACTGTCTGGCAACTATGAAATGTTGCTCAGGATCAGTGGTTCTCAACCTGTGGGTCGCAACCCCTTGGGGAGGGAGGGGCGGTCGAACGACCCTTACGCGGGTGTCGCCTAAGACCATAAGAAAACATATATGTATGAAGTAGTAACGAAAATTATTTTAGGGTTTTGGGGTGGGGGGGGGGGGTCACCGCAACATGAGAAACTGTATTAAAGTGCCGCGGTATTAGGAAGGTTGAGAACCACTTCACTCTCGACAAACTTCGTAAACGCTCCTTGTGTTAGTTAGCTGTCTCCGAGAGCGGCTGAAGTGAGTTGACCACAGTTTGTTTACGGAGCGTTCAAATTTGTCTCTTCCATGTTGACTTTTTCCTAAAATAATTTAATGCTGAACACCCCGATATGTCATGGAATAAAAAAGGGGGGGGGGGGAAGAAGCCATTAAATCAGACGGAAATGTGAGCGCTTTAGAACTCGAGTCAATGAACCCCACCACCTCTACGACTAACAGGTATTGCGGGGTCAAAAGGCCACCGCTTCCGGTTCAGAAGTTTTAATTGTTTTCGACGCCCTTCCACTTTGAGCTTTTTTTTAACTCTGGAGATGATATCGTTGCCGTCGCACGCAATCAAACAATGTCTGCGTGCGTGTCGGCACGTGACGTGGCGCAGACATTATCCTGATTATGATTTCCCCGGAGAACTTGTTTAGTGAAACCTATTTTCCTGGAGTCTTTGACCCGAGGCTGTGTACCTACTGTACTTATGAGCCATTCACTTCTCTGTGCGCTGACTGGTGCTTAGGGGCAAGAGACGACTAAGGATTTGGGTGGGGGAGGAGGGAATACATACTGGTTATTGGGAGAAGCGCTGACTGGTGATGGGGGGGAAGTACTGTCTGGTGACGTGTGCAAAGGGGGGGGGGATAATGGTCATTGATTGTCACTGCTGGTTATCGTCGTCGCCTTTGATTGCCGATTGCGTTTTCCTTTTTGAAAGTGATTATAAGATATGAGTGGCTAAACCATGCTTAAACATGCTAAACCCCACTTCCTTACGTTGAGTTTGGGGGGCGGGTTCTTGAGCTGTTAGTGACATTTCAGTTCCAGATGCACCAATTGCATCCTCTTTCAATGCCTCATTTAGAAATGTGCGCTTTCCATGACAAAGTCCAAGATAATTTTTTCTTTAAATATGTGCAATCAAGCTTGGAATGTCCGTCGCGTATATCCTCCGTTGGCTTTGTTTTTATTTCATAAAACTCATCTTTACTTTTTTTCTTGCCTGTAAATGAAACCTCCATCTAGCCACGAGAATACCATTACCAAAGATCAGGTGCCGACCAAGTATATCGCCTGCTTAGTTAAGTCACTTTCAATGTTAACGTGATCTGTTATAGGAAACAATTACCTTCGTTCAAAGTCCGACACAATTGTTGGGGACAAGGGCAGCTGCAGTGACCGTGGTGTGGGGGCGGGGGGGGCGTAATTTGACGGGTCAAGTTACAACAACAAAAATATAATAAACCACCCTAGTTGGACGGGACTGGCGGAAAATTATACTTTGTGGTCTCCGCATCACAGAACAGATACGTCAACATTGATCGGCCGGGGAAATAGTGGCTCGAACGATTCTCATACAAATCATGCGGTACGGAACGGGAGCACAGTCTTAAGAAATCATGTGGCCAGGAGCAGGAGCCGGGCCGAACAATTTATGTTGTACGGAGCACGTGCCCTTCAAAATAATCTCGGGCGAAATCAAATAAATATAATCACATTGAGCGCCCGGGGTTCTGTTGAGACACGGGGTGCTTGGGGGTGAGGGGAGTGTGTGGAGTGCTACGGGAGGGGAGATGGAAACTCACCATTGGTTTACTTCAGACTTAGACAGAATGATATCGTAGTGCATAAAATGTTGATCCGTGTCAGAGGTTCGTGGCTCAGGAGATCTTCAACACAACTTTATGCTAATCAATGCTATGAATGTACGTCATCAGATCCACACACGGGTGATAGGTGTCCGAGAGGCTCCCAAGCATTTTTGCTCACTCATACCGACTGAATTTACACCCACTTTGAATACGCCCATGCTGCCATTATTTGGTTAGCTATCTGGTTGTGAAATTAAGCAGAAATTGTTTTTTTTGTTTTTTTTAAACTCTCGATAGTGTAACTGCGTTCACACAATAATGTTAATGATGGCAGAGAATCGAGAACCACTCACCGGCTATTTGAGAGTTACTCACGAGAAACTCGAGAGCCACTCACCAGCTATTTCCAGGTAAAACAGAAATCTGAATGTCACACTAGACATCGGAGAATTCTCAGATGCAAGCATTTTGTGTGTGTGTTTTTTGTTTTTGTTGTTTGTTTTTTTTTAAACCTGCAATACAACAATGTTTGAAAGAACAAAATTTTAATCAAAAAGATATTTGCCTGTATGTAGAGTTTGTACCTGGTTTCTTAGGGTGAAATTTGAACGATTTTTGTGCTCAAATTAAAACCTGATATTTTGTCTATATTTCAAATAAGGGGGAACAAAAGAAATGATATTACTTTTAGTTTTGTTTCGATCATATTTCAGAAATTCCAATTTTTTTATATTTTTTTTTTTTAAATATTTTTTTTTTTTTTTTTATGTCGTGTCTTTTGTGAAACTGGAAACGCCTTTTAATCAACTATCCAAGATTAAGTTCCGTGAGCAGAAAATCTAGGGGTCTTTTGGATGAATTGAATTTCTCAGTTCCTGTGTTAGCACTGCAGCAGTGGCTTCCACCTTCCACCTGTAACGATGGCTGTCCACCAATTTAGATCGTTTATCACTTACCCTAACATTTCTACTGAGGCGCCTTCGTTGTGAACCAGATGGCGTACCACCAGCCGCTCAGAGCCGCCCGGACCACTGGGCTCTAAAGAAAGTAAATACTGACATCGTTGTAACGGTGTTACGTTAAAAATCAAATGTACTCTTAACGACTTGATTAAAGGAACTGTGACAAGACCATCTAGTGGGTGGTTAGGGAGGGGGGGGCGCGATTTCAGTATGAAGTATCAGAAATATGCATGTTAGAGATATCAGTTGTTGCTTCAAATGAACGGCCGGTGGCTCTCTGTTAACCCATAGTTAAGAGATATCAGTTGTTGCGTCCAATGGATGACCGGTGGCTATCTGTTAACCAAAAGAGATATCAGTTGTTGCATCCAATGGATGACCGGTGGCTATCTGTTAACCAAAAGAGATATCAGTTGTTGCGTCCAATGGATGACCGGTAGCTGTCTGTTAACCAAAAGAGATATCAGTTGTTGCGTCCAATAGACGGCCGGTTGCTATCTGTTAACCAAAAGAGATATCAGTTGTTGCAACCAATGAATGACCGTTGGCTCTCTGTTAGTCCATGCCCATAGTTAGACATATCCGTTGTTGCGTCCAATGGATGGCCGGTAGCTATCTGTTAACCAAAAGAGATATCAGTTGTTGCGTCCAATGAACGGCCGGTGGCTATCTGTTAACCGATAGAGATATCAGCTGTTGCATCCAATGAATGACCGCTGGCTCTGTGTTTACCCATAGTTCGACATATCAGTTGTTGCGTCCATTGGATGGCCGGGGGCTATCTGTTAGCCCATAACGTAAGGACCGTGTGACATCAATGATATTATTCTCCCTACCAGCTGATTAGAACTGGAATCTTCTGTTTAAAGTAGTTTTTCAAACGCAAATTTCCTTTGTTCGTTCTGGTGGAACGGGGCTTATTCTTGGCTAATAATTACATCCTATGGATTTAATCAAATACTCTTCTAATAATGATCCTCAATTTCGGTGTAGTTCTTTCCTTACTTCTTATAGTTCACATATTTCCAAAATATTTTTATCCGTTAAGATATGATTGTTGACAATAGTTATGCATAAATTCTTTTTTTTTTTTCATAGAAACTTGATTTCGGAAAATCAAACTTCCGACAATAACATTGATGGCGAAGTACTTTCATTTGTCCTGTCTGCCTTGGGAACGCTCTTAGCCGAAACGTTCGTGTCTAATTGTCCTGTCTTTCGATTCAAGCGTCCACATGCCTTGTTCCACCATTTAATTCTTGGAGACCTTTAAAAAGAACAATTGGATGCTGTAAACAAATACGTCACCGCCAGAATGCCATCTGAGTAGAGATATCACTTTAACTGACACGCCGGTGGAAATGTGCTCTCTTACAGAACATGTGTCTAGACACAATGCTAAGGCATTCTTGGCATAATGTTTAGGCATTCTTGACACAATACATAGGCGCCCTTGATGCTCTGTTTAGGTATGCTTGACACAATTTTTAGGCATTATTGACACAATACTTAGGCGCCCTTGACGCTATGTTTAGGCATTCTTGACACAATTTTTAGGCATTCTTGACACAATACTTAGGCGTCCTTGACGCTATGTTTAGATATTCTTGACACAATACTTAGGCGTCTTTGACACAGTGTTTAGGCCTGCTTCCTTTGAAACCTTAAAGACCTCTGCACGATGTTCACTTGCGGGCTGGAAAATCACATGGGATAAAACTCATCAAATATTTAAATGCCAACACACCTTCTGTCATTGTGTATTACCTGTATTTTGTGTAGGTTTTCAGTAGAAATAAATAGAGGGTGATAAATGTTTTTGTTCTCGAGTCTCTGACATGACAAGAATGTGAAACGGTGACACACGAATGTGAAACTGTGACAAGAATGTGAAACTCTGACAAGATTGTGAAACTGTGACAAGAATGTGAAACTGTGACAAGAATGTGAAACTACGACAAGAATGTGAAACTCTGACAAGAATGTGAAACTGTGACAAGAATGTGAAACCGTGACAAGAATGTGAAACTCTGACAAGAATGTGAAACCGTGACAAGAATGTGAAACTCTGACAAGAATCTGAAACTGTGACAAGAATATGAAACTGTGACAAGAATGTGAAACTGTGACAAGAATGTGAAACTGTGACAAGAATGTGAAACTGTGACAAGAATGTGAAACTCTGACAAGAATGTGAAACTGTGACAAGAATGGGAAACTCTGACAAGAATGTGAAACTGTGACAACAATGTGAAACCGTGACAAGAATGTGAAACTGTGATAAGAATGTGAAACTGTGACAAGAATGTGAAACCGTGACAAGAATGTGAAACTGTGACAAGAATCTGAAACTGTGACAAGAATGTGAAACTGTGACAAGAATGTGAAACTGTGACAAGAATGTGAAACCGTGACAAGAATGTGAAACTCTGACAAGAATCTGAAACCGTGTCAAGAATGTGAAACTGAGACAAGAATGTTAAAGGTGACTTTTAAATGAGTTGGACAGTCCCCTCAACACGATACAAAACTAGGCCATTTTGTGTGTGCTGTCCCATGGTAAGGTAACAAGTATTCTGTTGTTTCCCCCCCCCCCCCTCACACGACCTGACCTATTTTTATTCAATCATTGGAGTCCGATGACACCCCGGATGTGACTGTTTTATAATGGTATCGATTTCTTCTTTTAAGGCTAAGTTATTTATCGACAGCGCAGCGATTTCAGAGAATGCGGTAACCGATTACACCGAGATGTGAGTCTAAAACCATGACGTCATGCACGAGCTGTAAGATTACCTGGCATAATGCAAACATCCTGACAAAACGGAGCCGGACATTTCCTATTTTTCTTTCTTTCTCCGTGAAAGATGTTAGACTCTTTTAAATACAATCGTCGATTGAAAATATTCCGTATGAAGAGCAATGTATCGAAAAAGTTCCTCTGGCGCGCGCAAACATTTTTTTTAAACCAGCCTCCTTCATCGACCTTAACCCCCACCCTGAAATTCACCTTTACAAAAGACAATGCCATGGAGACTTTCCCCATCAGTCAATGCCAAAACAGTCTCGTGGTCAATAAGACAATATTAATGAGATGATACATCTTGAATGAAGTATCGCTCTCAAAAATTAATCCGCCTAAAATTCGTTGGTCGTGTCGTGTCGCATGCGCGTCTACTAGACAATCCTATTCTTGCTGGTGACGTCACAATTAAATGGAGATTTGCCGAACAAATGGAATGATTAAGTGAAATGAAAACGGGGGGGGGGGGGGGGGGGGGGGGGGAAAGGTCCGGAAACTCAAGTGATCCATTACTTCTCTACACAATTCTAGGTATAGTCCAGTGTTCTTCCATTGTGTAAGATGGGTCAAGCTGGAAGCTGTCCGGGGGGGGGGGGGGGGGGAAAGAATTCAGCGGAATATTTGACCATTTTTTGTTCATGGGTCATTTGTGATGCAAATTCCCGAGTCACTGCCGGGTAGAAATTAGCCAAATTACTGCTCTCTCTCTCTCTCTCTCTCTCTGTCCCTCAATCACTCTTTGTGTTGGTTGGCGGCGGATATATGCGGTAGTCGGTGGCGTTTCTGTTTGTGGGGTGACATGAAGAATGCCAGGCGGCAGAGAAATACAGCAATCAATCATATGTGTGGTCTAGACACAAAAATATTCTAAGGTGTAGTTATGAGTAGTTATAGAATCTTAATTTGGTAAGTGGAATCTTGTGGTTGTGGTTTTGTTAGTGTCTGGTGTATAGATTATTGTGGGCTGCTTGCTTGCCTTGTGTATGGATTAATGTGGGATGCTTGCTTGCTTGGTGTATAGATTAATGTGGGCTGCTTGCTTGCCTTGTGTATGGATTATTGTGGGCTGCTTGTTTCTTTGTGTATGGATTAATGTGGGCTGCTTGCTTGCCTGGTGTATAGATTAGTGTGGGCTACTTGATTGTCTGGTGTATAGATTAATGTGGGCTACTTGCTTGCCTGGTGTATAGATTAATGTGGGCTACTTGCTTACCTGGTGTATAGATTAGTGTGGGCTGCTTGCTTGCCTGTTGTATAGATTAATGTGGGCTGCTTGCCTGCCTGGTGTATAGATTAGTGTCGGCAGCTTGCTTGCCTGGTGTATAGATTAATGTGGGCTACTTGCTTGCCTGGTGTATAGATTAGTGTGGGCTGCTTGCTTGCCTGGTGTATAGATTAATGTGGGTTGCTTGCTTGCCTGGTGTATAGATTAATGTGGGCTGCTTGCCTGCCTGGTGTATAGATTAATGTGGGCTGCTTGCCTGCCTGGTGTATAGATTAGTGTCGGCAGCTTGCTTGCCTGGTGTATATATTTGTGGCGTCAACGCTCAAGTTAGTTCATGTGATAACATGGCGCACATATCTTGACATGTCAGGCTGATATTTACCAGAAATCAATTATATTAAGCTTTTTGCTTGAAACCACACAATAGGGTAACGAGGAAATGTTTAAAGTCGAATTCAATATTAAACAGTGTATCCCTGATTTGTGTGGGGTTCGAGTGGGGGGGGGGGGAGCCTCAAATGGTTCACCCCTCCAGCTCTTTAAGAGTTACCTAGAACGACGAATTTGGTTCCCCGTAAATTTGTTCAAAGCTATGGCGTATAAAAACTGAACGAATCCACGTACTCGATTACAATGCATTTGAAAGCGTCGAGAGAATAAGAAAACGTTAATCCCGCTGAACTTTATTTATCTATGTTTACGTCTTTCTCTGACACCTGCTGACGTCATTGGGGTATTAAAAAGTAAAAAAAAAAAGTGGTGTCATTCACACGTCCTAGCGTGTGTTTGATTCTTAAGCTGGTCTTAATCTTAAGTCTGCCAAAGCAAAAACTGACAGATTGTTTTGCATGTAGGTTAAAAAAATGTAAGTGTCTTGTCTTCTGTTGAAAAGAATGAATGGATGAGTAAAAGTAGATCTATGCCTTCGGAAAAAAAAACGCTGTAGCTGCCCGAATATGTTGCCTCTCAATATATCGTGGCGGGGGGGGGGAGTGGAATTGCCGCCTGTGGCGGACCGCCCCCTGCGCCCCCACATTTCTAACGCCAATTGGTGAGTTGTGCGCACGCCCGCAAAGGATTCTGAATCATTACAACAATTTTAAAATATTCCGTTTTGAGCCAGGGGTCCTATGTTCGTTTTTCTAATTTGATCTATATAAATATAATTTCAAACCGTATGCGCTCCTATACTAATAACGTCACATAGGAGATGGCGTCGGTGGGCCGTCGAGCGGGAGCTCTTAATGCCCCCCGGCACCCCTCCTCACGGGCCCGGCGCCGGGTCTCCCCGCCGACAGACCGTGTGGCGGCGTGCCGGGAAACCCCCTGGCCTGGGGGACGTCCGGTGGACCGAAAACACTGCCTTTAAAGCGTTCGCGGTCCACTCTTCTGGAGTCAGGACGGCTTTGCTTCCACTCCGGGGGGATGGTGTTGCGTTACCACCCCTCACCGCCCAGGGAGTCCCTCCGTCGGGACGTTAAGGTGGGACGAAACGGTTACCTAGGAGCGGCTTTCTCACGGCCGCGTAGCATTAATCATAGGTATAGGCATTCGTCACCCCTACCTCATATTTATCAACGGCAACAAGTAATCATGTTAGATGCTGCTACTCCCGTTGCGTTGGGGGTCATGCGGTCGGCCGGGGTTTTTGGCTTTCGGGTGGACAAAGTCCACTCTACTAGTCCGCCACGAAGAGGCAAACCCCATGTGGACGCCCCCAAGTTTTCCCATTGACGCTGCTGCGGACGCACGGCACGGCGCTCCTATACCATTCATGCGATTGCAATAAATCTTTGTTGAGCTGTTGTCCACAAGCCAGTTTGGGCGGTTGGCATATGTAAATATAATTTCCGTATGCGCTCCTATACCATTTATCCCATTGCATAAATACTTTGGTGAGTTATTGTGCTCACGCCCGCAAAGGTTTCTGAATTATTACAACCATTTTAAAGTATTTAATTTTAAGCCGTTTGGGGGCAGAAGCCCATTAAATTTTTTTTTATTACATGAACTATAAAAATATAATTTTAAACAGAGCTAATGCATGAGTGGATGGAATTTAATCAAATGCAAACAGCGATATTTCCTTTGTGTGTGACAAACTTAGTACGCTTCTGAATTTGTACAACCATTTTGCAAAATTCAGTTTTGGACCGCGGGCCCTAAATTAGTTTTTTCCTTTTCTGATATAAGCTCTTTAAATAAAATTTGCCGTATGCGTTCCTTTACCATTCATCTGACTGCGATGAAACTTTGGTCAGTCGTTGTGTGCACGCCGGCAAGTGGGTCAATTAGCCTACGGAAGATTTTGCCCAAACGAACAAAACCGAAGTTAATATAAAGTAAAAGGAAAAAAATATATATACACAAAATAACAAACACTTCAAAACAAGACTTTCTATCAAAGAAGAGTTTAAACGCTCTAAAACAAAAACAAAAAAAAATTGAAAATTTGGTTAAAATGCATTACGCAAAGATTACTTTCCAGGAGTCTAACCAAGCACTCTATGGAACCAAAGGAATTCGAAAAAAAAATGTAGAAGGAACCTAGATATATTTAAAAAAAAAAATTTTTTTTAAATATTTTCTGTAAGGACTTCATTTGCTACTCCGATGTGATGTGATGTATACTAACTTCCAGCAGAAACAACACCATAATGTCTTTAAGACAGGATGAACCACCACCCCCCTCCCCCTAAAATAAAATTTAAAAAGAAATATTCGAATTTAAAACATAGAGACTCCACTCTGTTATAACACTAGAACACCGATAATATAACGTCACTTTAAAAAAATGTTGCTAATCTATTGTATCCCTTACAAGAAAGATTCAAAATGTTTGTCATCCAATGACGCGACAGGGGTTCTTATTTTGTTTTTAAAGCTTACAGCAACCTTTCAAATTATAGCCCCAGTACATTAAAAATTGTTTCTTGAACTGTTAGCATGGTTTCCGATTGAAACCAAGGAACGAGAATTTTTTTTAAAAAAATATTCCATCAATTATATCGCAAAAACAGCTATTTGTTTACGATATTCAATGGTTTTTTAAAAATATCTTTTAAACCAGTGTTTCTCAACCTTCCTAATACCGCGACCCTTTAACAGAGGTCCTCATGTTGGGGCGACCCACAAACACAAAATTAGTTTCGTTACTACTTCATAACAGTTGAATAAATTAAATCTGTTTTTCGATAGTCTTAGGCGACCCTTAAGAAACGCTTGTTCGACCCCCAAAAGGGGTTGAGAGCCGCTTTTATTTTTTTCAACCGATCCCCCTAGAATAGGGAACGACATTGTTTCCATTTAGAGACAAGCGAGGCGGATTGAAACTTAATGGCAGCAGACGATACGGTCCAGACATTTCCGAGAAATGATACGCCTATATTTTGAAATGGTTGGTATTATGTTTTTTTCTTTACTTTTCTTTTAAGGAGAATTACCAACACACAAAATCCTATACTTTGACGTCATTGAGATGACGCACACGGCCATCAAATATTATCGTTGTGCAAGCGTCTATGAGGGGGATAGCCATCTTGGAAACGACAGATCTTGGGCCGATAATTACATCACGCGGAGGCAACTGATCTATCTCTCGTCTTTTTGTAGTAGGCCAAAGGATCATTTTGTTTTTTTTGTGTGTAGAATAGTAATGTTTGGCCGAGGGTGTACGGAAGGGGGCGCTGTGAACTCTTAACTCCGAGGACCAACGGTTAGGGGGGATATCTTTTCGCCCGATGTCTTAGTATCGTCCATTTTATTTAATATAAATATTCATGTTATTTATTATGCAACATCTCCAATCTATAGACGTGATTTGAAATAAAGTTTTAAGAGATCACTTCTTTAAATATAAAAAGACATTTTCAACAAAACAAATGCATAATCGTTTGTTTTTTTTTTTTGAAAAATTAAATCAATAATTTAAATCATAAATAAATCATGAAACCAATATCGAAGCCTTAACCCTTCCCGTTCCAAAAAAAAACAACAACAAAAACCCAATCACACACTTTCTTTTTCTCACCCATCCCCCCCCCCTCACCCAATCCCACATGACTTGCCTTCCGAGTCGGTGACTTCCATTTTTACCTAAATAATTCTTGATTAGAATCACCCATAAAAACTACCCCCCCCCCCACCCCAACAATCCCCCAACCATAACTCGTACGCTTGGTTTAACTTCCGGCTTATCATTCACGGTGATTTTGTTACGTTCCATGGGAGACGATTGGAAATTGGTTCCATTTCCTCACCGCAAGACGTACAGACGCGCGAAGTCGTGGATTTAGTCCTGATTTTCATCTGCCTGATGAATGGACGCGACTGCTTTTTACAAAAAAAGAAAAGTTAGAAGCTCTGGGATTCCAGGATCGCTTAGATTCATGAATAGGCGGGATTAGATCGCTTCGTCCGGGTACATCGTGTAATATATTGTACCGCCTGGTTCACTTTGGTATATTATATTACTTGCTTTTGATGTATATTTGCTTAATTCTGGCGTTAATGTCATTCTTGTTATTATAATATTAGAATTGTCATGAAAAAAATTATATTTTTTTAATTCAAAAAAATTATAAGCCATGTTTAAGTGTATATCAGGAAATCAGTTGCGTGTGTTGGGGGGGGGGGGGTAAATTGGGGGGGGGATAAATGGGGGGGGGTAAATTAAAAGAAAAAGACAAACGAAGTGTGGAAAAAAATTTAAAACTTAATTCAAATATTATTTAAAGTCTGTTAATGTCCTCGACCTTTCCTCTCTAAAAAAAATCTCAGGTTCCATATTTGTATGACATCACTAGAGATTAATTGCGTTTCCCCCCCTCTTCCCCCCCCCCCCACACCTTTTTTTTTTTGTATACCTTCTTACGATCGAAAACATTGGCCTCGCCGTACCGTTTTGCTATCAGAAGATCACTAATATTAATCGAGGTTAAACATCTCTGGTGACCTCTCCAATTCCTGGTCGTTTCGGATCACGTCGTTGGAAGTTCGGCCGGAAGTTATCTTGACCAGGCAGTGCAGTAGGATATCTTCTTCTCTCCCGGCTACATATCTGAGCTTCGTTTTATCATGATGTGTAGATGAGTTGGGAGTCATAGAAATGTTTCCGGCTTCGACACTAGCAACTTAGGCATACGCATTAATATATATATATATATATATATATATATATATATATATATATATATATATATATATATATATATATATATATATATATAACTTTCAATAGAATCTAGGTCATAGCCACGGGACTGTTTAATGACATTGCCACATGACTGTTTTGATGGCATTGCAAGATGACTGCTCTGATAATAGTTATGAACTGGGCAACGGGTTTGACTTGACAAATTAAAAAGCAATTTTTTTTTTACATCAAGAAATCTGAGTTTAAAAAGAAATCTAAATATTTAAAAAAATTTGTTTAAAAATAATCTCAGTTTTAAAAAGGGGAATTTCGACAAGAAAAATCCCTGTATTTGAAATTTGTCTGTTTAAAATCAAGGGGAAATAAATGCTCTAGAAATTTTTTTAAAAATTGAATGGAATACTTATGTTATGTATGCGATACTCAACTTTGATTTGTCTGACCTGGCAGGCAGTATCCACTAACTGATGCCAGCGAGACGCTAAAACTTGTTTCTAAATATGATCAGGCGTGTAGAGCACAGACCTGAGTTGGCAAGGCTTTCCCTGATGGTCAGTGGGTATGGTTGAATATGATGGATATGATACCATGTGTATAATGATCACTACTGATATCGTAGTCACTCCTTGTATCATGGTCCCTGCTTATATCATGGCCAATCCTTGTGTCATGGTCACTCCTTGAATCATGGTCACTCCTTGAATCATGGTCACTTCTTGAATCATGGTCACTCCTTGTACCATGGTCACTCCTTGTACCATGGTCTCTCCTTGTACCATGGTCTCTCCTTATAACATGGTCTCTCCTTATATCATGGTCTCTCCTTATAGCACCACGCTGTCCTTGTATGTCAAGTGGAGACGTATAATTCTCCAAACAGTGGTCGTAGAAGGCATACAACAACAGGGAGTCGAGTATCGAGGAGTTCTAGACCTTTGAAACAAAGTATCAGCCACAAGTGTATGCATTGTAAAACTCTATAATGCAGAGGCCCTCATACTTTTTTGTCTCGTAGACCCCTTGCCATGTTTTTCGGTTTTGTGTAGACCCCCTACTTACCTGATATTACCTGCTAGTTTATAATAATTCTTAAACAGTTTTATTGTTTTTAAAATTTTTACTTCATAGGTACTTTTATTATTTATGTAGGAAGATGTATGTCTTTATATTATAAGGTAATATTATGCAGGAAAAGAGGAACTATCTGTGTATGTGAAATATTCATTCATTGAATGCCAACATAGAAGTCAGGACCTGCTTACATAAGATCCACTATCGTTGACCCACCCATTTTCATTTCATGGACCCCCAATTTTTTCCTCGCTGACATGGACCCCTCGTAAGTTGTCGTGGACTCCTGGGAGGTCGATATAGACCACTTTGGGCATCACTGCTATAATAAATTAATCACATGAGCACGATGAAGCTTAAAAAAGACATTTTGAATCTTCTAACATCTTCCATCTACTCCTGGAAGGGGACTACGCGATGTACCAGACGATGATTGGGGTTGGGGCGTTTCTTACATCACCAGTGGCGGCTACACTGTCTATCAGACTGTGATTGGATTCGGGATGTTTCTGAAATCACGAGAGGCTGCTACACTATCCACCAGGCGTTTGATTTGAATCGGTTAAGTCTGAGAGTACACCATTGAATGGCGCTGTTAATCTATGCGACCCAGTTTCTTAGCTTATCTCATGCCTGGCATCCGGCACGTGACTTAACGAAGAGCTACTTGAAGTAAACGACCGACTATTGACACGGACATGTCTGAGAGCCAGGGCGTAATCCACAGACCACCCTGACAAGTCTAAGCAACAGCTGTGTGTGATGTTGATGCCATTCAAGTGTGTGTCATGTTGATGTCATTTAAGTGTGTGTGCTGTTGATGTCATTCAAGTGTATGTGATGTTGATGTCATTCAAGTATATGTGATGTTGATGTCATTCAAGTGTATGTGATGTTGATGCCATTCAAGTGTATGTGATGTTGATGCCATTCAAGTGTATGTGATGTTGATGTCATTTAAGTGTATGTGATGTTGATGTCATTTAAGTGTATGTGATGTTGATGTCATTCAAGTGTGTGTGCTATTTATGTCATTCACGTGTATGGGATGCAGATGTCATTCAAGTGTATGTGATGTTGATGTCATTCAAGTGTGTGTGCTGTTGATATCATTCAAGTGTTTGTGGTGTTGATGTCATTCAAGTGTATGTGATGTTGATGCCATTCAAGTGTATGTGATGTTGATATCATTCAAGTGTTTGTGATGTTGATGTCATTCAAGTGTATGTGATGTTGATGGTCCTAGTTGGATAGGAGTCGGTTCTGCTTTATCTTGCTGTGTGCTCACTTTAAACGTGAACGGTGCGTTCACTCTCTGAGGATTGTGTTCTAACATGGAGTCTGCTTCGCCTGCATGGACGGTCCATGGCAAATCTTTCCCCACGAATCAAGGTCAACGTCTACGAATTTGAGAGAGGATTTTACACAGCCCTTGAAGCGGTTTTTTATGTTTACCCTGCCCACCAGCTGAGCGTTTCCCTCTGGGGAGCTCACCGAACATTAGTCGTTTTGGAAGTCTGCTGCATGGCATAAACGTTGCAATGCTTATGCACCATTAAACAAAGTTCAATTTTGTTTTCATTCGCTTTTTGCATTATAACAAATATAATAATTGCCATTATTTTATAACTGGGAATTTTTATGATTGCTTTCGAAGAAAACACCCAAAAAAAACAACCTCAAATGGTTTTTATACATAGATATTTTTCAGACAATTTTGGTGTTTGGAATTTATAGTCTGGTTTAATAATAACATTAATAATGACCTACTTCTGTATAGGTCAGAAAGATCTTTAAATACAGCTGACATCCATCAATAGTGGCACTTCAGATATTCAGTAAAAAAACACGTTTTCTGTTCGAACACAACAGGAATTAAAAGCACTGTCGAGTTTCATCACAAACTCACACACACACCCCACCCACTCCCCCCCCCCCCCCAACCCGCACAAACTTCAGTGATAATTTGTTGAATTTGTTTTTTTATTGCACTTTTTGAGTACTTTGGATTCATATACTACAACTTTGGCTGTACATTAGTTTTTCTTGTACACACCCCCCCCCCAAAATAAAACACAAAAAAACGTCTACATTTTCGCTCACACAAGCTCACACAATGTCACACAAACTGACACAAGCTCACACACGCTCACACAAGCTCACACAATGTCACACAAACTGACACACGCTCACACACGCTCACACACGCTCACACACGCTCACACTTGAATCATTCCTTACATTTTTTTTATTCGTGTTGACAAGTCCAAGGTTTTACAGTGACCAACCACAGAATTGTCGCGTACTCAACACTTTCACGTTGTCATGTACAAGACACCAGGTTTCTCGTGTAAACAACCTCTCCCCACCCCCATTTTGTCGTGTACACCCCCCCGCCCCAAGTTTATCTTGTACATTACTCCCAGGTTTGTTCCGTGTAAACAACCACCAGCCTTGTCATGTACGCAATTTCTAGTTTGTATCGCATAACTAAGTTAGGTGTCCCCAGTGACAACATTTCTCCATTTCACTTGGCTCCCACTCTCTTACCCACTCCATCAAAGCCGCGACCTTTGCCCCCTCCCTCCCCCTCCCGCGAGCCATTCCCCCCGCTGTATTCCACGGATGTTGACACTCAGTGAAGCACTTGCAGTATTTCCCTGTTAGAATTCTTAATCACAGTTTTAGCCCGTGCCTATTTTCAAAAAACCCATCACTCTACCCATCTCTCTACCCATCTCTCTACCCATCTCTCTACCATCTCTCTACCCATCTCTCTACCCATCTGTTTACTCATCTCTCTACCCATCTCTCTACCCATCTCTCTACCCATCTCTCTACCCATCTCTCTACCCATCTCTCTACCCATCTCTCTACCCATCTCTCTACCCATCTCTCTACCCATCTCTCTACCCATCTCTCTACCCATCTCTCTATCCATTCTCTAACCATATCTGTAACCATCTCTCCAAAATTTTCTTACCATATTTTACAACCAACTGCCAACATTTATCTGACAATCTTTCTAGCCACCACGCATAGGGCAAGGGTCTACTGGCGCAGGAAGCGTGGGGCGCAAGGGGGCGGTCAAGCCCGGGTGGCACTTTTAACAAAAAATTATATTTAAGTCACATTTTCGACCAACTGCAGAGTTTCTTGCGTGGGGAGGGGGTGCAAAATTATTGGCCCACCCCTGGTGGCACTAACCCTAGACACGCTACTGCAAGTGTTAAACATGTTATCCCTTAAGGCAACGGTTCTCAACCTAGGAGTCACGACCCCTTTGGGGTTCGAACCACCCTTTCCCAGGGGTCACCTAAGGGAAAACACATGTTCTCTACAGTTGTGAAGTAGCAACGAAATTAATTTTGTGGTTGGGGGGTCGCCACAACATGAGAAACTGTATTAAGTGGTCGCAGCATTAGGAAGGTTGAGAACCACTGCCTTAAGTTCATGATAGAGAAAAGATTAATACCACGGGTTTCCCACTGACAACATTTAACTTGCAACAAGCAACAGAGAAGCAACTCTTTAACCTCTTCTTTCGATTTAATTTTTTTTAAAAACAATCATGAGATGTTATCTCGTATATATATATATATAATTACTTCTGGTGTGTACTATTTCCTCTTCACAACCCCCCCCTCACACACACAACACCCCCCCCCCACACACACACAACTCCGTATGTTACAGATTTGATAGTAATGAGTTTTAAAAAAAGGTTCTCACTCAGTAAGCTTTCATTTGAAGTTTGAACTCTGGTAAACAGATTTTGTTTTCTTTTACGGGAGACGACTTTTATATTAATCAATTAAGAGAAAATCTCAAGTTGATGGTATGGAGCTCAATACCCACTGAAGCCCTGTCAAGAGAAAATCTCAAGTTGATGGTATGGAGCTCAATACCCACTGAAGCCCTGTCAAGAGAAAATCTCAAGTTGATGGTATGGAGCTCAATACCCACTGAAGCCCTGTCAAGAGAAAATCTCAAGTTGATGGTATGGAGCTCAATACCCACTGAAGCCCTGTCAAGAGAAAATCTCAAGTTGATGGTATGGAGCTCAATACCCACTGAAGCCCTGTCAAGAGAAAATCTCAAGTTGATGGTATGGAGCTCAATACCCACTGAAGCCCTGTCAAGAGAAAATCTCAAGTTGATGGTATGGAGCTCAATACCCACTGAAGCCCTGTCAAGAGAAAAACTCAAGTTGATGGTATGGAGCTCAATACCCACTGAAGCCCTGTCAAGAGAAAAAAAAACATCACCAGCACCCCTGTTGGATGGGACCCGCTAACCCTGGATGGCAACTCATTCAAGAGAAGGAAACTCTGAATTCAAACCCGGAGATGGAGTCCCGTAGGCGGATAACATTGGTGGAATGAAACATTCCGACAACTCCTGCGACGCCACTGTTGCCAAGTTGTATCATCCACATGATGTTCCCTTTGGTTATGCAGAGTCTGGTAATTGTTAGTGAGTCTGGACACAAAGCCACTGTCTTAATTTTTTTTTAAAATATACTTATTTTGCCTGGAAAGAAGAGATAGAATTTTGCACAAAAAATACTTATTTTTCCTGACAGGAAGATGTGCAAATGTATAAAAAAATATTTTACCTGGAATGAAGCTGTGCAAATTTACAATCCCAAAAGGGGCTTATGTTGACAGAAGTGAAGCGGTACACATTTTTTTAAAAAGAAACAGTAGCATTGTAACAGAAACACTGAACCATCTCATAGATGGTGAGACATTTATCTGAAAAAGAAAGCTCTTTACTAACTCTGATTGACCTGGATAATAGATACCATTGAGATCGAGATTGGCAATTTTCTCTATCAATCGGTTCTGCGAGCTTGTTTAAGGTCACCTTGACCTAGTGCGGGTCACTAGTAATAATTGAAGCGTCGTCCAATCGTGTGTGTGTGTTTTTAGTGTTGTTCTTTTTAAGACATCCAGTTTAGAGAGTTCTAAAAATATGCAAATTCAACGTGGGCCCCGTCAACGAATCTTATAAATTAAACAAATGTCAACTGTTTGGCTCGGGTAAATGGTAATGGCCCAGACTTGTAGCTCTCAAAAATTTGAGGGGGGGGGGGGGTCGGTGACATTTTATGTAAATCCATTCTAGACGGATTCGAAATGTTTTAGTAATCAGACCGAAGAACTCCTGAACTGATGTGAAATAAAGAACAGAACAGATTGTGTCCTCGGGAAAAGGAAATTACATGATGATGTTAAAAATCAAATTAGATTACGTCATCAACTTTTGGGTCAATGGTGTACAAACTTGTACTAAGTACACATCATCTTGGTTGTCAATGGTGTACAAACTTGTACTAAGTATACATCATCTTGGTTGTCAATGGTGTACAAACTTGTACTAAGTACACATCATCTTGGTTGTCAATGGTGTACAAACGTGTACTAAGTATACATCATCTTGGTTGTCAATGGTGTACAAACGTGTACTAAGTATACATCATCTTGGTTGTCAATGGTGTACAAACGTGTACTAAGTATACATCATCTTGGTTGTCAATGGTGTACAAACGTGTACTAAGTATACATCATCTTGGTTGTCAATGGTGTACAAACGTGTACTAAGTATACATCATCTTGGTTGTCAATGGTGTACAAACGTGTACTAAGTATACATCATCTTGGTTGTCAATGGTGTACAAACTTGTACTAAGTACACATCATCTTGGTTGTCAATGGTGTACAAACGTGTACTAAGTATACATCATCTTGGTTGTCAATGGTGTACAAACGTGTACTAAGTATACATCATCTTGGTTGTCAATGGTGTACAAACTTGTACTAAGTACACATCATCTTGGTTGTCAATGGTGTACAAACGTGTACTAAGTATACATCATCTTGGTTGTCAATGGTGTACAAACGTGTACTAAGTATACGTCATCTTGGTTGGTTGTTTTTTTTTTAATCCTTTTTATTAACTTCGCTTTTGTTCAAGTGTTCGTGGCAAACATCCTCGGAGGGCTAAACGACCCACTTCCCGCCATCCTATCGCACTGAAACTCGGCACGTAGACTCGATGCCGATTACAGCACATACAGTGGAACCCCGCTATAACGCGAATTCGGATATAACGCGGTCGTAGCATGGCTCCCGAAATTTTGTTTTATTCATTCACATGGAGGAAAAAAAATTGGAGAAACGTAAAAAAAAAAAAAAACAAGAAATTAACTTCAATTTAGGCATGAGATTAGTTGTGACTTTTAAAATAATATGATCGTGGCATGGTTCCTGAAATTTGAAATTCATTTACTCCATCAGGCCTAAGTTTTTTGAAAATTTTATCCATTGCTTGGAAAGCCATTTTTTTAAAGCGAAAAAAATCAAAACTTTTCAAAATAGCGTAGAAAATGAGGCCCCTGAACGCACCACGTTCAAACTAGTATCAAAATTAATGCCGAAAACGAGGCTTTCTTCCGGTAGAACTATAAATAGTAATACGTAAGGGATTTCCGCTGTGCTAAGCACGAAAGTAAAACAACCTCAAAACGGAAAAAAAAAGTTAAATATTGTCAAACCGCGCATTAATGCGAACCCCGCTTTTAACGCGATCAGATTTTATGGACACCGATCATAGCGTTATGGCGGGGTTACACTGTAATTTCAAAATTTCAGCCCCACCCTAACCCCCAAAAAATCAATTTTTTTCAAAATTATTGCTCTAAGAACAGTAGCCCATCGATAAGTCGCCACAAAAATTATGTTTTTTTTTAGGGGGCTGTTTAATTATGTATGATATCCTTCTTTAGAACATTAAGTTATCTCACTGCTCAAAGAAATCGCTCTCATACTCGTTGTTGGTAACGCAGGAAACCTTCACATAGTTTCTATATTTTAAAATAAAAAAACACACCTACCACTTAGTTGGCGTTTCATAAATTAAAACGTCTCCGTTTAAACCAGTGGTTCTCAACCTTCCTAATACCGCGAACCCCTAATATAGCTCCTCGTTTTGCGACGACCCCCAACCACACAATTATTTTCGTTGCTACTTCATAACTGCAGAGTATATGTGTTTTCACGTGGTCTTAGGCGACCCGTGTGAAAGGGTCGTTCGACCCCCCAAAGGGGTCGCGACCCACAGGTTGAGAACCGCTGGTTTAAACAAACCAAACAAATACAATCTTAAATCTCAAAGCTTTATCTTTTTGAGCGAATAGCATTCCACACACTGCGCTGATTGGTAACACGTCCACAACTTTCATCTGCCAATAGCATGGGGGGGGGGGGAATTTTCACATACACACAGCACAGCTCGTTGTGTTCGGGCGGCTGAATTTTGGAATGACCTACAATATATTATATTTTGGGATGACCTACAATGTATTATATTTTAGGACGACCTACAATGTATTATATTTTTGGATGACCTGCAATATTTTATATTGTGGGATGACATACAATTTATTATTATTTGGGATGACCTACAATTTATTACATTTTTTTGGGATGACCCACAATTTATTATATTTTGGGATGACCTACAATTTATTACACTTTTTTTGGGATGACCTACAATTTATTATATTTTGGGAAGACCTACAATCTCCGTTTGACAAAATAATAAATCCGAGCCAAGCGCCTCCTTGAGCTCACTGGTTCAATTTTCCTTAACCCCCAACAAATTGTTTGCTAAATATGGATTTAAGCTGTTTATTCATTGGTTTATTTTATACCAGTGGTTCTCAACCTTATTATGCCGCGACCCTTTAATACAGTTCCTCATGTTGTGGTCAACTCCAACCATACAATTATTTGTGTTTCTACTTCTGAAATATGCGTTTTCCCGATGGTCTTATGCGACCCCAGTGTAAGGGTCGTTCGAGCCCGACTGAAAAGAGTCGCGACCTACAAGTTGAGATCTGCTGATTTTTACTTACGACTTCATTCCAATATTTTTGGTATGCACGTTTTTCACCAACATATGACCGGAAGTAGTCTTTCATTCGGTCTGTTACACACTCCCCCCCCCCCCCCCCCGGTCTGCATCCACCGTTAAAAAATATATATCTGACCACCACCACCATCACGCTCCTTATCTACCACGATGTGCCCTCCTCCTCCCCCCCTCCCCGCATGATTTCTACAGGGAAATCTAATCGAGTGCCCGGTGTTATCCTCGCACTTGTTCTGGCAGTTGACTAACTCAGCCCACCCTAAAGAGCCGAGCAAAAAAAAAAAAAAAACCAGAATCAATTGGTTCTGCAGTATTTGCATAGTGAGATATGAGTGGACCATTCTCCTGGGACTAATATTGCTTCCATTAGTTACCACACAAGTTGGCGGTTTCCACCTGAACTCTTCACCTTCCACTGGATCTGATCCGATGGGTTCACCTGGAGTATGTTCACTGCGCCACTTTCAGGGGCAAATTATTTGCTCTACGACAAAATAATGGAACGTATTATTACATAATTTTTTTCTAACGTAAAGAAATGCGGTTATTTCATTTGAAGTCACGTGACAGTCCAACTTGTGGCAGTACGTTGTATGAAGTTATATTTCGCTATAAAGGGTAGCTGTTTTCTTTTTTTTTGAAAGTTGAAAACAAATGGCAATAAAAGGTTTACAAAGCAACCAGTGGGACATGGTGTGGTCCTCAAATGTGTACTGCTAGGTCTTTGGAGACATGGTGTGGGCCTTAAAATATGGAGTTCTAGGTCTTTGGAGACATGGTGTGGGCCTTAAAATATGGAGTTCTAGGTCTTTGGAGACATGGTGTGGTCCTAAAATGTGGACTGCTAGGTCTTTGGAGACATGGTGTGGTCCTCAAATGTGGATCTTTGAGGACATGGTGGGAAATCAAATATGGAGGGGTGGATCTTTCAGTGCATGGTGTGGGCCCTCAAATATGAACTGCTTGGTATTTCTGGACATGGTGTGGGCGCTCAAGTATGGAGTGCTTTGATCTTTGAGGGCATGTTGTGGGCCCTCAATTATGGAGTGCTTGGTCTTTGAGGACATAGTGTGGGGAATCAAATATGAAGTACTTTGTCTTTCTGGGTGACGTTGCTTTAAAAGAAGTCTCAGCATTTGTGTCCATCATTATTTTAGTTAATGACCAGCAACTTGGGTATACTCATTTGAATAACCAATGTATAAGTAGCTGTGTGGCTGTGTGTGTGTGTGTCGCTGTGTGCTATATGTGCCTATCTATGCTGCGGTTGTGTGATTGTGTGTCTGTGTGTATGTGTGTCAGTATGTACGTGCTGAGTGTATGTGAGGCTATGTGTGTGTGTGTGACATTGTCTGTGTGTAGGTGTGGCTGTGTGTATGTCTGGATGTGTGGCTGTGTGTGTGTGTCGCTGTGTGCTATATGTGCCTATCTACGCTGCGGTTGTGTGATTGTGTGTATGTGTGTCAGTATGTACGTGCTGAGTGTATGTGAGGCTATGTGTGTGTGTGTGTGTGGCATTGTCTGTGTGTAGGTGTGGCTGTGTGTATGTCTGGCTGTGTGGCTGTGTGTATGGCTGGGTGTAATGTGGCTATGTGTGCCTATGTGTCTGAGTGTATATGTGGCTATGTGTATTTAAATGTATATGTGGCTACGTGTTGATGCGTGTGAATTTTTAACGTTGCCGTTATTATGGTTAAAACTCCATTTATGATCTATTTAAAGATTCAATAAGTATACAACCCACCACCACCACAACAACAACAACAACCAAAACTCACACACACTCACACCAACAAAGTAAACATTGACTGAGCATTGACTACGACCTGTATACTTGAGACAACCAAGCTACACGCATCCGTACAAGGAGAGGTAACGCCCTCGACCAAATGAAGACGACAGGGGCCCTGGAGGAAATTGAATTTCGTGTTTACAAGACATGGTAGCGATTGGTTCCAGAGCTGATTACACTGACCACTGGTCAGCGAGGCTTATGGACGTCCCGGTTTTAGGGCGTGTGATCGTTACGTGGATTGTGGCCACTTGTTAATAACCCTTTTTTTTTGGTTGCTACTGAGTGGACTAAAGGAAAGAAGAAAAAAACATTGTGGGGGGGGGGTTGCTGTAATCCCTGTCTGAATAAAGGACAGTGGATTATACCAAGTGGTCGGTATTGGGGTCCTTAGTTCGAATGAGGCTCGGTAGTGTGATGATAATTTTATAGACATTACCTTAACGTGCGGACAGTTGTTAGAAGTACGTAGTTTAATCCGTATCCGGAAATTTGATCGAAAGGAATTTCGTCGACGGAAAATTGATCGACGGAAATTTTGATCGAACGAAAATTTGGTCGAATCTTTTTTTTTTCAGTTCACAGGTTAAAATTTTGCGTCGATCAATTTTTCCGTCGACGAAATTTCTTTCGATCACATTTCCGGTAACCAATTTAGCCATGTCTTGAACAATGACTACATATTATGTGTTTGTTCTTCGAATCCAAAGTCAGTACTGTCACTTTTATCAAGGCATCTCCAGTGGTTGAACAGATGTCACGAGTAGTGTGGTATGAAAGAGATTATTATAGGATTCCCTTTTTTTGAATGAACGTTTTTGGTCGAGGGGGTGGGGTTTGGGGGGTGGGTAAGTATTCATGATGAATGCCGGGGTGAATCAGTCAAACACGACTTTTAGTCACGTCCAATTAAATTCATCTCTTTCTTTGTTTGTCACAGAGAGCTTACAATTTCCTGTGCCATGTTTTAAAAAACAAAAAACTTGGCACATCGTGTTTTGTGTTCTTTCGATATGATCTGTAACAGACTTAGTCAGCTAGATTGATTCTCGTCTGATAGTATCAAACCAGCCTCACACACACACACACACACACACATATCCGTTCTTAAGGCGAGAGTTAAACCGATGTGGGGGTTGGCGCGGGGTGCTGGGGGTGGGGGAGACTACAGTCGGGCGTCTAGAAAAAAGAGACTGGGTAGGTAAACTGACTGGTCTGTGAAGGGGCCCTTTCGTTACTGGGGATGGGCCGGATAATTGGAACTCTATGGCCTGTGGCCGACCTAAAGATGATCAATGTTGGCAGACGGACCGGGCCAGCAGACGTCACGACAAGTGAATATTGAATTGTTTGGACCGAGAGAGTAAACGCGCCGGGGTTTTTCTGGGGCTGGTTTAGAGACAGCACCGGTGTATGTAAGATTGTTGTGGAGGAGATGGTGACGAGCACACGTCGCAGAATTATAGAGATACTGGAGTGTGGATACGGAGTTGGTAGGGGGGGGGGTTTAGCAGTGGGGTTGCTAGGATACTCTCTGCAATGCAAGTGTACTCTCTACAAGAGCTTTACGTGGCGGTCCACAGAGCCTATATATTTCTGGTCGAAGAAATAGAAAGAAAAAAGTTCTACAGCGCAAGGATACTCTCTACAATGCAAGAATGCTCTATACAATGCAAGGATAATCTCTACAAAGCAAGAATACTCTCTACAATGCAAGAATACTCTCTACAATGAAAGGATACTTTCTACAATGCAAGGATACTCTCTGCAATGCAAGAATATTATCTACAAAGCAAGAATACTCTCTACAATGCAATGATACTTTCTACAATGCAAGGATACTCTCTACAATGCAAGAATATTCTCTACAAAGCAAGAATGCTCTCTACAATGAAATATATATATTAATGAAATGAGGATCTGGGGAGACAGAGCAAGAGAAAAAAAAGAAAGAAAGAGAGACATAGAGAAAGTGAGAGACAGAGAGAGAGGAGGGGGGATAAAGAAAGAGAGAGAGGGGAAGAGAGAGACAGAGAGAGACAGAGAGAGAGTGGGGAGGGAGAGACACAGGGAGAAAGTGGGAGACATAGACAGAGAGAGAGACAGAGAACGACAGAGCGAGGCGGAGAGAGAGAGGAGGGTATAGAGAGTGAGAGAGAAATATAGGATTAAACTAAAGAAACATGCACCGATCAAATAAACATCCAGTACACATCCAGTACACATCCAGTGCACATCCAGTACGCATCCAATGCACATCCAGTACACATCCAGTACACATGCTTAGCTGTCAATAGCTTCTTTTAACAAAATGGATATTGCAATAATACAACCGCGGTCCCATTTACACAGGACCTAGGACTATTAAAACGCAGGTCCTAGAGGCGGGCGGTGGAGAAAACTCGAACCCATTTTTTAAAAATCTCTAGCACAGATAAAACTGATTTATTCACTAGTATCAGAGGTAAAGTTATTTTCTATTACCCCCCCCCCTCCCCAGCTTCCCATCCCCCGTCTTCCTGCATCCTTAGTGACCTAATAAAAATGAAGGAAACAATTCATTCTCATCCTCTGAGAACCATAATCTGACCGGAACAAGGAGCTGTGAAATTTTACGACCGGAACTCTGTCGTTACGATTGGGAGGAGGCGATGCGAGAGAAAGACACACACACACACAAAACCCTCGTCGTAGTGGGGAGTAGGGAGGGGGGCGGCAGGATATTGACGTCAGACGGGGTAAATGTCCAATTAATAAGTAGCTCGATACATCATCAGTGGCTGAGTGGGGACGCCAGGGTCCTTAAGCAACGGGGCCGCCATCATGTTCGGAACTAGATTAAAGTTTATCCCCACAAGAGATGAAGTGTGGCGAGGTGGTTGGTTTGGGGGGGGGGGAGACAGAGAGAGATTTTGGGTTTCTCAAAAAATGTATCCATGCTTCTAAATGTATCGCTGTTGACTAGGGTTCTCAAACAGGCGAAGTCAAACTCCTTTTTTATTGTGGGTGGGGGTGAGCGTGGAGGGGGGGGGGGGCGCGGAGGCGACTATACTATAAAGTAAAACAAAATAATGCGTCCAAAAAGAAATTTGACGCACAATTTTAACGTGTCAACAAAAAAAAAAAGATTCTACCAAATTTCCGTTCGATCAAATTTCCGTCGATCAATTTTCCGTCGACGAAATTTCTTTCGATCAAATTTCCGGATACGCTGTGTAAGGTTTAGTTTTTTTTTAAGAATCTCATATAGTGCAGTGATCTGTAAATTTATTTCGTGAAATCAGTGGCATCATATTTACTTCATCGTCCCCTTGAAAACAGGAAAATGGGTTTTTATGGAGTTGTGGAATAGGGATGAAAGTTTGATAGAATGTCTTTGCCAACGGCAAGTTTCAGCTCGATGGGATGACGGGAAGTGGGTCAATGAGCCGTCCGAAGATTTTTTGCCATAAACACACAAAAGTGAAGTTAATATAAAGTATTCTTTAAAAGGCTTCTGTATAACGATATCTAATGTCTGATAACGTGCAAGAGATAATATGATGGCGATATGGAACGCTATAATTACCAGCACCTTCGTGCTTTCGGTAAATCATAATTGAAAAAAAAAGAAAATGGCGTCTCTCCTTGGCGTGAGCGAATGTGCATGCATCGCTGGCTTTAGTTTCCTCCAAATCTTAGCACGCAGTTGTTAAATATGAAAAGAAGAAACCTCATTTTAAGCAGAAATTATATTTTTTTTTTACAAGATACGGTGGAAATAATATGTCTGCAAGCGAACAATTTTCATGGATCAGGAGGCATCCTAAAGTAGTTGTCTAACTACGCAGTGTTAATAGATGAAACAATATAAAATATATTTAAGCCCGTGTCAGATCTATGAGACACAATCAGATCTATATGACAATGTCAGTTCTATAAGACATTGTCAGTTCTATAAGACATTGTCAGTTCTATAGGACATTGTCAGTTCTATAAGACATTGTCAGTTCTATAGGACATTGTCAGTTCTATAAGACATTGTTAGTTCTATAAGACATTGTCTGTTCTATAAGACATTGTCAGTTCTATAAGACATTGTCAGTTCTATAAAACAATGTCAGTTCTATAAGACATTGTTAGTTCTATAAGACATTGTCTGTTCTATAACACATTGTCAGTTCTATAGGACAATGTCAGTTCTATAAGACATTGTCTGTTCTATAAGACATTGTCAGTTCTATAAGACATTGTCAGTTCTATAGGACAATGTCAGTTCTATAAGACATTGTTTGTTCTATAAGACATTGTTAGTTCTATAAGACATTGTCAGTTCTATAAGACATTGTCAGTTCTATAACACATTGTCAGTTCTATAAGCCAATGTCGAATCTATATACATTTTTTTACGCGGAAGAAAACACTTTAGAAGGTAAGTCAATTTTTTTCTTTTCCAAAATATCCTAGATAATTTTTTCTTTCTTTTACAAAATATGTAGATTCGTGCACTACAGCGTGTTATGGGCTGTTTGTTAGTATAACAATTTGAATCTATGACTAGTACTTATTCATTTATCATGGACTACTTCTGGAAGAGATATGATGAAGACGGGCGCACAAAAAAGGGGTGAACGTCTGATAAGATTTTTTTCTCCTTTTCGAATGTCCATTCAAATGAAATAATACCCTCTGTACGGCGACGACGAGAAACTACAAGGGCGGACACGTGTGTAAGAACTGTGGTCATAAGAATTTCCGAGAAGGAGGGGGGAAATAAAATGTCCACGTCGGGAATATTGCATCGGGAAAACTTGATTTATCACCTGGCACCTCAACCCGAGTCGTCAATTTGTGTGGAATAAATCAACGTGTCCGGTCGACGGAATGGAGACAAAGTGGCAGGGTGGCGTCCGTCTGGTCTGACGCCCTCGCTGTATTGATGTAATTGAAGGTTATGCTGAATGGATTTGTTATGTACGTGAACTACAGAAGATACGCTAGCATTACAGTTTAAAATTGTAGGGCTCGCGGATTGTGTTTTGTGAGGAATATTGTCCACCGGTAGATTGTGGCATGATTATCAGTTAGAATCATGCGATTGAAATCGCTGAGTAGAACGGTGAATCTCTACAGGATTATTTCCTGTCATTTAGGAATTACCATGTTCTTTGATTTAAAAATATTGAAACAAATTACCATCCTATCTGTTAAAAAAAAAAGCGCAAACTTGAGTGGTATGGCCATGTGACCAGAAAACAATGCCCCACCCCCCCCACCCCCCCCCCCCCCAAAAAAAAAATCATGCAGGGCACAACTAGAGAAGGGAGAAGAAGAGGAAGACGGGGCAAAACATCGGAAAATCGCACCAAAGAGTGGACGGGATTAAAACCAGGCGATGATGTGCGTATAGCAGAAGACAGAGAGGAATGGAGAAGGACAGTTTTCATGTCATCTGTGGCGCCCCAACGGTCCAAGGACTAAGGGACATGATGATGATGGTGAAATTTTTAGATTTTAGTTATTATTTTTTTTATTTTGCGTAACTTATGCAATCCACGCCACACGAATGTAATCGAAGACAGAAATCTCAATATAATATTTTCACATCATACACTGAGACTCAGCAGTGACACCCATATTCAGAAGAGGTCGATTTCTTATTGAACGTGCATTCAATTGTAATTGGTCATGTCATTATTTTTTGTGTGTTATGAAACAGATAATAATAGTAATAACAATAATAATAAATTATTATTATAACAACAATTTTAAAATTATAATAATAATTATAATAATAACAACAACAACAACGATAATAACTATTATTATTATGAGATGAACTTTAACATTAAAGTATGATAACAATAATCTTATCCTAGTTATCTTGCTCGTGATTATTCAAAGATTATAGAGGCTTACATTTAAATGAAACATAATGGAGATTTATATATATTAAAAAAAGTGTTTGGGGGGGGGGGCAATAAGCTCGTGAGACGTATCATCCACTCCACAACCTGCATATCGGAAACTTAATTACATGGCTCCCTCTATAAACGTGTCTTTGCTGGGAAATGGGGGGAGAGAACGCGTCGTTCCAGTATCAATATTAATGAGCACTGACCTCAAGCCTCGCCATCCGGGGATGTTGCCCGTTAGAAATGTCACCGGAAGCGAGGCCGCGGTCGAGGGGCGGGGATGATGACAGATTAATCCATGTCTGATGACAGATGACTGATTGTTGGATAATGAAAAGATGACAGCCTCGGCTTGATGAATGACCGCTTACGAAATATAAATCTATTTGCAGAACATAATTACATAAATATATTCGTAATAACCAGTGAAAGAAGTTAGTTGAAAGAAGGACATTCAGACAAAACCTGTAGTGAAAATAATACTTTAAGAGCCACTGGGAAAACGAAAACGCTACGAATACAACAGCCACATACAAAACAGCTTAGGACAGCGTTGTCGACTGAAAATATCTGTATGAGGTTCTACAGCAGCGGTTCTCAATCTTTGAGTCGCGACCCCTTTAGGGGTCTGGAGCTCCTCTCACATTTGTCACCTAAGACCATCGGGGGGGGGGGGGAAACACCTCTACAGTTAAGAATTAGCAAGCAAAAATACTTTTGTGGTTGGGGGGTCTCCACAACATGAGGAAATGTATTAGAGGGTCGCGGCATTAGGAAGGCTGAGAACCACTGCTCTACAGGAGCTTGGAGTCCCCCTAGAATTGGCATTCATAGATCTACTGACGGAACAAACAGCAATCGCTCCATTAGTTTTGCCGTGCACTGCTAGAGAACATTTTGTCTGGCTTCACGCTGTGTATTATGGCCGAGGTCCCTTCTTACAGCGATTGCAGAACCGACCTGTACTTTCATCGTACTTTCATTGTACTTTCTAACACACTGATGGAATTGCTCACGAACAAAAATCCAATAAATTTCAAACAGGATGAGCTATCGTCGGAATAATGCGCCAGAAATATATATTTTGACCTTTTCTTGTCGTCTAAGATTTTTCCTTCGATTAAAATCACTGGCGTAGCTAACGGTTAGTAACACAAGGGGCGGTTCAAGATGTTTTCCACTCCCCTCCCCGAACGAAACAAACAAACAAACTAGGCATTAGGCCGAAAAGACCGCCCCTTAATATATATTTTGTATATATTTTTTTCAATGACCAGAAAAATGCAGTCAAAGTAAAGATGAATGGAAAACTGACAAGGATTATATTGACTCAAAATTTATGTTGATGTATTAAAAACAGAATGTCTTTCAAGGTGTGAGAAACAAATAGGTAATTAATGTCTTGTATGCCGCACTTGGTCTATCTATATGTCTCTATGTATAGCGGTCGGGCAATAACCAAGTATGAAAGTCTTGGTCTACCTATATGTCTCTATGTATAGCGGTCGGGCAATAACCAAGTATGAAAGTCTTGGTCTATCTATATGTCTCTATGTATAGCGGTCGGGCAATAACCAAGTATGAAAGTCTTGGTCTACCTATATGTCTCTATGTATAGCGGTCGGGCAATAACCAAGTATGAAAGTCTTGGTCTATCTATATGTCTCTATGTATAGCGGTCGGGCAATAACCAAGTATGAAAGTCTTGGTCTACCTATATGTCTCTATGTATAGCGGTCGGGCAATAACCAAGTATGAAAGTCTTGGTCTACCTATATCTTACTTGATGTAACTGTCGGGTTATAACCTAGTTTATATCCCTTAGTCTATTCATGTACCTCTATGTATAAAATTCCTCGCCTCCCAGCCTTACACTTCAAACTTTCACATCTACCCCATCACATCCAAGTCATTGACTTGACTCAGTCATCGCCAAGACATCACCTCCAATCCTCCACCTCCTCTTGATCACCCCCAAACCCTCACCCCCACCCCCACCTCCCACTTTTCAACTCCATTCTCTCTTTCCAGTCTTCATCAAACAACCTTCACCTCCCCCTTCACGTCCCACCCTTCACCTGTAAGCTAGTATAGTTTTTTTAAAATTTTAATTCTGTTTATCTGATTTTGTATTCTTATATCAACTCAACAGTATTGATTAGTGTAAATATCACAAACGTTTGTATCGTTTTTCTTTGTAAATTGTTTTTCAGTCCTTTGTTGCGTATAGTTCAGCCAATGAGCCAAATCTTAAAACAGGTTAAATTTGTAAAACAGTGTAACGGTGCGTAACACAGGTAATGAAAGGAATGTGTGACTTGGTGTTACGTTTAACAGACATACGTGGAGGACTGCGTTCCGGTTGAAGCATCATTAAACATACAGAGGGTCGAGAGAACTGAAGAAGAATAACCCAATTATTTGCTGAAATATTACATTAGAAAATTTGCGTCAGCGGGCCGTCAAACCAAAGCTCTTTTTGCCCTCCCCCAAAGCACCCGCCTCCCAAACCCAAATATGGGGCCGCTAAGCGATACGTTGGAGATCTCCCTTTGCCAGGACGGACCCCGCCAGCAACTCCTCGATCGGGTACCAATGTATGACACCCGAGGCCAAGGACATCTGGTCAGTCGGTGACGCTGCTCTCACAGCTTCAGCAGTCGACTCTCCAATGGGGTTGGGATGGTATATTTGCGCCATAAAATCCCCCCCCCCTCAAATCATCCCGGGGAAGCGTCAGACTCTCTCAAATAAGGATTTCTACAGTGGGTTTCTATCTCGCAACTAATTTATGAAGCAGCTGGGGGGGGGGGGGGGGGAATTATTTGCTACGTATCATGACTGGCACCTTGCTCAAACCCACATCAATAATGCTCAACACATTTCACACGCATGGCCTGGCTCAGATCTAGCTACACCCAGCCCCTCCATGGCCTGGCTCAGATCTAGCTACACCCAGCCCCTCCATGGCCTGGCTCAGATCTAGCTACACCCAGCCCCTCCATAACCCCTCCATAACCCATCCTAACCCTTCAATACAACCCAATCAAAACCAGTGGCATGGGTAGGGGTCACCGCCCCAAACCCCACCCCATCTTTACTACGGGTGGGGGGGGCAACTCGTCAGTTTTCAGACGATATCAAACCCTCCATTTGATTGGAAAACAAAAGTTCCGCGCGAAAGTGGATCGCCCCTCAGCCACCCTTCCCACGTCACTGGATCTAATAACACCAAGCCCCCCTCTACCCCCCTACCCCCCAACCCACTAATAAAAAAATAAACCAACAAACACACACACAAGAAAAAGCAAAAACAAATGAGCAAACAGCCTTTATACTGTAGAGAACCTTACTCGTCTCTGTTTATCTCTGCTCTCTAATTAATTTGCAACCTTGTTCACTCTGTCTCTCGTGTGCACCAATATGACAACTCAACGAGGGTTATAGTCTTTGAACATTTATTTGTCTTATCCTTTGACTTCACTTATTTCTCTCGCTCTCTCTGTCGTACTCCACTCCAACTGTCACGGTCCCTCTCTAACTCCCGTCCGTCCACCTGCCTGCCCGGCTGAGTTCTCCCCGGCTGAGTTCTGCCCGGCTGAGTTCTGCCCGGCTGAGTTCTCACCGGCTGAGTTCTGACCGGCTGAGTTCTGCCCGGCTGAGTTCTGCCCGGCTGAGTTCTCCCTCGTCCGTCCGAATGTCCCTTTTATAAGTCCCCAGTTCCCAGGGCATTCTAACCAAGAACACACTTTACAGCTATACAAGTTTAAACACAAGACATCTAACGATATTCCCAGGTGTAAAAAATCTGCCGTCATATACCAAAAAAAAAACTTTACACCGTTAGTAGGAAAATAAATAAAATGACGTAATAAGTACTCGTTTTGATTTAGAATGGGGAACTAGAGAATGTTGGCGTCTTTCGGTTCTAATTTCGGTTTTAATTTCGGTTCTAATTTCGGTTCTAATTTCTGTTCTAATTTCGCTTCTAATTTCGGTTCTAATTTCGGTTCTAATTCTAATGGAAAGAATTCGTCCCGAACGAGCTTATCTTAGGAATCTGTGATAATGAGGGTTTTGGTTGTATCGTCCTGTTGTTTTTAGTTTTTACAAATATATTTTCTTTCATATGACATTCATCATCGCAACAACCATCATCACCATCGCAAACATCACAACATCACCCACAATCAGCATTAAGTCTTGTATCTGACTCCCACCACCTTCTAACCCGCAACCCCCCCCCCCTCCCCACAGCCATTTGTCCAATTCTGTTGGCTGCTACCAAAGGACTCACCATGTCAAAGGAACGGTTCCACATTGAAATAACCACAGGCTGATCAATGCATCGTTAGCAACCACGTCATAGCCGGATAGCTCAGATTCACTAGCAGCTGAATTTGTATAAAACATTACTGAGATGTGTTTTAATTGGTTGCTTAAAATAGAACTACATTCGTGTGTGTGGAAAACAAAAAAGGGGGGGGGGCGACTGTAACACACATCATGAATCTGAGATTTAGAGATTTGTTCAAAGAACTAACCGTATGAATGGTGCCTTAGAGTTATGTCTCTCTATTTCTTTCAAACCAATTAATGAGAGTGAAAGTGGTTTTGGGGGTGGAGGGTGGGGGTGGAGAATAAGCAACAACGGTTTGGTCAATGCGGTGGTAGAGCTAGGGTTTAAAGCCCCCTGGGGTGGGGAAAGCTTTTAGCCGCCCTTTCAACAAACCCCAAAAAAAACATTTGCTGTTGGACGAAAATGCCGCCCCCTAAATATAATGAAAAACAAAAGTGCCGTCTGGGGGTGCGGACACACCTCTCGGCGCCCCCCCCCCTTTTTTCCTACACCCCTGGGTCAATGCCATACAGCTATGTAAACAATATCACGTTAATTGGACAGGAAGTGCATGAGTTCATCATGGCGCTTGATCTGACCTCTGACCTCTTAATCCTATACACAAAATGAGCAAAGAGCAGTTGAGATCCTGCACGCGGGTCTGACTGTTTTAACCAAGCACCAGATACTTTTGTTTGGTTTTGTTTTAATTGGCCGGGTTGGGGAAGTGTTTATTGGTTTATTATTATTTGAAAAAGTGTTCATAGTTGTTTAATATAAGAAAAAAAGTGTATGTAACGGAAAGTGAAATAAATGAAAATTGTGATCAATGAACATTACAGAGATTGCTTTTGTTTTCCTTGCTGTTTTAATTTCGGGGTAGTTGCCCATCATGTTGTAATTTCGGGGTAGTTGCCCATCCTGTTGTAATTTCGGGGTAGTTGCCCATCCTGTTCTAATTTCGGGTTAGTTGCCCATCATGTTGTAATTTCGGGGTAGTTGCCCATCATGTTGTAATTTCGGGGTAGTTGCCCATCCTGTTCTAATTTCGGGTTAGTTGCCCATCATGTTGTAATTTCGGGGTAGTTGCCCATCATGTTGTAATTTCGGGGTAGTTGCCCATCATGTTGTAATTTCGGGGTAGTTTCCCATCATGTTGTAATACCGGGGTAGTTGCCGAACATGTTGTAAATTCGGGGTAGTTTCCGAACATGTTGTAATTTCGGGGTAGTTGCCCATCATGTTGTAATTTCGGGGTAGTTGCCCATCATGTTGTAATATCGGGGTAGTCGCCCATCATGTTGTAATTTCGGGGTAGTTGCCTATCATGGTGTAATTAGTTGTTGTTTTTCATTAACCTTGCTTTTTTGCCTCGACGAGGTTTAGAAATATCTGTTCCCGTGACTACAGCCCGAGGCTCGGAATTAATGCTAAATTTAGAAGCCACACAATTTTTTTTTCCCCGCTAACCCAAACAAATAAAACTTCGATGACGTCATTTTGGAAGTAACCTTTAAAAATATCCTCGGGGCCAGAGAAAAAAAAAAAAGCTGGCTGTAAAACCGGAGTCACGACCTGTGACCCGGAAGCGCTACTTTGCTGGTTGGCGCTTCTGACGCTCAGTGGTTGATGGGAAAAGTCTCAAATTACACGGTTAGCAGTTTATAAAATGCATTTATAAAAACGTCATGTGACCTGAATCGTTGAGGTCAAACTAAGCACCTAGACTTTTTGCCGATGACAACTCCATTCGATTGAAGTGTCAGCGCCGCACAAACCCACAAAAATCGCTTTGGTTTGTGTGCGTTTCTTTGTGTCAACATCTTCGGAAGGCTAAATGACCCACTTCACGTCATCCCCCATCTCCGTGGCGCTACAGCCAATGTAGGGCTTTGGCCTGCCTCACTACTTAATTCCACTCAGACCTAACTAATGCTTTTCTTTCCCAGCTGTTGTAGATCTTTTTCCAACAACATCCACCCGTCTATGCCTAGGTCTGCCTTTGAGCCGCTTTCCTCTGGGGGGTATTGGTGATGCACCCTCTTCACTCCTCTGTCATTCGGCATAACTCTAAGTGTCCCATCGAGCTGAAATATATCACATAGACTTTTTTGCCGATGACAACATATTATAACACATTTTCAGCTCCACCTTACAACCCCCACCCCCAAAAAATAAGTTGTTCCTGTTTTTTCAGTGGGGGGTGAATGTTAATGATTTCTTCAACGTTTGCGTATTTTCGTGTGGAGATTAATTATGTGGCTGCTGCTGTGTGCTTCGCATTTGTGACGTAATTGGGTATATAAAGGATTTATAGGGGGGAAAAAACGTTTCTTTTTAGGGGTTACTTTTATGGGTTTTTTTAAAATATCAATGGGACCAGTTACAATTACAATTTAAAGAGTCGTAGCCTGCAAGAAAATTATGTTATCGTCTGCCATTTCATTTGACCAAACATCATTTAATCTTCTGATGCCTACTTTACTCCATTTATCACGAAGGTAACCTTTTTCTGTCACAACTCATTAGCAGCCCTCTTGGACACTACTTCTCAGCTATGTGCTATTTTTTTTTGTTTTTTATTTGTATTCGTTTTTTCTGTTTGCTCGTTGACGAAAGATTCCTTCCGACACGTTCGGTGTTTCGTTGCGTTCCTTTTTTTCTGGTTTAACGTTACTTTGTTTTACTCATTCCCTTTTTTTTCCACAACATGATCATTCCGTCCTTCAATTTGTCTAGCAATTTTCAAGTTGTTTTTTCTTTATCTTAATTGTTTTGGGAGGTGAGCGTTCAATCAAAGCCACGTTTGACCTTCACATTCCAAGTGATAGGTCTAAAAATAGACGTGCTGGGAAAAATGCCCGATTTATTTTTTTTTTTTTTTTTTTAATAAAATATCTTACAAGAATCGCACATCTCAACTAGACGAACCTTCGTGAAAATCTACAAATAGGCCCGTGACTATCTCAGGTTACAAGGTCAGAGTATGTTATTGTTAGGTTGGGGGGGGGGGGTATTTTTGGTGTGACGTTCTGCGTTCAGGCGCACCTGAGTCGGTAGTAACGACCAGGTAAAAAAAAAAATTTCAAGGTTACATCCCACTCGGCGTGTGAGTGTTAAAGATGTGGCGAGGCTGAACAAGGGGTAGACACTTAACGTCTTGATGGCTACATGGGTGTGTGTGTGTGTGTGGGTTTGTGTGTGTGGGGTTGTGTTTTTTTCGGGTGGGCAGGGGGGAGGGCGTGTGTGTTTAAGTCTAATTGCAAGTATGCGCGTGTGTATGTATATTATTTACGCCATTGCACGCGCGTGTTCCTGTTCTGTTTGTATTAGCCCCGTCCTGAGGTGTCATGTCATGTTTGTATTAGCCCCGTTCTGATGTGTCATGTCATGTTTGTATTAGCCCCGTCCTGAGGTGTCATGTCATGTTTGTATTAGCCCCGTCCTGAGGTGTCATGTCATGTTTGTATTAGCCCCGTCCTGAGGTGTCATGTCATGTTTGTATTTCGCGTGTACCAATGTGTCCTAAGGCCGTTCACTGTTTGTATTAGTCCTGTACAAATGTGTCCTAAGGCCTAAGGCCGTTCACTGTTTGTATTAGCCCTGTACAAATGTGGCCTAAGGCCGTTGAATGTTAGATATTTTGAAACTTTTTTTGTATGAAATTTCGCATAGAAAGAATTTCTTGTATCAGATTTACTTCCCGCCAAAAACAAAGAAAACACGTTTCCGTGTGATACTATTAAATCCATCGCTAATTTTCTTAATAGCCCATTTTTCAAAAAAGTATGATTATTATTCTAAATTTGATGATTTTTGTAAGTAAGCAATACAAGACGGGAATATATTGGAATAACTTTAAGACGAACACACAAAGATTCACAGGTTAATACATGTAAAAAATAAAACACAGAGGATGGTTCAACTTATGCGCTTGTAGACTAATAGAATCATGAACGAAATGCCTATCTTGCACTCGTTCGTCCGATACTAGAATATGGTGCAATCATCTGGGACCCATACCTCAAGCAAGACGTGGACAAATTGGAGCGAATCCAACGTAACGCAATGCGCTTCATAGCACGTGACTATAAAACCACCACGCCTGGCCACGTCACTGGCCTTTTAAACAGATTGACATCCCCACTCTCAAGGACAGACGAGAAAAGATCCGCCTAACATTCTTATATAAAATGGCCATGGGGCTAATTCCGGCCATCCCAGCAAACAATTATCTTACCCCACAGAAGCCAGGCCGATTAATTAGAGCCAAACAGTCACTTAACACTGACTTAACATCTGACAACCCCATGAGAAATTACACCCGAAACAATAACAAATGCTTCACTGTGCCTCGGAGTAACACAGTGCAACATAAGCAGTCATTTTTTCCACGCACCATAATTGCTTGGAACAACCTGGACAATACCGCCGTGAACTCGACAACGATCGAAAGCTTCAAGGCCGTCCTGGCATCTGTTAGGGGCCTTTAGATTGGCAACATCGCTTCCTCAACCATTGCACATATGCCAGTATATGGATGCAGCAACGTACAGAACCAGAACCAGAACCGACTGAAAATGATGCATCTTGGGCTTGAGGTCACCGGGTGCCAAAATCATTTCAAGAGAGATTTTGGTTCCTGTCAGTCAATGCCTGGATTAAGGTCCTCTTTCAGGAGGAATGGCTTAAAAACTGAGGGGAGGGGTTGGGGGAAGGATCAACAGCCTGGAAACTTTACCGGAACTAGCCCCAAACAAACTGGAAGGAAGATCCAAAGTGATGTTTTAAGCGCCACCAGCAGAGTCTCGTCACACAGATGAGGACAGAGCACTGCCCTAACCGTGGCTACCTGAACAGGAAGAACCCACTTCGGGACCCGAGTTGCCGTCACTGTGGACAGGCGCCGGAGACGGTCGAGCACTTACTAGCCGAGCGCACGACGCTAACGACTGGTGTGGCTGGGGTGCTCCCGGCCAACCACGTTGATGGTCTGATTTACTGCACAGCCCCAGCAGATGAGGCAGGCCTGTACCGTACTTGCCGGGGGGCCATCAAAGAGCAATAGCTCGGTCCCAAACAGTGAATGTAATATTTCAGTTCCTATCAGTATTGGTGCACTGAGTTTAAGGTGTGCTGCTCCCACCCCTAAGTGACAAGCTTTTGCGTCGCCTAATCCGCTCTGCCAATGAGCCATTCGGTCGGACATTTGGCAGAGTATGCTGGGGTTTTTAGCTTCGGGTGGTCGAGTCCACCGTACTGGTCCGCCGCGCCACGTACATCCGAAACCCTGGCGTATCGGTTCCTATCACCTGCAAGGTCAGGGCAGAGCAATCAATACGTCGTCACATGTTTAACACCCCCTAACATGTGATACTCTGATCTCTCTCAACCTCTTTCATTGCTCGTGTTTTCTCTCAATGAGCACACCGCCATCATGGTGTCTGCTGTTAGATCTTGCCAAAACGCACTCCATTGAGCCGGTGTGCACGCTTACCATGAATCGTGCGCAACATCATCCCCCTGAACAGAGTGGGGTGTTGAGCCGGCAGGTGGAGGGAAATCTGGGAAATGTTGACACCCCCCCCCCACAAGAGTAGGGCTCCTGGTTTAACATACACTTATCTCAGCCATCTCAGAGAAAATTCAGTGGTTCTCAAAAAGTTTCTAAGAAAGGAACCCAGTTTATGAAGACAAGAGGTATGCCTGATTTCTATTGCGCCAAAGAAACTGAAAAAAAAATGGGACCTTTGTAGAATCCGGAGAAGAACCAGATGCGCATCTGTTTGGTGGTTATTGGAGTTTCCTGCAGCATTACGCACGTCTCTCTCTGAAACGTGTTTTCAGATCTGCTTCGCATCTGAAGCGCACCCACAGGTATCCCATAATTATGTAATTTCGATATGCCCTGAAAAACACACAAGCGTTTGTTTATAGATGATACTTTTGTAAAAGAGGAACACATTTTATAATTAATGTTTTAGTTTATGTGTGAGAGGAAAGGATAGATAATTGGGGTTTTCTTTTTATACCGTCAAAACATTGGCAATGTATTGTGTATTCATCATAACACTACTACCCTTCGGACATTCAAAGGGAGAAAGAGAGAGAGAGAAGGGGGGGGGGGGAGGGCGGAGAAAAGAGAGAATAAGATAGTAAGAAATAAAGATACAGAGAGAAGGAGAGAGCGAAAACAAATTATACTAAATGAAACTGGTTTATTAGTTTTTGAGCATGATATGAACCAATTAAATCATTATTAGTTTCTGAACTATACATGAACCAATCAGATTATTGTTAGTTAATGAGCTAATTATGAACCAATCAGATTATTGTTAGTTAATGAGCTAAATATGAACCAATCAGATTATTGTTAGTTTATTAGCTAAATTAGAATTTTTAGATTTAAACGAACACCCCCCCACCCCCGGATGCCATTTGATGTCGCCTACAAGAACTGTCACTGAGATAAGTCATGCTACCTAGTTCTCTCGGTTTATGAAGTTATCCGTTCCAAGTCATGTAGCCGCACAAGAAAGATCATCCAAGCGGATGAGTTCATCAAAAGCATCGATGGCCAAGTAACATGGTAGATTCATTTCCCCCTTGTGGGTTATCAGGTTGTGGGTCTTCAGGCTGTGAGTCATCAGGTTGTGGGTCATTAGGTTGTGGGTCATCAAGGTTGTGGGTCATCAGGTTGTGGGTCATCAGGTTGTGGGTCATCTGGTTGTGGGTCTTCAGAATGGACGCGCGGGGATAAACCACTGGAGGCAAACCTTGCCGTCTTGACTATTTTTGTTGTTGTTACCATGCAACATTTAGTCCTAAGTATCTAATACCATCCCTACTTTTTTGTATCTACTGCCATCGCAGCTAACACCATCCCTGCACTTACGGTATCTACTGTCATCTCGATTTACACCATCCCTGCATTCACAGGTATCTTCTACCATCTCTTCAAACAACATCCCTTCATTCACCGGTATCTTCTACCATCTCTTCCAACACCATCCCTTCATTCACCGGTATCTACTACTATCTCGACCAGCACCATCCTTTTCATTCACCGGTATCTACTACCATCTCGACCAGCACCATCCCTTTCATTCACCGGTATCTACTACCATCTCGACCAGCACCATCCCTTTCATTCACTGGTATCTATTACCATCTCGACCAGCACCATCCCCTTCATTCACCGGTATCACTACCATCTCGACCAGCACCATCCCCTTCATTCGCCGGCATCTACTACCATCTCGACCTTACGACATTCTCTCACCGAAGTGTCCTACATTCACCATCAAACTCTTTAGCGGGAGTTCACGATCCCAGGCCTGTCATTGTGATCCCACGCAGACCCTGCCCCTTATTATTCCTTTCTTTTACCGTACCTACTACCGACTCGGCTAACACCATCATTGCTTTCACGATATATACTACCACCTCTACCCAGCACCATCCCTACTTTCAGTGTGTCGATAGCCGTATTCCTTACACCAACCCCAAATCTGACCATGCGCTCCTGGTCAGATATATTCCGCGACCACCTTGGCCCTTATTATCACGTGCACGCACTGCACTTATTGGCACCTTACTATACCACTGCGCACTGCCCTTGGTTTTTCCGTTCGCACAATTTGCTGTGTAATGAACTATGTAGATTACTCAACTGAGCCCAAGGGTAGAGCGCCCAATTACAATAGGTTGTCTGAGACAAGAGCTGAAGACCTGAAGCTTTTCGTCTTTGAATAACTGTTTTTAAATATATATATATATAAAATTAGCAACTTAGACAGCGGTTCTTAACCAGGAGTGCCCGCGCCCCATCGGGTTTATGTGTCAGTGCCAACACAAACAATCAAATAATAATAAGCAAAAAACCGAAAAACAATCATCAAATGCCTTTTCATAAAGGTTATTGGTTGTGCACAGGTGTCACATCTGATCTGTTTCGAATATGTTTTTTTAATAACAGCATTGAAGTTGCAGAAGACATTGATAATGACCTTACGTCACAATGACCTTACGTCACAATGACCGTACGTCACATGACCTTACGTCACAATGACCTTACGTCACGATGACCTTACGTAATGATCACCTTACGTCACAATGACCTTACGTCACAATGACCTTAAGTCTCAATGACCTTACGTCACAATGACCTTAAGTCTCAATGACCTTATGTCACAATGACCTTTCATCACAAATCCTTCGTCACAATGACCTTACGTCACAATGACCTTATGTCACAATGAACACACATTTTCTTTCCCCCGACCTTCCTTCCACACCACGTCGCCGCTTCACAGCTCATCGCCAGCGGCCGTCTTTGCTAAAGATTCTTTCCTAATAGCATTTAAATTGAATCCGCGGCTGTCCATCTATCTCAATAATAAAGTCGTTCGCATTCCCACACGACAAATGTGTACAACCCCCCCTCCCCCCGTTTGTTAAACGCAGTGTTTAGTTAAAGGTGGTTAACACATGAGCGTCATGAAGTCACCACAACACCAGAGATGTAGAGCTGGGTGAATTTTAGTTTGAAAAGGTTTGGGGGGAGGGGGTGGGGTGTGTGGCGATGGATTCTGACTGAATGATTGTTGTTGTAATAAAACATTGATATAAAAACCATGTTTTAAAAAAACATTACTCTTTGCAAAAAATTTCAAAAAAGTATAAAATAATTGCCCCCTCAAAACGTCACAGATGTGATAGTCACGTGACTAGAGAAGGGTGATCGCGCCCGTGAACTCAATGTTCTTTGTTTCAGGCGCAGTTGGAGATTAGGACGGTGAGTCTAAACTGTGATGAAAGATTTGACGGCCCGCAAACGGATAAATGGACAGGGCAAGCTAAGCAAATGTCGCAAGACATCATTTTATTTTCATGGGCGCCCCGCACTTTCTGTCGCATCACATACTGTAAGAAATCTAAAGTTTTTCTAAAAATAATGGGACCCGGGTGCGAATGGCGGCGCTGCGTGTCCGGGTCCATTTTGACTCAATGCTTTTCGGATGTCACTTGTGGTAGTTTATTTTAGTTAAACCGAAGAATTAAGTTTACAAACGTATAGTACATTCAATTATCTTTCATTTGATACCTCATTTGGTCTTACAAATCCAACAATAATATTTTAAATAGTTTTTTAATCCCAATCTCTCACTTCTGGTACCCGGGTACGAATAGTCGCAGCCAATATTTTCACCCCCACCCCTCCCCCTTTTTTTTTGACACCGCAGATTTATTTCACCAGCTATTTCAGAAAAAGAAAAGAAAATATTACGCACTTAAAGCACTTGCGATATATAGATTTAAAAAAAAAAAATTCATTTAGAGCAGTTATCGGGAATTTTATTTCATGAAATCAGTGTCATCATTTTACCTTCATCTTCACCTTTGAAAAAAGGGCAAAAACTTATTTATGCGTGGGGGGGGGGGGGGGGGGGTTTGTCGGCGGGGTGGATCTGAATATTTGATAGGATGTGTTTTCATAGGCAACCGGTCTATGTGCCCCCCGTTTCAACTCGATATCGTCACGGGAAGTGGACCAATTAGCCGTCCGAAGATTTCCGAAATTAATAAAAAAAAATAATTGAAACGGTTAATAATCTGGTACTTGATTTCCTTACGAAATCTATTTTAAAAAAACAAACTAAACCGTCAGACTTTAAGCTTCAGTGAGCGCCGCCGCATCAAACACACACATTTACTCTTGGTAAGCTTAGTGCATTGAATGTTCAAATTAGACCTTCAGCATAGCTATTGGCTGATGAGCCCGTGGTCTATGGAAAAATTCAAACGAATTCACTGACTCCATCACGTGACGTTTGTAATCAAAACTCCGTCCACTCTTAATTTACTTGGTGATTGTTTTAGCTTTGGTGATTGTTTTAGATTTGGTGATTGTTTTAGCTTCACGTCTTGTGAAGGGGGTGTCACATATGCATTCTAACGATGATAATATCTGCATGGGTTCAAAAAAAAATTATGTCCCTTAGATGTTGAAAGACATTCTTCAACAACTTTTTAACATAATATTTAAATTAATTTTCAGACATATTTTATTTCAAGGCTTTGTAGGCGTTTAACGAAATTCAAGCCCAAATTCGACTTAATTCATACACAAATTCACCTTAATTCCTACTCAAATTCATCTTGTTTCATACACAAATTCATCTTAATTCATACACAAATTCATCTTAATTCATACACAAATTCATCTTAATTCATACTCAAATTCATCTAAATTCATACACAAATTCATCTAATTCATACACAAATTCATCTTAATTCATACACAAATTCATCTTAATTCATCTTAATTCATCCTCAAATTCATCTAATTCATACACAAATTCATCTTAATTCCTACACAAATTCATCTTAATTCATCTTAATTCATACTCAAATTCATCTTAATTCATACTCAAATTCATCCTAATTCATACTCAAATTCATCTTAATTCATACTCAAATTCATCTTAATTCATACTCAAATTCATCTTAATTCATACTCAAATTCATCTTAATTCATACTCAAATTCATCTTAATTCATACTCAAATTCATCTTAATTCATACTCAAATTCATCTTAATTCATACTCAAATTCATCTTAATTCATACTCAAATTCATCTTAATTCATACTCAAATTCATCTTAATTCATACTCAAATTCATCGTAATTCATACTCAAATTCATCTTAATTCATACTCAAATTCATCTTAATTCATACTCAAATTCATCTTAATTCACACACAAATTTGATAGTTATATTTTCTAGTTATCGTATTAAATTGGTTTGTGGTGAGTGAGTTTTAAAAAAAAAGGATTGGGCGTGAGGAGAGGTGGGGTGGGGGAGGAGGCGTAACCTGGATATTCGCTTCCAATTTTGTCTATGGATGTCACCAATAAAATCAGTTGAAGAGGTGCTCTCTACAGATGTTAATATGATTTGTCACGTTAATATCCGCACGGTGACATCTCTCTACGATCTTCTCACATAAACCCCAATTTGTGATGTACTTCGTGTTATTGGCTCGTGCGTAAAACGAAAGTGATCTAGGGCAGTGGTTCTCAACCTTCCTAATGCCGCGACCCTTTAATACAATTCAATGTTTTGTGGCGACCCCCAACCGAAATTTTTTTTAAAAGAAATTTAATTTGACAAAATTACAAGGAGAACAACGAAAAAAAAATATGTCGCGGCGCCCCCCTCCCCCCACACCCCGACAGCACCAGATACTTTATTTTGCTTATCTGGACTTATCTTGATGGAGGTACATTTCCATTTCACTATTTTCTCAAATTGCCACATTTCCACAGCACAGACAAAGATCAGAGGCTTAGTTTTAAAACTGAAAAAAAAATAAAAAAATAAAGTAGGCCCTCTAAATTCTATTTTGTTGTATTTAAAGAATCACTGAATTTGATTTGCTGAAACATTTTTTGAAGACCTGGGCTACCATCGCTTGTAATTAATATCCTTATTGATGGGTCTGAATTCTTCACACAAGTGTTTAAATCAAAATTCTATTTTATATTACAAACATTCGTAGTTGACGCTCGGAACAAAACAGGGTAATAACGGGGGGGGGGGGGGGGGGGAGGGGGGGGGGGGTTGTGGAGAGACAGCAATCAGGTTAGCACAATAGGAAATTAGTAAAACACAGTAAGGTTAAACCTGAAAAAAAAACGCAACAAAACAACGAACGTGTCGGCAGGAAGCCTTCATCAGCGAAGAAACAGATGAGACGAATAAAATTAAAAAATGTCAACAAATTTTTTTTTTTAAATATAGAATTAAGGGGGGGGGAACACCAATTATCAATACAAAGAGTTAAAGAAATTCACCAAGGTCCGAGTGTGTGAGTGGGGGAGGGAGAGGGGCGCCCCCCCCCACATACCGGGGGTTGGGTAGTCTCACCTGATCAGCATAATTTAATATCTCAATCTCACTGTAACTCACAACCCCCCCCCCCCAACCAGCCAACAGTCCCCCCCCCCACATACCGGGGGGTGGGTAGTCTCACCTGATCAGCATAATTTAATATCTCAATCTCACTGTAACTCACAACCCCCCCCACCAGCCAACAGTTCCCCCCCCCCACATACCGGGGGGTGGGTAGTCTCACCTGATCAGCATAATTTAATATCTCAATCTCACTGTAACTCACAACCCCCCCCCCCCACCAGCCAACAGTCCCCCCCACATACCGGGTTTGTGGGTAGTCTCACCTGATCAGCATAATTTAATATCTCAATCTCACTATAACTCCCAACCCCCCCCCCCACCAGCCAACAGTCCCCCCCACCAGCCAACAGTCCCCCCCCCCTCGGGACATGAACATGCTCGCATACTTGGGAAGTGTTCATTATGAACACATATTATTTGACGATCCTCTGGGGCGCGAGAGAGCGATGTCGGGGGGGGGGCGGGGGCGAGAGCGGCGTCTTTCACTTTAACGCCCCGTGTAAAATGTATAAAGACAGACAATTACTGGAGGGCACGAGTGGCGAAAGCCGTGAGTGCTGGTAAGGGGGGGGGGGCCACGCCGAGAGCAGCAAGTGTTCAATCAACTGCTTTGTGCCACATCTACTTGTCGGATCACAATTACGCGCCCTTTGTCATTCGAGAATCTTCCTTAATAGCATCATCGGATCCGAGAATTGCATGTGGATCCTCTTAAAGTCATCTGCCATGTCCTCATAGGGGCGGACCGGATCGGTGTTAATCAAGGGCAGGTAATGAAGACGAATTCTCAACGATAATAAAGACAGACCTTGATGAGTGGAAAAGGGAGTTATCTATATTAAGTTGTTTCTTGTTTTTTTTTAAAATTCAGAAATCAGCTAAATAGAACAAGAAAATTGATTTACAAAAAATGGAGCCAATTAGAACAAAGCTTAAGAAATACATTTAGATGGATTGTTGAATCTTAAAAAGAAATGTCCACATAACGAGAAATGTCCACATAACGAGAAATGTACACATAACGAGAAATGTCCACATAACGAGAAATGTCCACATAACGACAATTTTGACATCGCGCGGTTGTTATGGATTGATTTAGAATCCAAAAAATAATTTTAAAAACGTAGTTTTATTAGAGATAATTTTTGGAAAATTTTGTTATATGACATCAAGATGAAAGTAAATTTGACAACTTTTTCTTAGCGCAAAAAAAAACAACAACAACAAAAAACATCAGACTCAGCAAACCCGCACCTGCCACCACAGCGCCACCACGTCTGGGCGCCAGACACCATAACACCACAACGCCGTGTCTCATAGATCCCCTTAAGCACAACACCACGGCTCACAGACACCCGGTAGCACATAAACACCTCGGCTCACAGACACCCGGTAGCATATAAACGCCACGGCTCACTGACACCCGGTAGCATATAAACGCCACGGCTCACTGACACCCGGTAGCATATAAACACCACGGCTCACAGACACCCGGTAGCATATAAACACCACGGCTCACAGATACCCGGTAGCATATAAACGCCACGGCTCACAGATACAGGAAACCACCAACACCGCAATACGTCATCACGACACTAAGACTACCCATGTCGTAACACCAGGAGTAATCTCCCCTAGAGTCCGCACCCGTGTTATGTCTAGGTCTCCAGAGCCTCGATGTGGTCATGAGACAGGTCTTCAGAACGCACGTTTATTTCCCTTAGAGAGGAACATTTCGGACAAATGTGGCCTACAAAGAAAGCACTGAACATTTAGGACAAATGTGGGCTACAAGGAAAGCACTGAATATTTAGGACACATGTGGCCTACAAGGAAAGCACTGAACATTTAGGACAAATGCGGCCTACAAAGAAAGCACTGTAGACTACATTGGGAAATTATCAAGGAAGGGAAAGGATCGAATTGCTTTGGTAAACAGAATTGGTGCCGTTTGAGGGGGGGGGGGAAGAGAGAGAAAGGGAGAGAGAGTGGGAGAGAGAGGGAGAGAAAATTCTAAAAACGAAATTAGGACACGCTTGAAGCCATTGAAAAATATTGGGTATTTTCCTTTACTCTCTCGACCAAAGAATTCCTCCATTATTTTCTCGGCCATTGCCTCCTAACATTCCCTCAATGTCTTAGTAATCTCTCCACCCAACACCCACCCTTTTTTGTCTTACTCTCCTCCCTTAGTGTCACTACACTTTCATTATAGGACTTCTTCAAATACTCACCAAACGAACAAGTGCAATGCATCCTAGAAATATATGCGGAGAGAGAGGGGGAGAGAAAGAGATGAGAGAGAGATATGAGAGACAGAGAGAGAGAGAGAGAGAGTTATGATGGAGAGAGAGATGCGAGAGAGAAAGAGACATATGAGATTCAGCGAAGCGAGAGAAAACGAGAGAGAATTGAGAGAGAGAGAGAGAAAGAGAAAGAGTTAGAGAGAAAGAGAAAGAGAGAAAAAGAAAGAGAAAAAGAGAAAGAGAGAAAAAGAAGAGAGAGAGAGAGAAAGATGGCCATAAAAATACATATCACTATTTTAGTTACAGCGAACTGATTGTAGATAGTTGACACTGTAGTTCAATCATTGTGAAACAACCAACATATCATTATATTTTATTATTTTTAATTTTCGAAAGACACCAACACTCCGGCTGAAGGTTTTATTTTAAACCTAACCTCCCAGCTGTCCCAGCGCACCCCCGATGTTTCTATGACTGTCTTGGTGTGCAAGTGGTTGCATACAACATACAACTACTCACCAACAAATGCATGCATGCATGCGTGTGTGTGTGTGTGTGTGTGTGTTTGTGTGCGCGCGCGCGTGATTGCTTGCGTTTGTGTATGTGAGCGTGAGTGTGAATTTGAGGAGGCCGAGATATGTTTATGTTCAAACATGTTCAAACCTTAGATTAAGTTTTTGTATTTCATTTCTGCCGAATCGTCTGCAAACTTTTTTTTCTTTCGTTTCTTTTTTTTCCCTGGGTTTTCGTGGCGCTTTTCGTTGACGTCTTGTTATATAAATATTATTTGAATATTCTCACCAGACACGATCACACATTAGCAATACGTATTAAATTCCCCCGTTCAATTTTTTTTAATAAAGTCAACAAAAAAAAATAATAAATAAAAATAAAAATAAAATAATATATAAATTTCGACTTTTTTTAAAACTTAAATAAATCTAGATGTAAATTTTATGGATTACTCCTTAAAAAAAAAAATTGAAATTTGTTTCTTTCATTTTCTTAAAATAAATATTTATTATTATTATTTATTTATTTTTTTTGGGGGGTGGTGTTGATTGTAAAGAAAAATATTCGTGAATCGTGACTTTTTATAAATCTTCACACGTCAAACGCGAAAAACAAAATAAATTTGCTTTTATATCCTGGCTTTCTGGTTCTGGTTCTGGTTCGGTACGTTGCTGCATCCATATACTGGCATATGTGCAACGGTTGGGGAAGCGATGTTGCCAATCTAACGGCCCCTAGCAGATGCCAGGGCGGCCTTGAAGCTTTCGATCGTTGTCGAGTTCACGGCGGTATTGTCCAGGTTGTTCCAAGCAATTATGGTGCGTGGAAAGAATGACTGCTTATGTTGCACTGTGTTACTCCAAGGCACAGTGAAGCATTTGTTATTGTTTCGGGTGTAATTTCTCATGGGGTTGTCAGATGTTAAGTCAGTGTTAAGTGACTGTTTGGCTCTAATTAATCGGCCTCGCTTCTGTGGGGTAAGATAATTGTTTGCTGGGATGGCCGGAATTAGCCCCATGGCCATTTTATATAAGAATGTTAGGCGGATCTTTTCTCGTCTGTCCTTGAGAGTGGGGATGTCAAATCTGTTTAAAAGGCCAGTGACGTAGCCAGGCGTGGTGGTTTTATAGTCACGTGCTATGAAGCGCATTGCGTTACGTTGGATTCGCTCCAATTTGTCCACGTCTTGCTTGAGGTATGGGTCCCAGATGATTGCACCATATTCTAGTATCGGACGAACGAGTGCAAGATTGGCATTTCGTTTGCAGGATGTTGGGCAGTGGCGCAGATTTCTTCTAATAAAACCTAGTGTGGAGTTGGCTTTTTTTGAAATTTTGTTTATATGGGGTGACCATTTTAGGTTTTTTGAGAAGAGAATTCCAAGGTATGGATTGTTTGTTACTTGTTGAAGGATTGTCCTATTTAGGGTGTACATATAGCTTGATGGGTTTTTTTTGAGATGCTCATTATGTAGCATTTGGTTTCATTAAATTTCATGCCCCATTTGTCTGCCCAATTCATAAGGCACTCCAAATCGGCTTGAAGTTGGTTGTGGTCATCGTAGTCGATTATCTCTCTGTAGACAAGACAGTCATATGCAAACAGCCTCACTTGAGATTTTACAGTATCAGGGAGGTCGTTTATGTGACAGAGAAAGAGAAGGGGGCCCAGTACTGTGCCTTGAGGAACTCCTGAGTCTACGGTGGCTTTGCCTGATCGGACGCCATCTACCACTACTTGCATGGTCCGTTTTGTTAGAAATGTTGAGAGCCAGGAGTGAAGGTTGCCGGTAATGCCGTAGTGGTGGAGTTTGTGTAGAAGAAGGCTGTGTGGAACAGTGTCGAAGGCCTTGGAGAAGTCGAGAATTGCCATGTCGACCTGGTTACCTTTGTCATAGGAGGCAAGGAGGTCATTGGTGGTGATGATTAATTGAGTTTCTGTGGAGTATCCAGAGCGGAAACCGTGGTTTAGAGTGGTCAAAATGTTGTAGTGTTCAAGGTGGTTCATGATGTGACGACAGATGATGTGTTCCAGAATTTTGCATGGAACCGAGGTCAGGGATATTGGGCGGTAGTTTGCTGGGTTATGACGGTCACCTTTCTTGTAGGCACTAGTGATATTTGCATCAAGCCAGTCTAGTGGGAGTTTGCCGGAGTCAAGCGACTTTTGGAAAATGCGGGTGATGGTTGGGGCGATGTTGTCAGCCAGGGTCTTTAGGACAATGTTTGGGATACCGTCAGGTCCGGGTGCTTTATTGGGCTTGAGGTTTCTGAGAAGTTTGCCTACTCCTTGTTCAGTTATGATGAGGGGGTCAATTGTACCAGGTGAAGGTTTTAGGGATGGTAGTACTGTTGTGGTAATTTTGGTGAAGACAGATTGAAACTGCCTTAGGAGAATTTCAGCTTTGCATTGGCTATCGCTTACAAGTTGCCCGTATTCTAGTAGAGGGGCTACGCCAATGTTGTCTTGCTTCTTGGATTTTATGTAGCGCCAGAATGGTTTTGTGTTGTTGTTTTCAAGGCCTTCTTGAATGACTCCATTTATGTGCTGCCACTCGCCTCTTCTTAGTTCCCTACGACAGTGTTTCTGGAACTGGCGGTATAGGGTCCAGTTGTTGGTAGTTTGGGCTTTCTTCAATAGTCTTTTCTTTCTTTTCAGCAGCTTCTTGAGCCGTGTGTTCAGCCATGGTAGATTACATGGATTTTTTAATGTGGCTGATGGGACATTTTGATCTAAGCTTTTGAATAAGGCATATTTGAAGGTCGACCATAGTGTTTCTACATCCTCTTCCTCGTTGTATTTTTTCAGGATGGCCTGTTCAGTGGCGGCGAGATCAAGCTTGATCTTGTCCCAGTTTGCTTTACCGAACTTGTAAGATTTCCTGGGTTTCTGGCACGTTATTTGAGCTTTTGAGTAGAAGTCAACCACCACTGCGTCATGGTCAGATATGCCTGGGACACACGTGGATTGTTTAACAAGGGTGGGGTTGGACGTGAAGATTAGATCTAGGATGCTTTTTTGACGTGTTGGTGTCTTCTGCACTTGTGTGAGTAGTGAGGATGAGGTCAAGTCGATCAGTGATTGCTGAATGGTATTGTCTTTACCGGTGGAGTGGGCAGTATGCGTGGTCCAGTCTATATCGGGGCAGTTGAAGTCACCGGCGACGATGATGTCGCGCTCGTGCTTGCCGTTGGCTGTAAGAATGTTGATGGATTTTTGGAGTTCGTCAAGTGCACTCTGGGTTCTTTTGGGCATATAGAATGCACCGATGTAGAGGTCTTTCTTGTTTTGTAATTTAACCTTAGCCCATACTATTTCGCAGGCTGTGACCAGGTGCGGTTGCTCCACTGATGTGAGGGATCTGTGAGTCATGATGAAGACGCCGCCACCTTTTTTTACGCGGTCATGACGATAAACATTGTAATCCATTGGGAAGATTTCTGAGGACTTTATATGGTCCAGGGTTGGTTCTTTCCCAGGTTGTATGCCTCTGAGCCACGACTCTGTTCCACATATTATGTCGGGCTTGGTAAATTGGATAATGGCTGCGAGCTCTTGTCTCTTTGATTCTATGCTTTGGCAGTTGATATTTAGTAAGCGGAGATTTGCATTTTGGGGGTTGTCATGGATAGAATTGGAGGTTGTAGGATGTCGATTATGTTCTTGGGAGCTTGTGGGATGCCTTTGGGGGGAGTATGAGTAGGGAGATTGAGTGGGATTGTGGGATTTTGGGGTACTAGTTCTATGTGGTGAAAATGGGCAAGGTGTTACTATAGATTCAGCGTTGAGACAGAGTGAAGAGATGGGTGAGAAGGAGTTTGAGCAGTTCAGTTGATAGCTGTGGAATGTAAAGCTGTCGTTGTTGATGCTGTTGCAGCGTGGACAAGACAATGCAAAAGAGGGTTGACTCGTTTCGCGGTAGTCCGTGGATCGTTCGTCGGCACATAGCAGGTGGAACCAGATTCCACATGTGTCGCACGCTACGCCTTTGCTGTTCCAATTTACTGGCTCTTGGCACAGTCCACAGGGGTGTGTGGAGGCTGTTTGTCTGGGACCGGGGTTCATGTGCACATCCCCACACAACATGATGATTAGGAAGGTGATAGAGGGGTTGTGGGTTGGTCTTTTTAATAATATGTAAAGTTGGCGTTTATAAAGTTTTATCCATATCGCAATGGAACAGGGGTTTAGTATCCAATGCTTCGGAAGTGTGGTTTTGTCTTTCACTGGTGCTGATGGTAACCAGGTTTGCGTTGGTGGAGGTAGGAGCCTATTTATTACCAGGTAGATCATGGGTAGGAGTAGTAGGCCTAGGGGTACTCCATGGGTATAACGTGGGCGAGTCATGATAGGGTGGAATGTTGAGGATATCAATATTTTATATTGCTTGTATAAATACTAAATACTAACACTTGGCTGCATGCCCCAACACATGCAGCTTTGTGCACTTCTTGTTATTTACCGCTTAAATGACATGATTTTTTGAACAATTTCGGTATTCATAAATTTTGCGTGTCAGCCATCTTGTTGCTAACCGGAAGTTCCCTTTTACGCTTTTATATTCTTAAACTTTTTAGGCTGAGATTAACGCACATTAAAGAGTTTCTCTCACAAAAAAAGTTTAAAGGGCTAAGAACCATTTTTTTTTTCAAAAATAAAAGTTTCACATTTTTTCGTTACACTTATTGCGTAACGTCACGTGTAGCATTGAAACAAATCAGACCCGCACGTAATATAAATGAGGCTGACCATAATATACGCAAGGCCCCACGTAATATACGCACGGCTGCAGTTAATATATGCGATGCCGCACGTAATATACGCAAAGCCGCACGTAATATACGCAATGCCGCACGTAATATACCCAAAGCCGCACGTAATATACGCAAAGCCGCACGTAATATACCAAAAGCCGCACGTAATATACGCAAAGCCGCACGTAATATACCCAAAGCCGCACGTAATATACTCAAAGCTGCACGTAATATACGCAATGCCGCACGTAATATACCCAAAGCCGCACGTAATATACGCAAAGCCGCACGTAATATACCCAAAGCCGCACGTAATATACGCAAAGCCGCACGTAATATACGCAAAGCCGCACGTAATATACCCAAAGCCGCACGTAATATACTCAAAGCTGCACGTAATATACGCAATGCCGCACGTAATATACCCAAAGCCGCACGTAGTATACGCAAAGCCGCACGTAATATACCCAAAGCCGCACGTAATATACGCAAAGCCGCACGTAATATACCCAAAGCCGCACGTAATATACTCAAAGCCGCACGTGATATACGCGTGGCTATTTGCAAAGTTCATAAGATGTGCGTTATGTAACAACTTGCACCTCGTACGAGCAGTGCATTCCCGTTTACCCAGTGGCCTGGTATGCATTGTGAATAGAACCGGACCCATATGGCACTCCGTACACAAAGTCAGCACTACCCAAGGGGCAGCGACTACCTGCATTTTATTCTAGATGTAGAGCCGAAACCAAGCCAAAACTGAACCGGAAACTCCAAAGACATGTTCAAGGTTTTTCAAAAGGGTTTTTATGGTCAACGGTATCAAAGGATGCACTGATATCTAAAAGGATCAGGTTGGAGACATTACCGCTGTTCAATGCGAGCAAGAGGTCACTGCTGATTCTCAATATAACCTACGGCCCACAGGATCAAATCTACTATCTACACCATCAAATCTACTCTCCATAGCATCAAATTTACTGTCCATAGCATCAAATCTACTCTCCATAGAATCAAATATAATCTCCATAGCATCATATCTACTGTCTATAGCATCAAATCTATTCTCCGTAGCATTTAATCTACTCTCCAAAGCATCAAATCTACTTTCCATAGCATTAAATCTACTGCCCATAGCATCAATTCTACGTCCATATAATCAAATATACTCTCCATAGCATCAAATATAATCTCAGTAGCATCAAATCTACTGTCTATAACATCACATCTACTGCCCATAGCATCAAATCTACTGTCTAGAGCATCAAATCTACTGCCCATAGCATCAAATCTACTGTCTAGAGCATCAAATCGACGGTCTGTAAAATCAAATCTAAATTCCAAGATTAAATGTTAGAACAAATTGACTCCCAATGAAACACCACCCCCCTCTCCCCTTCTCCCCAGCCCCAACAATCTCCTTCTTTATTAACACATTCAGCGATTCTCACCATTTTCACGTACTGTCCCCCCCCAACCCCCCCCCCAAAACACCCCCCCCACACACTCATGAAAACCTTCCACAATGTACATCTTCTCAATTCCGAGAGTTCCTGTTCCACTTCACACCATTTCCGACGTCAGCCATCTCATCGTCTCAAGCATCCGTCCACATTCTGTGATAGCCCCTGTGACATCATCGACTGGAGGCGGTTGTTACCGGACCCTTTCATAATCTCTTCCACAGCTGCTTTAAATTAAAATAATAAAAAAAACATTCCCTTTCATTGACTGGCAGACGACGCGAGTAGAGTTTCACTCACAGGAGAAGTTCCTCGCTACTGCTTTCTGAGTGCGTCTCGTTAAAGACTCGTCTCTGTGGCTTGGTTTTTTTGTGTGTCTTAAATGGACGTGCAAAAGAATGCTGGCAAGGCAACAAGTACACCATTATAAACAGTTAAGGGAGAAATGAAAAATGGGGTGCGGGGGCGGAGGGAGGGTGGTTGTCCTCCTTGGTTCCCCCACCCCACCCCTACCCCTATGTCATGTTGCCAATAAGAATCATTAAAAAATAAAAACGTTTAAATTTGTGTTTAATGTTAATTGATATATTATTTATATTGTTTGAAAAGTTCCTTGTTTTTTTATGGTTAGAATTGTCATATTTCATGTAAGTTCTGTAATGTACTTAGTTCTATCCATTATATCCATTGTTGCTGGTGCTGTTATTTGTAACCCTTGATGGATGTTGTCAAATTTGAATAGTTTTTTCTATTTATGTATTAAAAAAAAAAAATAATTTTCCCGAAAAAACCCACCATCCTCCCAAACACCCACCCACCCCCCAAACACCCACCCACCCCTTAAACACCCACCCCCCAAACACCCCCACCCACCCAAACACCCACCCAAACACCCCCACCCCCCCCCAAACACCCCCCAAACACCCACCCAAACACCCACCCAAACACCCACCCAAACACCCCAACCCCCCAAACACCCCCCAAACACCCACCTAAACACCCACCCAAACACCCCCACCCACCCAAACACCCACCCAAACACCCCTACCCCCCAAACACCCACCCAAATACCCACCCAACACCCCCACCCACCCAAACACCCACCCAAACACCCACCATCCCCCCTTCCTTAATCTAGTGGACATTTGTCTATATTTCTTTTAAAGGGGACGCAATTGCATATTTTAAAAATGCAATGCTATTCCAGAGGTTTTCTGTTTTCCTAAGAACTAACGTATTGGTGAGCTGCTAAAGTGCTTAATCTGGCACAACTTTTGTTATCAAAATTTAATACCCCTAATGGCTGTAGTGACAGACATAGGTATTCGATGGGAATGGTGTTATTTGAACACCCATTCCATATGGTTCAATCAATGCACTTCTCGTGTTCCATGTAGTTCGATCAATGCACTTCTCATGCTCCATGTAGTTCAATCAATGCACTTCTCGTTTTCAATGTAGTTCGACCAATGCACTCCTCCATGTTCCATGTAGTTCAATCAATGCACTTCTCGTGTTCAATGTAGTTCGACCAATGCACTCCTCCATGTTCCATGTAGTTCAATCAATGCACTTCTCGTGTTCCATGTAGTTCGACCAATGCACTCCTCCATGTTCCATGTAGTTCAATCAATGCACTTCTCGTGTTCAATGTAGTTCGACCAATGCACTCCTCCATGTTCCATGTAGTTCAATCAATGCACTTCTCGTGTTCCATGTAGTTCGACCAATGCACTCCTCCATGTTCCATGTAGTTCAATCAATGCACTTCTCGTGTTCCATGTAGTTCGACCAATGCACTCCTCCATGTCCCATGTAGTTCAATCAATACACTTCTCGTGTTCCATATAGTTCGACCAATGCACTCCTCCATGTTCCATGTAGTTCAATCAATGCACTTCTCGTGTTCCATGTAGTTCGACCAATGCACTCCTCCATGTCCCATGTAGTTCAATCAATACACTTCTCGTGTTCCATATAGTTCGACCAATGCACTCCTCCATGTTCCATGTAGTTCAATCAATGCACTTCTCCTGTTCCTTGTATTTCAATCAATGCACTTCTCCTATTCCATGTAGTTCAATCAATGCACTTCTCATGTTCAATGTAGTTCAATCAATGCACTTCTCCTATTCCATGCAGTTCAATCAATGCACTTCTCATGTTCCATGTAGGTCAATCAATGCACTTCTCATGTTCCATGTAGTTCAATCAATGCACTTCTCATGTTCCATGTAGTTCAATCAATGCACTTCTCGTGAAAGCATTTCATGTCTCATATTCTGTTTCAAAGGCCCTCAACAAAGGAGGAGCGCGTTAAGGGCCGCAAGACAGTTCAAGATTATCTCGTTTGTGGTTATTTCCCCTTACCTTTAAGCCACCAGGCTGTTTTTCGATTCAACTCGAGTTGCGATGTATTCGTATGTTGTAACCAACTGTGCTATAATGTTTCTTTGAAATGTTTCTGAGCACCATGGACATAATATTAGCGTTGAACTTTGCGTTTAAATATTAACATATATCCCGTGATTACCTCACTTAAATAAATAAAGTGGGGAGGGCTCGGTTGGGGGGAAATTGCAATCAATAAAAAAAGTTGTCTTTTTTTTTTTTTTAAATAAAGCTAAATTTTTTTTTTAAATGAGGCTAAGAACTTTGAAGACCAACACTTGTATTTAGTTTCCATTGTAAAATGTCTCCACACATATTTGTACCTGAATCTAATATTGATTTATTAAACTTACCTTTCTAATAAACTGTTGTTGTTGTTTTTTTTTAACAAATGTTTGGCGAAAACGAGTTAAAAGTATTGAAATGACATCAGAACACAGGCCAATTTTTTTTATATTAATATACATTTATATGGCTCGAATTCTGCAACGGACCTATGTGCTCTGTATCAATATCATGCCTCTAATAAGCTAACAACAGATCGACCAAAAACGACCATTTTTTCCCCGTAGGCACTGCTGCCTGGAAAAGTAAACAAATAAATTCAATTACCAATAATTTCCGAAGCCGTTCTCTCGCACTGACTCTTGTTCCGTTTGGTGTGGGGGGGGGGGGGGGGGGGGTTTGTGTCTTTCAGATTAGCGCTGCGTATTATATTTTTATGTCTTCATTCGTTAATTACGTTTCAATTATTTGTTTAGATTATTTATATATATATATATTTTGTTGCCCAATAAGTTTGGTTGAAGTTCGCAGAGAGCCGTGTATTTTGTTGTCATTAAGTATGTGTTCTTGGTTGGCATGATTCGTTAACTTTATTATTCACATCTGGTAATTTTATGATTTTTATCGATTAGCTGAATAACATGAAGACGTTTTGAGGCTAGGGACCCAAAATTGTGGAACAGTTCGGCTCAGTCTTTGAAGGAAGCTGAAAAGGATATTTTAAAAAATCATTAAAGAAACATTTAAAGACTTTTTTTTCTTTAAATAGCTTTAAGAACACCAGAGTGCAGTGAGCATGCTAAAACAGCAAGGACACAAGCGCTGTAAAGGGTATTCAACGAATCAAGCGTTAAAATCTCTTAGTTTACTGAATGGAAAGCGTTAAAATAATTGTCAGAGAAAACTTTTTGGTCCAAATGGTAAAATGTACGTACTAAATAAAATGCTTTTTAAATGTTTCGATAGCGTCTGACGGCAACAAAAGAGAGAATTAAGATTGACAGAATCATTTAAACTGATCAAAAAGCCATATCAAAACGAAATATATGTATATATGGGGGGTAGGTGGGTTTGACCAAAAAATGCATAAAAGAAGCGCACTTTATGAAAATCCCAATTAGAGCTTCTCTGCCGCCCCCCCCCCCCCCCCGACTCAAAAAGAACTTTTTTACGCCCCGAAATGTATTAATATTCTAATGACCCACCCGCTTTTATACAGCAGATATATTTCACCAACTATTTCAGCAAAAACAAAAGAAAATTTTACGCACCAAACGCGCTTGCGATATTTTTTAAAAAAAAACATTCTCATTTAGCGCAGTCATCGGGACTTTTATTTCGTGAGATTAGTGTCGTCATATTTCCTTCATGTTCCCATTGAACAAAAAGGAATAACTGATTTTTGGGGTTTGGGGGGGGGGGGGGGGAATTTGATAAGCGTGTTGTCATCGCAAACGATTCTGTGCGCCAAGTTTCAACTCGATAGTTTAAGTGGTAGTGGGTCTAATAGCCGTCCGAAAATTTTGCCAGCCACCCAAACCTTTTCTTCTTCTATATATTAAGGGCCCACGATCAATTTATTGATCATTATGGCTCCTATGAATGCAGATGGGATTTGCAATATTTCTTTGCCTGGTGTTGATGAGGATATTTCACTGGTTGCAAGAGTTACCTATAGTGAAGCTATCATGCACTGGGGGTTGAAAGGCCTGAGGCAATAGACGCAAATGAGTCAAGTGATGTCGCCTCAACTGTTCCTTTTGAAAGCTTGTTCCAGTCCCTGATTGTCTTTGGCAGGAATGAGCAGTTCCTATACTGGCTTCTCGCTGGTATGAGCCGGAACTGCCTGTCATGGCCTCGTCGCTGTCTATGGGGGAGAGGGACGAGTTTCTGTTTAATGCCAGAGCAGTGGACTAGCCCATTATTTATCTCTTAAATCATGGAGAGCCTGGATAATCGTCGTCGTTCCTCCAATAATGACCATGCAGCCCAGTGTTTCCAGCATGTTGCCAACACTAGAAGTATTACTGTAGCTGTTCAGAACAGAGCGTGCTGCCCGTCGCTGTACTGCCTCCAACCTGTCGATGCTCTTCTGGGTGAATGTTCCCAGACCCAAGATGCATAATCTAAAAGCGGCCGGACAAAGGCTTTATAGGCTCTTTCTTTCACACCGGAGTTGCTGATCTTTAGATTACGCCTTAAGAACCCCATGGTCTTGTTTGCCTGGTTGCACACATTGTTAATATGCTCGTCCCAGCGGACCTCTCTCTAAATGGTAACACCCAGGTACCTTACGGAGGACACTGACTCAAGCAAATGGTCATGCAATTCATAGTGGTAGCGTAGAGGAGTACAACTTCTAGAGACTGACAGTGTCTGGCACTTGGCCGGATGAAATTCCATGTCCCAGCTCGCCTCTCACTCAACTAGTCGATAGAGATCCTGTTGTAGCTGGTCCTGGTCAGATCTGTTGGCGATCGTCCTATACACCGCTGTGTCATCTGCAAACAGTCTTGCTTGGGATGTCAGTTTCTCGGGTATGTCATTGATTGCTTTTTGTCTTTAAGATTCTAAAAATAACGAAAATGGGTGGATGGAATAGCCCCCATCACCATCATTGGCGCGTGGGGTTACACGTTGTACAATTTAGAAGTCTCGCCTTTTTTTTTTTAGTTTTCTGGAACCGTTGTCGAAAACATTCAAACACCCCCCCCCCCCCCCCATGCCCATCACCACCGACACCAACGCCCCACGCGCAGCTACACCTTCAACACTAACAGAATGAATAGTTTGTGTATCAATAGCTACACCTTCAATACTAAAAGAATGAATAGTTTGTGTATCTTGATCAAAGTAAGAAGTATCATTTTTTTTTAACACACGCATGGCTATTTTAAGGAAATGTTTATAATTTTTAAGAATTTATGTTAGATCCGATCTAAAAAAAATTGTTTCAGTTCTCAGAGATGCGAACTGGCTGAACCCTAATCCGTTTCAATCACGAAAAAAAGCCAATATATTATGCATTGTTGCAGCTTTGCGTTATGAGCACGCAGCCTCAACGCGTTCGCCTATAAATTGATTTTGAGGCGCCATAATTCTCCTCGTCGACACTCTCGCGAGACCGATGCTTTCGGTGAGGTAAGATCCCCTAAAGACGAGTGTCGGTGCAGTCGCCATTAAGACGTAATTCGGGTCAAGGGGGCGTCACACAATGACACGAAAGGGGGAAATAATTATTGATGATGTCCTTTAGCATTTTCGAGTTGATTTGTTTTGGTTTTTTTGCCCGCCGACCCCCCCCCCCCCTTTCCCCTCCCTACAGACGACCAACCGGGGGGGGGGGAAGGTTGCATAACAACATGTCATCCATAAATAAACCAACAATGTAAACGGTTGAGTGCACACAGGGAACTTTATCCTAATTCTGATCTGGTACACTCAGGGAACGTTATCCTAATCCTGCTCTGGTGCACACAGGGAACGTTATCCTAATCCTGCTCTGGTACCATGAAAAGACAGTCATGGGGACAGTTGGGGCCTATGGTAAAAAAAACAATGCACTGTATCACAGCAATATTGTTTATTACAATATGGTGCTTTCATGAAAACAACGTACAGATGTACGCAAATCTTGTCCAAAAAGAAGCGAAACTATCTTAGGAGCCTTTTAAATAGCCTGTGTACTGATACGGAAAATATTTGTCACTGCAATCGTAGCTGTTAATTCTTGCATGGTTCGGGCGAACATTCGCATTGGTTCTTAAGTTTAAAAAAAAATATTTAATCTGCAAAATAAAAGCGTGCTTTCATTAGATCTCAATTTCAATTCTCCTACTTAGAAACCAGATTTTTAATAAAAATATAATTTTAAAAGAGCACTAGTTATAGCCTGCCGCTTGATGGCGGTGGCGATGCGTGATCGTCCCATCTACTTTATTTACTTGACAAAATATGTCTTCAAGTAGCGCACTTTATAAGAATCACAATTAGTGCTGGGCTTTATGTATGCCGCCGCAAACTTTTTACGCCCTTGGACTTTATTACTATTCTAATACTCTCACACCCTTTTATACAGCAGATTTATTGCACCATATTAAAATGTGGACTGTTTCCGTAAAGCAAAATAAAATATTTCGCCCCAGACGCACTTGCGGTATTTTAAAAGAATTCATTCAGCGCAATTGTCGGGAATTTATTTTGCGCGTATTTGTCTCCCGATTACACCATACGTTCCTTAATTTATACCATATACGTAAACCGAGCGAACATTTTGCGCACCAAGGCGTCATTTTTAAGAATCTCATTTGGTGATGTTAACGGAAAGTTTATTTTGCGCGCTATTGAACTCACCAGCACGCCATACTGTCTTTCAATCCTAGAGAATATATTGGGTCGGAGAAAGGGCGGACAATTTTAAGACGTATGTGATACAATAGATAACATCTGTCAGCGTTATTTCGAGAGTTCTCTATCTTAGTGTGCAATGGGGGAGTAACCGGGTGTTGATGTATGTGCGGAGTGTCTGGAGGGGTCGGACATTTGTGACAAAAAAGTGCGTCTTTGCTCCGTCTCAAGTTTATTGATTCCACGATGAAAGGAAAGAGAAGAGGGATACTTGCGGGAAATGTTGTAGTAAATCTGCTTCTTTAGTTTTATGACAAGAGTTTCACCCCTCAGTGGCGGGTGTGATGTGGATGGGGGGGGGGGGGGGTTAGACATTGTAAGAGGGGTTTCTGGTTATAAATGGGGGTTTGGGTTTATTTGTAAAGTATGCTGTTCTAAATTTGGTGTGGAGTTGTAAATAGGCTGTGTGCCTATACATTGAGCTTGGGGTGTTTTGAGGGTTTCGGTGTTATTTTGTGGGAATGCGGGGTTGTTTTGTGGGAAGGTGCGTTATAAGTAGGTTGCTGGGTTATTTGTGGGGTATAGGGCTATAAGGGGGTTGTGTATACGGGAGTACGGCGTTATAATTGTGGGATGATTAAATGGTGTGTGGCGTAATAAGTGGGTTATCGTGTCAGAAACAGTCAGACACTGGAGTCCTTCCAAACTGATTTAAAAACACGTCTATTTTGCAAACACCCGATGGGGTGATGTTGTCTACCATATTTTTTCAGCTAGCTATTATCTCCTAGATGTTTATTGGCTTGTGTTTATGGTTGCAAGGTGGTGTAATACTTTGATTGGGTATCTTAGTATGTAGTTTAGTATTGTTGCGTTATTGTATTTCAATGTGGTAAACTATAGATTGTTTTCATTTCTCTTTTAATGTTTTTGACTTTGTACCTTGCTTCGAGCCTTTGGGGATGAAGCGTGATTTTTCAACTAAAATTTATTAATTTTTTTAAATATTATTATTAAATGAATCGTCGTGTGATCCTTTGGTCGCGATGCTATAAATGGGCCTTGCCGTTATAAATGGGCCTTGCCGTTATAAATGGGCCTTGCCGTTATAAATGGGCCTTGCCGTTATAAATGGGCCTTGCCGTTATAAATGGGCCTTGCCGTTATAAATGGGCCTTGCCGTTATAAATGGGCCTTGCCGTTATAAATGGGCCTTGTCGTTATAAATGGGCCTTGCCGTTATAAATGGACGATTAGGTTATACTATAATCGTCGTGCTTTAAATGGGTTATATTCTGGTTACGGAAGTATGCCCGGCTTCCTGACAATATTCTTACTTTTATTTCTGTTCGTAATTCGTTTCATTCAATTAATAAAGATCCTAGGAATTTGATTTGATTAATTTTGTTTCAGTTTTATGGTTTCATCTGTCTGTTCTTCTCTTGTCATAGTCATTTATTTATTTTTTGGCTTGTTAACTTCCAGCCCCGTTTGTAGTGATTGTAGTGATGGGTCTTCTAATACAATAAAAGCTTGTGATGTTTCACCACTTTTCACTAACAGTGCCATGTCATCAGCATAATGCAAGATGCTGAAAGGGTTTGTTGTAGAGAGTACCCATTGGTTGTGGATTCTGTGTTTCCCTCAGAAAGTATCCTGCGACTGCTCCCCGGGTACCAATATGTGTGTTTCTTATAACTCTCTAAAATGTTATGTTAAACAATGTAACAATTGTAACAATCGTTATTGTCACAATGTTAACTAATACTGTGAGCTTTAATATGATGGATGGATTGTAGCTACTTATATCTACCTCTCTTTCTCTCAAGAATGAAATAGGTCCTATTGTATAAATTTTTCAGTTCTTTATTATTCATCATAAATTATACAAATAATTCCTTGTTGTTAGGACATCCTTGTAACTGATATAGTTACAATGTAAAGAATATAATATACACTTTGAATAATATTCCATCAAAAATTAACACAATGATCCAATCTAGAAAATCCAATATGTCTGCCCTCACCCAAGGTAAAAATCGTACACCTCTACTCCAAAAATCATGAGTTCTCATTCCGATATGAAAAATTAGTCCCTGCTTTTTCTCGTGTTTTAATTCATTATGGTCGAATCCCTACGCCATCGTGCAGTAAGAATACATAATATTGTCATGTGACAGAACATGGTTAACTTGGTGTGTTACAAATAACATACAAGACAGTGAGTCTTGACGTAGGCCTCGTCTAACCTGAAATTCTTTTCAATATTCTCCCTGAACTTTTTGAGTTGTCTAATGTCACCTGTGTCAGTCTTGTCAGTTGGTTGGGTATGTGAAACTCCTGCAGAGTCTCTTAGAGACATTTTGTTTTGATGCTGTCATAAGCCACTTTAAAGTCCACACAGATTTGATATAAAAGAATCCTACAATTATAAAATGCAAAATAAATTAAATTAATTCAACAAGTGCTGTTTTCTTCCAGTTCCTTTAATCAGCCAAGTTTTTATTATTATTAAAACTCTTGGTAATTAGAGAAAAAGCCAATGTGGAAATAGTCCTGTAGTTTTCTGAATTTTGACTTTATTCCATTTTGAGTAGTAGCTAGAAAGAGATTAAGTGACGTTTACGATGTTTCCTTTCCAACTCCTTACTTTACTCAGCTATTCCTCTAATATCTAAACTACCTTGGTTATGTTTACTCAGCTATTCTTCTAATATCTAAACTACCTTGGTTATGTTTACTCAGCTATTCTTCTAATATCTAAACTACCTTGGTTAATTTTATCCGAATACTCTTCTAACAACTTAACTCCCTTGGTTAATTTTACCCAAATATTCTTCTAATTAATTAACTCCCTTGTTAATTTTATCCAAATATTCTTCTACTAAATTAACTCCCTTGGTTATGTTTCTAATAATTTATCTCCTTTGATTATTTTACCCAGCTGTTCTTCTTATATCTGAGCTCCCTTGGTTATTTTTAGGCAAATGTTCTTCTAATAACTAAACTCCCTTGGTTAATTGTATCCTTGATATTTTTATAAAAGCCTAACTCCCTTTGTTATTTTTCTAATAATTTAACTCACTTGGTTATTTTTATCTAAATATTCGTCTAGTAGCTTAATACCCTTGGTCATTTTTATCCTGGATAATCTTCTAATAACTTACCTCCCCTTGGCTGTTTCAGGCGTACGTCAACTGTGCCATGGGCATGCACAACATCGGACCGATCCTCATCTGCTTCGGGACCGTCAGCGCCATCAGCTCCATCACGATCGGCTGCTTCTCTAAGCACATCAAGCGGTTCGCCTTCATAGCCGCGGGCGCCACATTCAACGTGGGCCTCCTCATCGTGCTGTGGCTGTGGCGCCCCCAGAAGGAGGACGTGCCGAATTTCTACGTCGTCGCGGCCTGCCTGGGCCTGTGTGACGCTATATGGCAGACACAGACATACAGTAAGACGCCATATTAATTGGGTTTGTGGGGGTGGGAGGGGGGAGCGGATTTCATACGGATTTATGTACAACATTTAGCTGGTGGGCACAAAGCAGGATTAAAACTAACCAGAAAAGGAAAAAAAAAAAGAAGAAAATTTGACCATGTTCCATTTAAAGGATAACAATATATTTTGAGACATATAAAATAATTAGTCAATTTTGTCCGTGCCTCGTATCATCAGCTTAAATTTTAATTATTACTTAATTATTCACTTATTATAATTATTATTTTAATTAATAAATTGTGCCCCATCCACTGAAATCCCCCCACCCCCCCCCACCCCCCCACTCCCCGCGATCAAATTTTTTTTTTTTTAATTTTACTTTTTTAAAAAGTAACACTGAATTCAGATATTTGCCAAACTGACCCCCCCTCCCCCCACCTCCAATCCCACTTTCCCAATTTCTTTATTTTTTAATTCATGAACAATTTTCTTGGGAGGGGTGAGCCCCACACCTTTTTCGCTCGGTGGTGATTGACACGCCCTTGCTTTCTGCACATCTACCGTAATCAAAATGAAAGTGTAGGCAACTTTAAAAAAAAATAAATTATGTTAATAAGTCAGATGTTTTTTCTTGAACTGACAAATATATTATTGTCCTTGAATTTCGTACATATGGTTCGGATATAAAGATTTCAAGGGGTAAAAGTAAGGGTGGGGCTCTAAAAGGATACCTCGTTTATTTCATCTATTTCATCTTTTATTAATCATGGAGAAGTGCGGGGGAAGCTGGCCCACTGGGGGAGGGGGTAAAGAAAGTGATATAAATGTAATTTTTTTCCCTTTTTTTTACAACTCAGTTAAGGATGGGATTTTTAAAATACCTGCTGTCACGCTTCGGGTAGTAAGTAGGTCTGTGCTCTTATTTTTTCGTTAAATGGTCTTAAATGTAAACAAGGGGAATTAATTAGCTAGCTCACTACCGTCTTTGATCTATCATTCAGATTCTGACTCTCTATTTCGTCTCAACTGAGCCGCCAAGGGGAAGTAAGAGTGCGAGATCTTTGATATATTTTTTTTTTTTAAAGTTTGGCTTTTTAGAGTTTCATCGAAATTTTTTTATAAAAGGGGGGAAATCATTAAATCCACCAGGGCTAGATGGGGATCAGAAGTACGGGGCATTACAGCATAGTGACAGTAATCAAAAGGTATTTCTCCATTTCTAACACGATCCTTCCCTCCACAGCATTGTTCGGCGTTCTTTTTAGTCACAAACCGGAAGCAGCCTTCGCCTCATACCGGATGTTCCACGCCGGCGGCTGCGCAATGGCTTTCGGCTACAGCTACTTCCTGTGTGTCGAGACGAAAGTGTTTATACTGGCGGGGAGCTTGGCCCTGTCCCTGGCCATGTACAGCGTTATAGAGATGAAGATGCAGCTACAGAGCCAGCATATAGGGGATATCGTAGCGTTGTAGAAATCCTGAGTTCAAACCCCACCCCCAAGCAACCAGAATGTTGGGTGTTTCTATTGCTTGGACTGCTGCGCGGCCAACAGCACGCCAGAACAGCGTTGTCAGATCAGGTAGTAATATCCTTCCGTGACAGCGTTGCTTGGTGTGGACTGCAACTATTTTGAAGGTGATGTTGCCGTCCCCAAAGTCTAAGTTTCTCACGGCGCTAAATCGAAGGAAGGCCATGAGTAGTGTTTAACCCAGACAAGAGCGTGTGTCGACAAGTGCGGGGAGAAATCGTGTAAGGCCAATCTATATGTAACGCATTCTTCCACATGTAATGATATATCATAACGGATACAAAGGTTCTCAAAATTACGGCACACCCTTACTTGTTTAAAAAAGATCGGTCGATGAAAGCGCTATTCCACTTTTCTAGTGAACAGATTTTTGTGTGTGCACCTCTAAACTAAGACATGAAGGACGGGAAATAATGCGTTGAAAAGTAAGAAATCGGGCAGACGTGGATGTCCAATATCACGAAGAGTGATTTTCCCTTTAAAATGTTTGTTACCCTTGTGGTGAGAGAACATTTTAGAAATTTATAACTGACCTCACAAATTGACCCTGCCATTGTGGGGTGATCTTCAAGTTGAAACAGAAACATAATACACACATAAAAAAGATTTTTTTTCTTTAAATGAAAAGATATCATTTTTCCAATTTTAGATCATTCGCGACTTATTTTTCTGCTAGTGTGAGATCCTTTTATTTGTAGAAAAAGTTAGATTTTACGCCACACAGTGTGGTATTAATTAAGAATTTGAAGTTTTAGATATTAGTCTAAAATTATGCATAATCTCGTATAATTTTAATCACCCGAAGAGGCGCCACATTGTACATCTAACTGATTCATAACTTTTTTTTTTACATGGTCTTAAATGAATATCATTGTTCAATCATTGTTAATGCAGATTGAATCATATGAGTTCAATCTAGTCTATTCGGTGCGTGCTGAACCGCTTGGTACTTCAGTTCAACCAAATATAACGATTGGTTATCCTGTTATCAGATGTGTTTGTTTGTTTGTTGTTGTTTTTTTAAAAAATGAAATGCTGGTTCATTTCATGACGGTGCCAATTTTTCTTGGAAATTCTTCTTTATTACAATTGATGTTGTTGTTATGGGGCTGTGTTCGCGTGTGTATATTTACATGTGTGTGTGTGAGTGCGGGATCGTGTATATGTGTTTACTTTCTGGTATGTGAATGGGGGGGGGATTGGTATAGGTGCGTGATTAAATAACTTAGTACAAGTCAGTACTGAATAAATTATCGCCCAAGTTTAATTTTATTTTTTATATATATTTTTATTGAACCTTTCAGAAAGATCATATTTTTTTAATAAAATGAAATAAAATGGTAACAGTAACTGGTACTGTATAACATTAACTGCACTCGCTTCCCCCTCCCTCACTCTCCCAATAAATGTACCAACGCTTTAATTCCCTCTCCTCCACATATTCTGCATTTCCCTCTTGTCCAAATAACTCTTACAGCCTCTCTCAGAATTTCAGTAGTGATGATAATAGAAATTAATTCTAAAATTTGTTTCTTTCTTAATTGCAAGAATGGACGGAGTCAATTACAATTTTTATTTTTAAAATGTGTTTTTGCTATTTAAAAACACCCCACCCCTAATATCTCCCTCCACCCCCAACATCTCCCTCCACCCCATCCCCCAATATCTCCCTTCATCCCACCCCAATAACTCCCTCCACCCCATCCCCAATATCTCCCTTCACCCCACCCCCAATATCTCCATTAACCCCACCCCAATATCTCCCTCCACCCCATCCCCAATATCTCCCTTCACCCCACCCCCAATATCTCCATCAACCCCACACCCAATATCTCCCTCCACCCCATCCCCAGTATATCCCTTCACCCCTCCCCAACATCTCCCTCCACCCCACCCCAAAATCTCCCTCCACCCCACCCACAAAATCTCCCTCCACCCCACCCCAAAATCTCCATCCACCCCACCCCCAATATCTCCCTCCACCAACCCCCAACATCTCCCTCCAACCCACCCCCAATATCTCCCTCCAACCCACCCCCAATATCTCCCTCCACCCCACCCCCAAAATCTCCATCCACCCCACCCCAATATCTCCCTCCACCCCACAACTGAGTGCAAGCTTTATCCTTTAAATAGCTATAGGTTAAAATTGCTTAGATTGTCGTATATTTGTCCAAAGTATAACCTTTGACCAGTCGCGCACCATGGCATTGCTAAAATAAATCTCGATTACATTGCAGATAGAACAGGATCTCTTTCCCTACTCTAATACTTGTATCTACACCTAGTTCATTAACTAAAACATATTCAAATTATTTTGTATATCTATTATCTAACATTATACCACGTGACATTACTTTCAAAAATGTTAAACGTATCATATACACATAAACACTTTGTGCCTCACCCCAACACTTTTAACATTACCTAAAAACTTTTAACTTTACCTAAATAATTTTAACATTTGTAACATTTTGTACAACTCATTCATTCTTTTTTCTTCTTCTAAACCTTCACCACACTGGCACCACGACTTCTCACCTATGTTTAAACCCAATTCCCCTCAACATGCCAGCCAACAAACAAAGAAAGAAAACCACACATTATATAAAACAACGCCATTTTTTTTTTTAAATTTAAATTAATCTTGAGCCCAGATTTCATTTGTCGTGAAGATCTCCGTCCACGCGATGGTTTCGTTTCAGCTAAACTAAACCTGTCCGACCCAAACATTCAAATTTTCAGCACACGTTTCGACTGCCCGCAAGGATCTTTAGCTGCATTCAGTGCCACATCCAATCTTTGTTTCGGCTGCATGTCTGTTGTTTAATGACTCTTGATTTTGTGTAAATGCTTGATACATGCAATATAACATATATTGCAACCGGTGAGAATCCTTGGATGTGTGTGGTGAGCGGGGTTGGGGGGGGGAATAAGTTTTAAATTAAAGAAATGTCTGGTGGGTTTTCTAGACATCAATTTTTTGATTAAGTAAAGCCTACTCCAAATGTCGCATAAGAGATGGAATCGGTGGGCCGTCGAGCGTGAGCTCTTAATGCCCCCCCCCCCCGCCGGCGCTCCCCCACACAAACCAGAGCACTGAAGGACTTAACCCGACTCCAGCCCGTGCGGGAGGGCGCCGGGAACCTCCCCCTTGACCTAGAGGAGGCCCGGTCGACCGAGGACGCTGCGTTTAAAGCGTCCGCAGTTAACTCTCTGTGGGTCAGGACGGCTTTGCTTCCACTCCGGTGGTTTGGTGTTGCGTTACCAACCCCCCACCGCCCAGGGAGTCTTTCGGTCGGGACGTTGGTAGTGGCGGGACGAAACGGTTGCCTAGGGGCGGCTTTCTCACGGCCCGCGTAGTTAAAATCATCGGCATGGGTTTTTGAGGACCGCCCAAGCCTCATACCCACTAACAGTAACTAGTAATGCCAGTTGTATATTTGAATTTCATGTGAAAAGTTGCTGTGCTAGTTGTTTATTTTATTTTTATATATATGAATTTATTTTTGAAAGACTAAATAGAAGGAAAAAAAGAAAAGACTTAACTGTGTTTACGACAAGTCGGTCTAAAACTTGGGCAGTTGTCATTGAATAGGTCGATTAGCGTACAGGCTTTGATCAGTCGATTGGCCACATGTAACCGGACAGCTAGAACCGGGTGTAAATTTTCACGCGTGTTTTGGGTTTTTTGACAATAATTGGGGTTGGGGGAGCTTTTACGGTAAAATATTTAATAACGTGACGTGGAAAAAAAAGTTACCATTGCAGATATCTGGTCGTTTTATGATGTTGGTGGGTAAATGTCAAATTTTTTTTTTTTTTGAAAGGTGGATAGGTAATTATCTTCTAAACAGTAATTATTTGAAACATATATACGAGTAATTAGGTCGACAGATGTAAAGTTTATTTGAAGACGTTGCGAATGAATATTTGATTCTCATTTGACCTCATCGTAGCTCAGACTTGGAATCTAAACTCCAACTCGATGAAGCGCGACCTGGGCTAAGGAAAATGTTGTCGATGTCAATATGTTCCCAGCTTCTATCAGAGCGAGTGCGCACCATTGAGTTGTTTTGTTTTTTTTCTTCCTTTTTTTGTTAGTTGCATTCATATGTGTGATCTAGCTGAACTCTGTACATTATTTGATGACCACTGTCCGTGATACGACTGACCACTGAATGTGATATGACTTACCAGTGATCGTGATACGACTGACCTATGTCCGTGATATTGCCAACTTCTGCCCGTGATGTGGCTGACCTCTGTCCGTGATATTGCCAACTTCTGCCCGTGATGTGGCTGACCTCTGTCCGTGATATTGCCAATTTCTGCCCGTGCAATGGCTGACCTCTGTCTATGATGTTTCCAATGTTGTGTTTTTTTAAACCGTGTTCAGGTGTAAATTTTGGTAAAGCCTGCATTAACTGCATACTTATTATTTCATCTTTGGATTATCTTATATGCGTCAACTTTCAATAAATGTTGACTTAATGAATTTCATTGTCATGAAAATAATTTGTTTTATACTTAAAACATATTTCTTAATCTAATAAAAAAATATATATTATCCAATTGCATCTGACTGATTTGCCTTTTAATATTCAATTATTTTTTTTTGTAATTTTTTTAAGGGGGGGGGGGGAGGGGGGCTGTTCAAACACTTAAAAAAATATAAGCATTGGAAGCAAGGGTAGTGACAAATATTTTTTCTATTCTTTTCAATATATATTTTATTACAATTCAATTCGACTTTGTCGAACCGGCTACCTCTTACTTTATCGTATCAAATTTGCCAGCCAGTGTAATCTCAATGGAGCGTTTAAGTACGGTAAACCAAAAAAATTGTGTGTTTCCAGGTAAGTAACTCAATCGATAAAGTGTTGATGTATCATCTGGGACTCGTATGTCAGGAGCCAACTGGGAAACTATTTGTCCTTAAAACGCCTTTGGCTGATTTTCTGAAAAATTCTGCGGGGTAGAGGTTCCGTTATTCAGCTTATTTTGAGGACAAGTGGGTCTCAAACTTCGGCAGTTGTTAGTAAAATAGGGTCAATAACATGCATGTCTGTGATCACTCGATTGACCCCCCATGTCACTGTACAACTAGACCCGGGTCATTTGAGATGAGTCCATTTTGAAAGTTTCGTGTACATAAACGTTACAGTGTCGATCGGCTCGTCGTGTGACTACTTCTTTATTTATGCATCACTGGTTTCTTTCCAATGATTAGTTTGATTGATTGATTGGATATTTATATAGCGCTTGTATCCATGCTATTTTTGCATGCTCACTGCGCTCTGATGTACTTAAATCTATTTAAAGAAAAAAGTAAAGCCTAAAATAATTTATTGTAACTAGTATCTCTCCCATTGCTCTCCAATTAAGTGTAGCAAAATGATGCAAAACTAAATTCAATTTATAAGAAAATTCTGGTGACCATCAAGATTTAATTAAGGAGCGAGGCTGAACTAGAGCAAAACGCATAACCTCACGGGCGCTACAGCTGGAATGAATTTAGTTCATTTTGAGCTAGGGCGGAGTTAGAGATGTACTTGTTATTATGGGTTATCCCTGCATTTAGAATGAATCACAAATTTTCTAAGGGGTGTCCCCTGCAGCCACTTTTGCTCGAGAGCCTTCGACACCCTCAATTTCTGCTCTAGCCTTACCCCTTTTTTTTTCCTCACGGCAATTAAATTCGTCAATACGGGATTGAATCTAGGTTTGTGTCAAATAAATACCCTGTGGCGCGCCCCAACCGGGGTGAATTCATTTTATGTGTGACATTGAATGACATAATGCTTGAAACCCACCCCCCCCCCCCTTTGATAAAAAAATCGAACAGAAACACAGAAATCGGTATACTCCAAAATGCAACTCTTGATTTTGAAATATTGAAAGATTTTTTGGTCCTACATATTGATAAAAATGACAAACTAGCTAGTCCTGATCGCCCAATGACGGTGCCGATAGATACACCGCCTAGTGGCGTTTGCTTTTGTTAGTGACGCAATGTGCGGACCAAGATATTTGCCGCGCTCCCCCTCTAGTTGTCCGAAAATACCGCCCTTTCAAATAAATGAAAAAAAATGTACACCTGTGTGGACCACCCCAATGCTCGAGATCACATTTTATAAAGGATTATAAGATCGAAACACTGTTCTTAGGGGTCGTTTAATTTTCCATATTGAAATTTCATCGTCTTTGCTGAGCATAAATAAAAATCGGGGATTAACTGCCATATATTTTTTTTAAATCTTGTTATTCGCTTATGGTGAAAACATCGCCACTTCTCCTTGATGTACGAGATCAAAGCATACCAAGGGAAGCATTCTATACCTACAGTGCATATCTAAAGTGCATATCTATAGTGCATAACTCCGCGCCTTTGGCTTTTTTTTTCCTCTTCTTCCTTTCTTTTCTACAACACTGACTGCACACCTGGTCAAAGCTAATCCCTATGAACCAGCAGTGACTTGCAATACATCCGGTAACTTAGGACCCTATGCGGCTTACTTCTGAAAACATGGGACCAAGTTGTAGAATTGTAGGCGTTAAAAAAATATTCACGAAATTTTTATCAATGCAAATTTTTATGATAGATTCGAAAATAGAGAAATGCGGGTTTTTTTTTTTTAGCGATAATGAGAAAAAGATGAGAAATTGGCGGTATTGTGGATGAAGAGAATATGTTGCGGGGAGAATTAGAATTATTTTGGAGGGTGGGAGGTGCTTAGATTGCTTCTCTATTGGGAAGCATTTAGATGAAAGGACTGAGGATGGTAGCAGGCAATGCCGGCTCAAGGTACCGGCGACCCGGGCCAAGTCAATGCGTGTGGGCGCCATGGAAGTAAAATAGAATGCACAATAAAAAGATTTGCTGATCTAAAGGGTAGGGAAAAAAAGTCATCGGTAGGCTAATTGTTCATACTGCCCACGGTAGGCTAATTGTTCATACCGACCACGGTAGTCTAATTGTTCATACTGCCCATGGTAGGCTAATTGTTCATACTGCCCACGGTAGGCTAATTGTTCATACCGACCACGGTAGGCTAATTGTTCATACTGCCCACGGTAGGCTAATTGTTCATACCGACCGCGGTAGGCTAATTGTTCATACTGCCCATGGTAGGCTAATTGTTCATACTGCCCATGGTAGGCTAATTGTTCATACTGCCCATGGTAGGCTAATTGTTCATACCGAGGAGAACATCGTCATGGGGAGTTACTTGACGCAAGAGTACGGGATGAGATAGAGAGTGCAACAGAGATGGTTTAGGCGGGAGGGGGTATTGGGGGAAGGTGTTTTACGTCTTAATATATAGGGAGAGGTAAATGTCCCAGCAAGGGTATGTTGTTGATGGGAAGGGCAAGGGGTAATACGGTGAAGGTTAATCAAGTGTATCAACAGTCGTATCTCAAATATATCAATCAAGTTTATTAACACTCGTCAAATTTTCATATCGACCTAGACCAGTGGTTCTCAGCCTGTGGGTGACGACCCCTTGGGGGTCGAACGCTCATTACCCAGGAGTCACCTAACACCATCGGAAAAACACATGTGTATGATTTAGCAAAGAAATGTTTATGTTTCGAAGGGGGGGGGGGGGTCACCGCAACACGAAGAACTGTATTAAAGGGTCCCGGCATTGAGAAGGTTGAGAAGCACTGATGTAGAGGCTTATTTAAATGATGCTCTCATTGCTACACAAATGCGAAGTCCGTTTGTCAGGGAAACAAACTTTTGTGAAAGTGGGTTTGTTGGAATAACTAGTGCAAAATGAATAATTCAAAGCACGTTAAAATATAGGAGTGGAAACAATGAAAGAATGCGTGAAATTGTTGGATTATTTATTTATTTATTTTTTGTAATTAACTGTGCGTTAGTGCCAATATGTAGGTCTTAAAAGATTATATAAATAGTTAAATATACAAGCGGTTTACTGCAAGCTTAGTCGGCATCGAGTGCCATAAGTGGGCAAAATAAAATGTTCACTCTGTACACCTTATTCCATGAGTTGATACTTCAATCTAAATATTATCAACTAAATCTAACACTAACAGCTAAATATTGTGTTTTTTTTTTAAATTAGCACTACATTCGATTTAGAAGTGGCTGCAATGGGAGCCAAAAAAAGTTATTGTCGTTTTTAATAGTTTTTTGTTTTTTTTAAATAGACTTTCATTTATCCTGCAAGAAGAATGATATGGCGTACAGAAGTATGAATATGTCTTCGTGCGGATTTAAACAATGGGAAATAACGTTAATAGATGCATAAAAATGGACACAATTTGTCGAGTGCTTATGTCTTCTTCAAGTATTATTATGTACAATTTGGTCAAATTTATTTGAAATAGGCCAAGAGGATAAACCATTTTTGGTTTAAATTACATTTTTTTAAAAAAACTTTTTAAATAGAGTCGTTGCTTTTTCTATTTTTTGTTTTAAAGCCCGTGTGTAATAATGTGTAAAAATGTGTAATAATGTGTAAAAATGTGTAATAATGTGTAAAAATGTGTAATAATGTGTAAAAATGTGTAATAATGTGTAAAAATGTGTAATAATATGTAAAAATGTGTAATAATGTGTAAAAATGTGTAATAATGTGTGTATTAAAAAATAAAAATGTTCATCAAATCGGGTTCTCAACATCGATGATGTGAACAATTCAAGCCAAGAGAAAGTTGATGTTAGAGTTAGAAATGTGCTGAATGTTTGATATACAGGGGCTTAAATGAGTTTAACTTTTTAATTGATCGTGAAATACTCGAGCATGAACACGTGTTTCGGCGATCGCACGGCCTTGAGGAACGCATGTACTTTTATTTTGGAAACTTTAAAATAAAAAATACTTTTTTTTTTTTACGCTTCTCCAATAGGAGCATCACCATTTGTGGTTGTTGTGTCTGGTGATGTGGCTGTGGTTGTCACGGTGGTAGCCTCGGTGGTCGTTACAGTTGTGGGCTGTGTGGTGGCCGTAGTTGTAGGGGAAGTCGCCGTGGTGGCCCGGGTGGTGGCGGTAGTCTGAGTCGTGGTTGAGCTCACGCCGTAGCAGTTGCACTGCCGAGTCCAGCGTACTGCCTTACCTTTCGGGGTAGGGATGGCCACCTTCTCACATCGTCCACACGTCGCGCCGGCCAACTGACACTTTTTTTTACAAAGAGCTCTAAAGATGAAAAAAAAAACATCTTTATCAGCTTTCATTCAATTGATGGATTTTTAAAAGCATATTCTCTTCCAAAGTATTCAGCCAGGTTAGTTATTTTAAAGACACATAATTTATTATTATTATTTGGGTGGTTTTTTTCCATTGGAAATAATTATTTTGTTAGTCTGATTATTTTTTTTACCAAAATATACGGGGAAAATCTGTGTATAAGTCAATCTATATCTAGGATTTTCAATAAGCGTTGCCATTATTAAAACATATTTGCGTAACCTAAATGTCCAATTACGAAAATATTATATGATCTAGTATTCGATAATTATCATTTAAGAGGCATTTCTCTTTTGCTCCGTAACGCGCATGCGCATTGTTTCTCAATACGTTCCCCACTGATGTGTATCTACGAGGGTATACAAATATAGCTCGTCAGTCGTAATCAACCATATCCGTATTCATGATAGTCGTGAACCTGGCACGAAATGTTCTTGTGCCGTAAGTGCAGGGGATAGAAAAGCAGTGGTCCCTCGTCTATCGGGGTGTGTTAGGTTCCAGAACCAGCCCCCCCCCCCCCCCCACACACACTCTTTCCTTTCTCTGATATTTCCGAATATCCCCGAAGTAGCGACCTTTTTTTATTTGTTTTTCTAAGTAAATGTTAAGGCTTTTATAAATCTTCCACCACACACTTATAAACCTTTCCCCACACACTTATAAACCTTTCCCCACACACTTATAAACCTTTCCCCACACTGTTATTCCAGACGTGCTTTGTCTACTCACCTGCTCCACGATACGCCTTTTTTTTTTTTTACTTCGATTTTAAATTCTATAAATGTGTTTTTCTTAATACTTTTTTTTTTACATTACTTTCAATTTTAAAAGCTAAAAATATGCTTATTTTAAATAATTTAAACAATAAATATATATATTTTTTAAATACCGCAAAATTCCGCTATACAGCGAAAAATCCGCGATACAAAATTAGATACATACAAGTAATAAATCCCGCGACGAAGCGAAACCGGGAAAACCCAGCAGACGGTAGACGATGGGAACACTTACTATATAGTATATCAAAAGAGTTCTTTTAAAAATTATTAAATGAATATTTAATTCCTTTCTTTCGCGGTTGCAGCACGTCCATGATTTTCCTTTCGTATCTCCGGAAATACATCACCGCCATTGTGCTTCAAAGCGAAAGTCGATGACCGCCCACAAAATAATACGTCATGTGTTATATTAATTTTGATATAAGGCAGTAGTGGGAAAACTGCGGCTCGCGAGCCGCATGTGGCTCTTTAGCGAAGTGAATGCGGCTCGGCCTAAAATCAATTTTTGACTCCGAAAAACATGGTTCTTGAACGGTTCTCGAAAAGAAATTTGGCTCTCAATTATTTAAAAAATCGTAATGTTGCTCAATTTCGGCTTTTTGTTTGACTAATGAGTTTTCCGACCACTGGTATAGAGTGATAGCCTACCGACCACTGGTATAGAGTGATAGCCTACCGACCACTGGTATAGAGTGGTAGCCTAATGCCAGTGGCTTACTTCTTGCAGCTTGAATCCTGCTCTTCGGACGATTCAGATGAGGCAGAAATAAGCGGCAACAGCAGAATGACAACAAGGAAGACCTTCATCGTGACCTTGGCAGATATTTCAAGTATGTCACACTGTCAGATATTCAGGTAAGTCTTCTAGGGGGGGAGAGATCTGAACGGATATCATTAAAAAAATAATAATAATAATTTATTCGTGTTTGTGAGTTTAAAAAAAAAAAGTTGTTGGATAAGTTCATTTTAAGAACATTTTAAATTGCATTTTCAACAAAAAATATAAAAAATAATAATAATTATAATCTTGAAGTGTGAATCTTAAATGAATAATTACAAAACAATTTAAGAGCTTCCTTTCTAGATTACGTAAAGGACATAAGAGAACTCCAAAGTTTACTTAATTTTTGAAATATATTTTAATGTTAACCCCAAAAAGCAACCCAAACAAAATTAGTGTTGTTTATAAAAAAAATAATAATTTCCATCATAATGTTTAGAAAATCTTGTCCAACTTTTAAACAGGGAAGAGATGAAAAGGGGGGGGGAGGGGGCGGAGGTGGGAGCGGGGGGCGTCAACCTAAATGATTTCACGACGCCATTTTAATCGCTCTTTAATTCTTGAAGTGTCGCACTCAAGTCCTGACAGACGTCAAATAAAATAAAAACACCGAATGAATGATGGACATAACAAGTTGGACATAACAAGATGGACATAACAAGTTATTCCTAGGCACATAATACTGAGACAACAACCCATCTAAACGTGCCGTACACACGTATATAAAAAAAACCGTGATGCGTGGATAGGGGGAGCAGAAATTAAAGGGCGCCGACCGAAGGCTATCGAGCGAAAGTGGGGGGGGGGTGGGTCTAAGGATATGTATACATATGAATATATAAATAATTCTACATGTTATAATGTACGTCGCTGAGGCTCAAATGCGCGCAAAACAGTTAAGAGATTTATTGTGGCCGACATTGTTTTGCGGGCTGTAGTAATAGCGAGGTATTCATGAAAATTTTTTAAACTTCCGGGGGAGTGGGGGGAGAGGGGGGCTCGCGGGTTAATTTGCCCCCGTTTTAAAGTAAATATGAATTAGTTTTCTCTCCCTTTTTTTTTAAAGACGTCAAGGTAGCGTGTTTTATGAATATTGTTTTACACGCTTCTAACTGAGGGAACCTATATATTGATATAAAGCTCTGATAATCACTTTTCGTTATGGGAGTAAAATACGTGCCGGTGATGTTCGGTAGCCATAAAGAGGACACACACACAATTTAAAACCAAACCATCCATTAGCAGTTGTTCTAACCCACGTTATGAAATGGAAATGGTACAAAGATTTGTTTAATTTTTTCAAAAACAAACAAACAAATATGCAGCTATTAAGTAGTGTATACACTGAGATTCAACTTAACATATTAGATTTTTTTTTTTTTTTTTTTTTTTTTTTTACACTCGCCGAGTCTCACATTATATCCCAGCTTCCCCAAGGCTGCCAAGAGTCTAGGTCGAGATAAAATTTAAACTGACAACTTTTATTTTCAAAATCACCTGTCTTTTAACTTCGGTGTCTGGAGCTTTTTCTTACTCAGGGATTTAATTTTTTTTTTAATCCCTAAAAATAGCTGCATGGCGTAGTTGGCTGAAATGAAAACTCCCGGAGAAAAAATGGGCTCACTGCTGTGGACGGCCGGGTTTTAAAACGCTTCTTCTTCATTAGGGGGGTTGGGTAGGGGGGTATCACTTCGCCACATGACCCCCCCCCCCCCGACAATTTTGTGTGAGCACCGCTCTATCATAATGTGACATTTTCAAAATAGGTAATTTATTTTTTTTAATCCCATTGATATTATTTTTTTAAACAGATATGTTTGAATAGGTTAAAATATGCCTGGTTTTTTTTCATTAAAGTTTTCTCCAGAAAAGGGTTTTCCCCCTAATGCAGCGGCTCTCAGCCTGTGGCTCGCGACCAGTGTTTCTTTCAGAAATTTTCCTCCGAGGGGGCACTTTTGACGTTCGGGGGGGGGGCAGTGCCAGTTTTTCAGTGGCCAGAGGCGTAGCTAAGGGGTGGCAGATGGGACATATGTCCCCGGGCGCCAGACTAGCGGGGGCATCTAATGGGCATAGTGTTAATGGATTAAAATAATAGGTTTCAGAGTTTAGCGGGGGGGGGGGGGAGGGAAGGGGTGGGTGTAAAAATGAATCTTGTCCCCTGTCATCAAAGACGTAGAAGTGGGGGGGGGGGGCGAACATTTGGTCTTCCTAGTTGTCATTTTTTCTTTAGATAGAGCGGCGGGATTTTACGGACATCTGCAGTGTTTCTATCGAGAAAGGTAGCGTAGCAAAAAAGTTAACCCACCTAGGGTGGCGCTAACACTAGGCACGCCGCTGGGCAGCATATATCAGCACCAAATTTGGCTGTCATGGCAAGTAATTTTTATCGGGAAGTAGGGCAGCAGAAAATGTGTGATTGTTTAACAATCAAAAGGTGCATTTTGGAGTATACATGATTCGAATGTTTTGATAAGACTTTCATTTGATCGGGGGATATAATTTTTCAAGGTTCGGGGGAGGCATTATGGCGACCAGTGCCAGACACAAACTAAATTTCTTCTTCTTTTTCTGTCTATTAAGGGCCCACGATCAATTTATTGATCATTATTGCTCCTATGAATGTAGATGGGATTTGCAATGTTTCTGTGCCTGGTGTTGATGCGGATATTTCACTGGTAACAAGAGTTACCTAGTGAGGGTATCATGCACTGTATTCAATGTATCTTTAAGACAATGTGTGAAGGGGCATTTCAAACGTTCATATATTTACTGTTAGATGTCTCGTAGAAAAATGCTAAGAATACATCAACATACACCAACTATATCTGGACTACAAATCAGGTAATGATAGCATAGACAGGAAATACATGAACGATGCTGTGCTGGAACTTGGAGTCCTTAACAAACTTACCCGACTCATACATATGACGATGGATAACTACAAAAGTAGAATCAAAGTACAGAGGGAGTACTTGAAGGAGTTCCCAATCAATCTGGGCCTCAGACAATAAAATCCGTGTATCATTTTCAACATCACTTTAGAAAAAAGCATTAGAAACATACGTGTGAGCACCTGAGAGGTGGTACAGAACAACCATAAGGAACTTTATAAAGCCAGCCACTGCAATACCTGGCCTACACAGACGATATAGCGCTACTTGGTAGAAACAGCATTGATGATATAATTAAAACTTTCAGGGAACTTGAAGATGTGACGGTCAAAGCTGGTCTTGATGTAAATAAAGCGAAGGCAATATTTATGATAATGTCAGGAAATACGCACTGATGACTTCATCAATATGAACATCTACGCCTTTGAGAGGGTAGCTACTTTCAAATATCTAGGGGTGACTATAAATAAGCAAGAGGAAATACAATCGGAGGTGCAAGAAAGAATAACAGCATGCAACCGTTCTTATTTCAATTTACAAAAGCTACTTCAAAGCAAAAATCTTGCTAAGGGAACAAAGAAGGCAGTATACACCACTATCACAAGACCAGTAGTGAGACTTGGTTCCTACCAGAAAAGCAGAGAACCTGCTAAATATATGACCCGATGATAGACAATTTTGTTTTGGGAATCCGTACAAACCAAGAGCTATATCAATTGTACAAATACCCATCCATAGTCACAACAATATAAAAAAGGCAGACTGCCCTAGGCAGGACACATTGAAAGGATGCCGGATTCTGGAGCAACAAAAACTATCTACAGGCAGAAACCTAGGGGCAGACGGCTCACCGGTCGACCAAGACTGAGATGGATTGACGATGTAGAGAAGGGCTTACAAAGGTTGGGGTTCGCACATGGAGGTGTAAAGCGATGGATAGATCCCAATGGAAGAATGGGGTGGAGCAGGCCAGGGCCCTAAATGGGATGAATCGCCACTGATGTAAACATTTCAGATATTTGGGTGGGAAGCGCTAGAAATAACGATAATAACAGGACATCACTAACTCTTCCACCAGCATAATATTAAATAAATTCAGTCCAATTGGGAGCCCTTAGGGTATGTTTTTTATCGAGAGATACTCCTTAGCTTAGACTCGCCCCTTAAAACTTATAGCCCCCGGAAATTTTTTGATAAATTCAAAATGCAAGAGCATTTTTTTTTTACATACCGTAGTTAAATTTAGTTTCGAATCATTAAACACTTAACTGTAGAGCAACGGGAGAGATGCTAGTTAAGAATTTATGTGTCATTTGACCTAAGAGCCATCGTGTGAGGTCTGCAACCCACATAGCTGCATGGGGCCTCGTATATTTTCGGGGCTGAAAGTTGGGCTGTAATTACAATAAATTATCAACTTTTACTGCTAGGTAGGGAAGGAAAAAACCGAAAAGTAGCACGGGTGCCATAAAAAGTCAAGCGACGTCTCTGCTTGACTAAGTGTGGTATGCAAACATTTTTTTTTTAATTGAAAAGTAATGTATTTTTAAAGTTATTATTTTAAAATATTTTTGGGATCAACTACATAAAAATAATGAATTTACTACAAAATATTTTTAAAATTAAGAAAAAAGAATTCCTTCCAAAAAAGGTATCCATCACAAAAAAGAAATGCTAAAATAGTTTTACATTTTGAACAAAAAAGAAAAACCAAAAACATACGTTTATTTCAAAATATTTCCAAGTTTCACCAAAGTCAAAAAGAAAAAAAGCTTTTCTGTACAAAGGGCTAAAGACTATATCTTTATGGGTTTTCAAAATTGGTATTTATTTATAAATCATATGTAACCGACATAATTGTTCAGAAGTCAAGAATTGTTTACAAAAGACTCATATATTTATTAATGTGTGATTTTTTTCCTTATAAAATTAATGTTTCAATTCTCAATCTCAATATTCAGTTGATTGAAATGTTAATTAAGAAATTTAGACTACTATAATTTGCTTCAGATCATTACAACTTGCCTCTTCGATATTATACTTGAAAACAATTTTTTTACCAATTCCATATAATTTTTTTTAAACTACTACCAAAAATGGCATTTACAAGATAATCGAAATAATCGATTTTTTTTATTCGTTGTTTAAATATATATTATATTCTTTCTACTGGAGTATCATCTTAAAATATTTTTTTTTAAATAGTTCAAACAGCTGGGGAAGATTGTTTATTATTATTATATTAACAGAGAAAAGTCATTGGGGATTTAATAAATAAAGACTATTTTTTAAAATCATTTTACTCTGTTCCCGAAACTGTGTTAAAAAATTAGAAACACTCGATTTAATAATTATGATGAAATGTCCACTATTTGTATGTAACCAGTAAATTCCTAATTTTTTGTTTTAAAATTATTATTATTATTATTTTTAAATTTTCATTTTATCTATGTCAGCATACATCTATGGAATCTACTACATTAAAATGTTTGCTAAAAATGATTTTTTAAAGCATGATACTATTTTTCAAAATCATTTGAAAACAGATTGCACATGTTTATTTCTTAGCAAGAACTACCGGTATATTTAATTTACAGACATTTATATCGATGTAAAGGTAGTTTAATACAGGGTTATTAAAAAGTCTTTCAACTTTTGCAGGTGCAAAATGAAATTAAATAAAAGATACCGATATTTGCGAATCAGAAAAAGTAAGATTTAGCTTATGATCAGGAGCGGCCAATTTTCAAAACAATACCATATTTATAATCGATTTCTTCGAGCCTGTAACAAGATTAACCTGAACGCTATGGATCATCAATATATATCGAACAAAGCGATATTTTATTTGTTCCAATAATTGTAATCGATTAAAGGGCACACATTTCATTAACTTTTAAAAATTTTATAAAAATTAAATTTAGAGTAGTTTTTTTTTTTTTTTTAAATTATTTTTTCTTACACATTTTCCCCCGGGGGGCACTTGACTTGCTCCGGGGGGGGCTCAGCCCCCCCCCCCCGGAGGTATGCCTGAAAGAAACACTGCTCGTGACCCCCTTTTGGGCGTTGAATGACACTTACACAGGGGTCGCCGAAGACATCCGGAAAACACATTTATTGAATGAATTTATGGTTGGGAGTGTGTGGGGGTGGGTTGTTTGGTACCACAACATGAGGAACTGTATTCAAGTGTTAGGAAGGTTGAGAACAGCTGCCCTAATGTGACAGTAGAGAGCTGACAGCAATGATGCAGCAATCGCAATATATGTAATGCGGGCAGTGTGTCTGCTATGAGCAGTCTTCCTTAACATCTTTATTTGACGTTGAAATAAGTACTCGAATTTTCGAATCAATGTGTATAAAATAATTTTTATACACATTTTATTCGAATCAATGTATATAAAATAATTTTATACACATTTTATTCGAATCAATGCGTATAAAATAATTTTATACATATTTTATTCGAATCAATGTATATAAAGCAATTTTTATACACATTTTATTCGAATCAATGTATATAAAATAATTTGTATACACATTTTATTCGAATCAATGCGTATAAAATAATTTTATACATATTTTATTCGAATCAATGTATATAAAATAATTTTTAAAGAGAGAAATAAAGGAAAAAAACAACCACGAATGAGGAAAACAGAGATCAGAAGTGTGCCTAAAGAGTGTTCCTAATGAGTGTGCCTAAAGAGTGTGCCTAATAAGTGTGCCTAAAGAGTGTGCCTAAATAGTTTATTGTTGCATATTTTGTTTCATTGAAAAAAAATACCTTTTAATAAAGTCATTTTTTTAAACATTTAAATTTCGTGTATGTCTAACGCCTCAATAAAGACAATGTAATGAACTGTCACATTAGGAAATGGCGTCAGCGGGCCATCGAGCTTTTGCTCCGTATGCCTTCCCCAAAGCATCCACCCTGTTCCCCAAAGCACCCCCCCCCCCTTTTAAGCCCGAGTATCGGACCGCGAAGCGATGCGTCTGACATGTCCCTTTGTCAGGACGCACCTCCCCCCGGAGTCCGCTCAATCGGGATTTCTGCTGGAGGCCGCCCCTACCCAAGGACACCCGGTCGGTCCGAACACTGTACATACACAGTGCACACGATCGACTTTCCTAGGAGTTGGGATGGTAAAATTAGGGGGGGGGGGAAGCATCGGACGCCCTATAAAAGGGTCAATAAGACAACGAATAAAACAATTCATAAAATAATCATATCAATTTTTATTCAAATATTACATTGAAATTTTATTTGTTTTTTTTTTAAATGTAATTCACTGATTTCTAAACTAAATTAATGATACGGTAATTTTTTTTTAAATTTGTGATTTTTTTTCTTTCGCATCACCATTTTTGGTCTAATTTGCTTTTTAAAAAGACAACTATAATCATTCCCAAAGCTTTTGTGCTAACTTGTGAACATTCGATTTTTTTAAATATTTAAATTTAGTTTCATACTAAAATGGCTTACCTTTTTTTTTTTTTTTTTGGCGTCGTTACGCGCATGCCAACACTAATCGCTACAACAGTACCTGACTCAGTCCCTTTTATAGTCACTATTCGAAAGCCGTTAATGCATCTTCAAGGACCCGTGACCCGTGACCCATGACCCGCGACCCGTTCGCGGTGATAATGACTTAACCAAACAAAAAACACAAAAAAACCGTATGCTTTGATTTCATGTGCAAATGGTTATGTTCTTTTAACCAGAGTGGATTTTTTACAAATGTGAACGGCTCTCTTGTGGCGTACAACGCCTTGCAATAGAAAAGGAAGACACAAAAGAAGCCAAACCGATGAGATGAATAGCAACGTGTATTGAAATGCAACAACGGCCGCGATCCCCCTCCCTTAAAATGAAAAGATTGTACTTGCTGATCCCCCATTACATCATCGGATTATAGCAAATTGCTCAACAAAAAATTGTGTCATTAAATGTTTATGAAGGCGTCAATGGGACGACGCTGTGACATTGACGATTTAAAAAAAAAATTTTTAACTAGCTGTTTGGAAACGTCGTCGCGCATAACAGTAAAAAAAAAATAATAAAGCGGGGTATGATTTGTTTATTAAAACAATTATTTGGAAATTGTATGGCAATATTCCGCCAAAGCTGACTGAAATGTACAGTCACTTTTGCTCGACTATTTATCACAGAATTAATGCAGCGGTCTAGAGGTAAAAAATCTAAAGAGCTTAGATGTGTATATGAAATCGATATAATTACGTGTATTCGAATTTCAACAAAACCCAGTTAATTAATTATTTTTTTTTAAACTAAGAATTAACAATCTCCTAACTACACAGATTGTATACATATATAACATGTATTAGTGCTGATTGATTGAACAGTTGAGAATATAAAAAAATTGGTATCATTTACTTTATACATAAAAATGGTGAGATTGAGGCCAGTAACGGGGCTCGACATTGACGTGAAGCGATCCCAGCTCCTCCTGGGTCATCACCGGAGCCAAGTTGTATCATCGACTTGATGTTCTCATTGGATCACCAGGGGCGTGTAGGAGGGAGTGGGTGGGAGCTCTGATGGCAGGGAACCGGCTAATATAATTCTGCTAAAGAAATATCTGGACTCGGGTGTTTTCATTCGGTGAAAAAAACACACAATCGTAACCTAGCGACGGACGGATGCTATATTTATATATAAATATATAATAATGTATACAAATATTATTAATAAATATAATACAATATATATATATATATATATACAGGGTCGTGCGATGGGTGTGTGAAGTGGGCATTCGCCCCGACCGCCAACATGATGACGACCGCCAACATGATGACGAGTGCCAACGTGATGACGAGCGCCAACATAATGACGACCGCCAACATGATGACGACCGCCAACATGATGACGACCGCCAACATGATGACGACCGCCAACATGATGACGACCGCCAACATGATGACGACCGCAAACACGATGACGACCGCAAACACGATGACGACCGCAAACACGATGACGAGCGCCAACATAATAACGAGCGCCAACACGATGACGACCGCCAACATGATGACGACCGCCAACACGATGACAAGCGCCAACACGACGACGACCGCCAAACACGATGACGAGCGCCAACATAATAACGACCGCCAACATGATGACGACCGCCAACATGATGACGACCGCCAACATGATGACGAGCGTCAACATAATAACGACCGCCAACATGATGACGACCACCAACATGATGACGACCGCCAACATGATGACGAGCGTCAACATAATAACGACCGCCAACATGATGACGACCGCCAACATGATGACGAGCGTCAACATGATGACGAGCGCCAACATAATAACGACCGCCAACACGATGACGACCGCCAACATAATAACGACCGCCAACATAATGACGACCGCCAACATGATGACGACCGCCAACATGATGACGACCGCCAACATGATGACGACCGCCAAAAAATGTAATAAGATATATTTTTAAAAATAAAACAAGCAAGTGTCCACGGTACACTAGATCCTAAATGGTTCAGTTAATCCACATTGGGTGCACTACCCCCAATTGTTGCTAGATCAAAATGATTAAGAAGGTTGGTTTTTTTTTGGTTTTTTTTGGAGGGGGGGGGGAATCTGTAGTTTTGTAAGCACCAAAAAAATCCACCAAAAAATCTATCAAAAAATCCACTAAAAAATCTATCAAAAAATCCACCAAAAAATCCACCAAAAAATCTATCAAAAAATCCACCAAAAATCTATCACAAAATCTACCAAACAATCCACCAAAAAATCTATCCAAAAATCTATCCAAAAATCCACCAAAAAATCCATTAAAAAATCCACCAAAAAATCTATCAAAAAATCCATTAAAAAATCCACCAAAAAATCCATAAAAAAATATTAAAAAATCCATAAAAAATCCACCAAAAAATCCACCAAAAAATCTATTAAAAAATCCATCAAAAAATTATCCAAACATCGCCTCTCTTATAAGACATTCCTTCACATTCGAATGTGCGACAACTATTTCGTTCATGGGATATGCTCAATGAATTACACATTTAAACACTTATTTGCATAACGCTTTGAAAGTGGTGGTTGGGAAAAAAATTGAGAAAAGAATTGTTTATGATTATTGCTGTCACCAAAGCCTCCACGCATGTCCCCATCGCCGTGATCACATCGAGTGATGCGGTTATATCCCCCCCCCCCCCCCCCCGTGAACATCAAACACTTAACCTGGCTTTGCATGGGTTAGCAGACACGCTGTTGTTTGATTATAAACACATCAGGTGTTTCCTCGCAACGCCGCCGTATCTTCGCATATCTGTTCCCCATATCTGTTCCTCATATCTGTTCCCCAAATATGTTCCCCGTGTCTTTTCCCATATCTGTTCCCAATGTTTGTCCCCCCATGTCTGTTCTCCATATTTGTTCCTCACGTTTGACCACTATGTCTTTTCCCCAAATATGTTCCCCAAATATGTTCCCCATGTCTCTTCCTCATATATGTTCCCCATGTCTCTTCCTCATATATGTTCCCCATGTCTGTTCATCTATCTGTTCCCCATGTATGTTCACCATGTATGTCCCCCATGTATGTTTCCCATTCTGTTCCCCATGTCTGTTCCCCATGTCTGTTCCCCATATATATTCCCCATATATATTCCCCATATATGTTCCCCATATCTGTTCCTAAAGTCTGTTCCACATATCTGTCCCTCACGTTTGTCCCCATGTATGTTCCCCAAATCTGTTCCCCATGTCTGTTCCCCATATATGTTCCCCGTATATGTTCCCCACATATGTTCCCTATGTATGTTCCCCATGGCTGTTCCTCATGTCTGTTCCCCATGTCTGCTCCCCATATATGTTCCCCGTATCTGCTCCCCACATCTGTTCCCTATGTATGTTCCCCACATCTGTTCCTTATTATGTTCCCCATGTCTGTTCCCAAGGTATTCTTTTAACAACAACAAAAAATGTGATTTATCCCATCTACACGTCAACGTTGTCAGATTTATCCGTACCGCTGAAGATTAAACAATTAAGCACAAATAAAAGTCTTACATTTTCTGTGACTTTGAGCCCAAACCTTTTGTTCCACAATGCTGTTCTCTTTTTTTATACCAGTCATTAGCTATACCACAATATCAATTGGGACAAATTGATTTTGATTTTCACGGGAACTGTTCATATGTTCATATGTAAATGTCTATGTACTTCGAAAGAAAGAAACGGCTTACAAATGAAAGTCCTCCCCCCCCCCCCCCCAAACCAAAACAAGCTTCACACACTCATCATTATAACATGTGGCCGGACCAAGTCTCATCCCGGAAATGCAACTGTGAAAATGATGCAAGAAGGCCTGCCTGTGTTTTGGCATCGAGACAACCAACAGTCTCAAAGCTCTTCAAACAATTGCTCACAATGTTCCGTACTTATTTGGGTTGTTGTTTGTTAAAGCAAAACTCCTTCGATGTTCCGAATTAAATTAACCTAAGTATGCATGGGCATAGGATCCCCCCCCCCCCCCCCCCCGCCTTTTAGGGCACCCGTGACATGGGGTCCAATTTTTTGTGGTGAGGACTTGATTTGATTGTATCAACGTAAGTTACAGAATTGATGGCATCTTTGGCAAGTTATAGATTTAGTATGATAAAAAAAATGGGCTACAACTGTAGTCGTAGTCTTTTCTTGAGACAATAATCATCAAAGGGAGGTAAGACGGTAATCATAAAGGGAGGTAAGACGATAATCATAAAGGGAGGTAAGACGATAATCATAAAGAGAGGTAGGACGATAACCATAGAGGTAGGTGCAGGGCCGGCCCTAACAATTGCGGGGCCCTATGCGAAACGGATTGCGCTGGGCCCAGTCTTGGTAGGGATAAGGATAATAAGTGAAAATTAAGATTGTGTATTACAAAATAAATTCGTCTTTGCATTTTATTCATTCTTTACTAAGTAAAAAATCACGATCAAATTAACTTTACTTTACGAGCCTTGCGTGTAGCGAAGTCATACAGTATATCATCTAAATTCTGTTTCCTACATAGATCACGCTCAATAGCAAGAATTGCCAAATTGTTTAATCTATCTTCATGAATTGTTGACCTCAAGTAATTTTTGATTATTTTGAGGCGCTAGAAGCTTCTTTCACCAGATGCCACAGTTACGGGTATTGTTAAAAAAACACGCTGACCTATACATGATTACAAGTTATAATGTTTTAATTTAATAATTTACACCTAGAATTAGCGCGGGGCCTATGAAAGTGCGGGGCCCACTGCGGCCGCATAGGTTGCAGTGGCCTAAGACCGGCCCTGGATAGGTGTTTTGCGCAGTGTCGACTGCATAAAGTCGTTTTAAGTTAAATTTCTAAGGACTGACTTTAAATTTACTGAGAATGGAGAAACCTGATTTGGACGCAAAAAAAAAATAATAATAATAAAATGTCATCTAAATGGTTGAGGGGCAGAAACAGAAATGATATAATTAAAGCGTTCAGGGAACTTAAAAATGCCTCAGCCAAAGCCGGTCTTCGTGTAGATGAAGCGAAGACAAAATTAAAGGAGAATGTCACGAGTGGCTACATTCAAATATCTAGGGGCGACTATCAACGATCCCAATGAAATAATGTCGGAGGTGAAAGAAAGGATAGCAGCAGGCAACCGATCCTATTTCAGCCTACAAAAGCTATTGGGAAGCCAAAACCTCTCAAAGGGAATAAAGAAAGCAATACACACCACTGTCATAAGGCCAGTAAAACCAGAAAAGCAAAGAACCTTCTCAAAACACGGGAGTGGGAAAAATCCCCCCGGAAAATGTACGGCCCAGTGATTGTCAATGATGTTGGGAGAACTCGTACAAACCAAAAGCTACATCAGTTGTACAAAGACCCAACCATAGTCTCTACAATACAAACTGGCAGACTGCGCTGGGCAGGACATATTGAAAGAGGATGCCTTATTGTAGAGCAGCAAAATGATATACAGAGAGAGAGAGAGGGGGAGAAGGGTGTAGATAGATAAACTCGCAAATTCCGACCTGGGCTGTCAACTCATACCCATCCTCTAGGTACGCCTTTGAGGGGAGGCTAAATTTCGACTGTCTTAAGGCCTTCACAGGTCTTAATTTGGCAATGCTCCTTCAGATAAAAAGACTGCATTTTCCCAACGATTCTTTCCTTTCTTCTATGGTTAAAAGGTTTGGGCGATATCTCTATGATAAGGCTAACATCAAAGTTATGTGAAGAGAGCAAGGTGATAGCACGGTTCTCCATATCGGTGGCGCACACATTTAGATCAGGCCCGTAGCTACAACTATGGATGGATGTGACCGGGGGGGGGGGGTGTCTAGTGATGGGGGCTTCATATTGTGGTCGGGAGCTAGGGGGGTCATGGGGCATGGGTGATGAGGTGAGGGTGATGCTGTGAGGGTGATGGGGTAAAGGATGAGGGAAGGGCGATGGGGAAGTGGTGATGTGGTAATGATGAGGGGAAGGGTGATGAGGAAGGGTGATTGTGACAAGGAAGGTGGGGGTAAGGGTAACAGGGCAAAGGTGATGGGGAAGGGTGATGAAGGAAGGGTGATGATGGAAGGGTGATGGGGGAAAGGTAATGGGGCAAACGTGATGGCGGCATGGAAGATGGGGCAAGGTTGTTATGTATTATCTACTATATAAAGCTTAATGTAACTATATATGTTTGTTTGTTTGCTCATACATGAGTCAATTAATGACAAGAAATCCAAACATTGGGTCGCAACAAAATTCGACATGGTCACTCCTCCTGACCAACAGATGGTTCCTGGAGAGTAGGGCCATAATCTCCTTATCCGACATGGTCACTCCTCCTGACCAACAGATAGTTCCTGGAGAGTTGGGCCATAATCTCCTTATCCGACATGGTAACTCCTCCTCACCAACAGATAGTTCCTGGAGAGTTGGGCCATAATCTTCTTATCCGACATGGTCACTCCTCCTGACCAACAGATAGTTCCGGGAGAGTTGGGTCATAATCTCCTTATCCGACATGGTCACTCCTCCTGACCAACAGATGGTTCCTGGAAAGTTGGGCCATAATCTCCTTATCCGACATGGTCACTCCTCCTGACCAACAGATAGTTCCTGGAGAGTTGGGCCATAATCTCCTTATCCGACATGGTCATTCCTCCTGACCAACAGATAGTTCCTGGAGAGTTGGGCCATAATCTCCTTATCCGACATGGTCACTCCTCCTGACCAACAGATGGTTCCTGGAAAGTTGGGTCATAATCTCCTTATCCAAAAAGTTGCAATTTTTTTTAAAAATCGTAACATGTATAGGTTAAAGAGTAAATTGTAAAGGGTAAATAGTAAAAAATACAGGTAAAGATTAAAATGTAGAGGGTAGCAAGTAAAATGTAGAGGTTAAAAAGTAAAATGTAGAGGGGAAAGAGTAAAAAAAAAAATCAATGGTTTCGATGGACGTTCAAGTTATGTTATTTTTTGGTGTACGCATTTTTAATAAGCTTTCGTTCAGAACGGTGCGCCTTAAAAAAAAAACCTATTAAAGCAGTGGTTCTCAACCGGTCAGTCCAACACTGCGCATACGCACAGTGCGCCCGATCGACTTTCCTAGGAGTTGGGATGGTAAATTTGCGTCCTAACATCTTCCCCCACCCACCACGCCCTCTAAGAGGGGTTCTACAGTGGGTTTCCACCTCGCAACTAGCTTGCAAAGTAGCTGGGACGAAACAGTTGCCTAGGAGTAGCTTTCTCAGGGCTACATAGAATAATTACCCGAATGCTTTGTATAAGGCTCACATTTGATAAACGACCGGAGCTTTGGCATTGGGGACGACATGTTTTTCGTCAGATTTCTTTTAGAAGTTAAATTCGGTCATAAACCCAGCTGTAATGTTAACTGGAACGGCCCGGAGGTCTCGAATTCAATGTTTAAAAGAGTTATTATAAATCTGGAAGAACATTTTGAATTGTAGTTGGTAATTTTGCGCAGTTTTTTTACGGGTCCGTAAATTTACGTGAACGCTGATGACGCTTAAGAAATTTGTTGTTTTTTTAAAAATACAAACCCGGGCAAAGATTCACTTGAAACCACATTCTTAAAAGAAATGGAACTAAACGTTGTACCATTTTTAAAAGCTACAGTTCATAGCGTTGTAAATGGGATGGTGGTGGGGTGATGAAATTATTACAAATATCACATAGTTTAGTGACATGCATACAGAACTTGGGATTGACCGACATGGGGGTTTAACTGACCTAGAGGTTTACTGACCTAGGGGTTTATGACCTACGGGCTTACAGACCTTGTGGTTTACCGACCAAAGGGTTTACCGAACTAGGGGTTTACAGAACTAGGGGTCTACAGAACTAGGGGTCTACAGAACTAAGGGTTTACAGAACTATGGGTTTACCGAACTATGGGTCAACAGAAGTAGGGTTTACAGAACTAGGGGTTTACCGAAATAGGGGTCTGCAGAACTAGGGGTTAACAGAATTAGGAATTTACCAACTAAGAGGTTCTGATTTTTATTTGTATCGCCACCTTTATATGGTGTGTCTTTTTTGAAGGCAGGGTCACAAGGTTAAGACTTAGCCCAAAACAGTATTCAGTCAACATATGGTTTAGTGCATTTTGATGAGGGGAGCAATGTCTCAACAACCCTATTTCAGCGGTTCTCGACATGTGGGTCGCGACTTCTTTAAAAAGGGGGGGGGGGGTCGATCGACCGTTTCTAAAGGACGCCTAATGCCATCGTAAAACACATACACTCTACAGAGTAGGAACGAAAATAATTGTGTTGTTGGGGGTCGCCTCAACAAGACGAACCGTGTTAAGGGGTCGTGGCATTAGGAAGGTTGAGAACCACTGCCCTACTTGTTACACACAGAATATTTTCAGTTCCTATTAATCTTTTTTTTATATTAAATACTAGCGAGAACCCGGCATGCGTTGCAAAGCCACTCAGAGAAATAGAGTGTTTGCGTTTTAACTATGTTTTTTGAAGCAATTTTTTAGATACACAATATTTTGTTTGTTACCGTCTGGTGAGTACTCGAATAAATTTAGTCCACACACTCGTAGCGATTGACCCACCCATGCAATAGCTATGTTAGAAATTGTATTTATATAGCTCATTTAGTACATATAAACAAATTTAGGGGCGCCCCGGCCCCAGACGGAATCATGTAAAAATAGATGTACTAATTCAGAAACATGCTTATTATTTCATATACAAACTAAAATGTCGCAGCTTGTATTTGATTTAATTCCATCCACCCGTGCAATTGCTCTGTTGAAAATTATATTTACATAGATCATAAAAGAAAAGAAAGAATGTAGGGCCCCCGGCCCCAAACGGAATATTGTAAAATGGATGAACATTTTTCGGGCGTGCACACAACTCAGCAAAGTTTAATCGCAATCAGATGAATGGTATAGCAACGCATACGGAAATTGTATTTAACTAGCTCATAGCAGAAAAAGACACTAATTTAGGGCCCCCGGTCTAAAATTGAAAATTGCAAAATAGTTGGACGAATTCAGAAAAATACGAAATCAAGTCACACACAAACGGAAATATCCCTATTTGTATTTATTAAATTCCATCCACTCATGCATTAGGTCTGTTCAAAATTATATTTTTATAGCTCGTATAATAAAAAAACTAATTTAGGGCCCCCGACCCAAAACGGAATATTTTAAGATGGTTATATTAATTCATAAACCTACTTATTATGTCAAACACAAATTGAAATGTCGCTATTTGTATATTATTAAAATTTCATCCACCAATGCATTAGTTCCTTTTGAAATTATATTTATATAGTACATAAGAAAAAACGAAGTAAGGGCAGCCGGCCCGAAACGGAATGTTTTAAAACGGTTTTATTAATTTAGAAACCATTTTAGGGCGGGCACATATCAATTCATCAAAATTGTATCGCAATCGGATGAATGGTATAGGAACGCATACGGAAATTATATTAATATAGCTAATATAATAGGGGAAAGTGAATTTAGGGCCCTGGGCCACAAACAAAATATTTTAGAATGGTCCTGTTACTTCAGAAACCTATTTATTATGTCACACAAAAAATTTAATGTCGCGGTTTTTATTTGATTAAAGATCTATCCACCCATGCATTAGTTCTGTTTGAAATTATATTTATATAGCTCATATAAGAGAAAACGAACATAGGACTACAGGTTCAAAACGGAATATTTTTTTAATGATTATAATAATTCAAAGACCTTTGCGGGATTGCGCGCAACATTTGACTAAAGTTTTGTCGCGTTCGGATAAATGGTATAGGAGCGCATACGGAAATTATTTTTTACTAAGCTTACATAACAAAAAAATGAATTTAGGGCCAACGGCCCAAAACGTAATATTTTAAAAGGGTCGTAATGACTCAGTAAAGTGCGCGTGCTTGTGGACAACAACTCGCCAAAGGTTTATCGCAATCGCGTGAATGGTGTAGGAGCGCATGCGGTTCAAAATTATACATATGTATGGCATCTTTCCGTCTACGAGAGACGATAGATTTATCTTCTCTGATTGCAGCTCTTGGTGTGGCTAGTGGGACCGATCCTCGAGTGGCAGTCTCTTTTGCAAGTCCCACACACGAATGCGGTGGAGCAGTGTTTTCTGGCCTTTCTCTGCGCTCTCTTTGCAGCTGCTTCCGCCCTGTAGAGCTCCTCGGCACGTAGTGATCCTTCCTTCACGATGCCCCGCCATGTGGATCGATCCTCCGCCAGGTTCTCCCAATTTGAGATGTTGATGTTGGCCATCATGTCTCTTTATATAGCCCAAATAAAAAAAATAAACATATGGCCCCTCCATACAATGGCAGGCACTCCGTACAACGGCAGGTACTCCATACAATGGCAGGCGCTCAGTACAGCGGGAGGCGTAATCCGATTTCATGAATATTAACTGAAACGGATTTTGCCCTGAAGTCAAATGTTTAAAAGAATTATATGAAATATGGCCTTTCAAAAGAGAAAATTTGGATTTTCAAAAGTTACGTTTTCGAATTGTTTTTGACTACGCGGTTTTTTTTGGAAAATAACTCTTTAGGAGATTTCCCCCCCCCCCCCCCCCCCCCCCGAGTACAAAACCGAGCAAAGCCGGGTATGTTTGCTAGTGGCTTACATTGTGGGGGGAAACTATACGTACAATACGTACTTTGTGAAAAGCGGGCACACACTGTTTGAAGGTCTCGAAATAGAGGAACCAAAATATTGATACTGTTGCCGCTTGAATTATCAAACGAACGAAAAAAAAACAATTTTCAAATTATACATTGATTCAATGCCCTCCCGCCTCCCTCCCCACACCCTCCTGGGGTTATTTCTGCAACATCCTTTTCCATGCTCCACATTGGAGGCATGACGACTTTTATAATGTGTTCAGAAATATCAAGATGACTTTTAAGATAGCGTGGACAGGTCATGATGACTTTATTTATCACAACGTCGGACGGCGTTCCGATGTACAATGAATCACATACTTTTTTTTAAAAAATTAGCACGAAACATATGTGTAGGCGCTTATCTCAAAACGTGTGAACCGCCTGATGATTTATCTTTTTTAAACCAATCATCCTCAATATTGTATAAGACTGCCATAAACATTAAGCTAGAAATTACCATCAAATTGTGTTTATGCTTAGTGATTGCGGTATGTGATCATTCTCCCTTACGCCTACAAAACGTCCGTTGAAAAGAAGCCTCGTCCTCCGGCGCCACACTCCCTACAGCGCCGCCCCCCAGATCGCGAACGATGTGGGGGATCGGCAGTCACGGCGCTTCAGAACAAATGGCCCCCCCCCCCCAACTTTTAGGCGCAGCGCCCAGGACTCCGGGGGATCTTTTTTTTTTCAATGAGTTCAAGAACTCGACTTACTGCATTTTTTTATTTTTTTAACATAAAATTTATTTGAAGTTAACATTTCAAGCTTTCTTTTTTAATTTCGTGATGAAATATATCTGTTCTGAATTAAAAACGTATGCCCCCCCCCCCCCCCCCACCTGACGTGCTTTTCGTTCTTTTACGTCGTGCAATCTCCTTCTTCTTCTTTCATTGCTGTTCCACCCCCGTCGCTTGTTGAATAATGTAAATGTTAATAATATGGTTACGGAACATGTCATCGACAGACACACAATACAAATTAATGTATCGTGGAAAAACTAAATAACCTCGACAGCCAACGTCTCCATTGGGGGCAGGGTGGATCAATACAGAAGCTACACTTAAGGACTTGTTTTATCATCGTACTATTTATTGCAGTGGTCTGCAAATCGCGGCACGCGAGCCGCATGCGGTTTTTTAAAACGACCTGAGTGTGGCTCTTTGGCGACTTGAGTGCGGCTCGGCCAGCCGGCCACAAATCGGTTTTGACTCCGAAAAACATGGTTCTTGAAAGGTTCTTGAAAGAAATTTGGCTCTGAACATTTTTATTAATCGTCCTGCTGCTGATTTTTTGGCTTTTTTGACTAATACGTTTTCCGACCACTGATCAATTGGATCAATACATATGCTACACATGAAGGGCTTATTTTATCATCGAACTATCTATTGGATCAATACATATGCTACAATTGAAGGGGTTATTTTGTCATCGAACTATCTATTGGATCAATACAGATGCTACACTTGAAGGACTTATTTTATCATCCATCTATTGGATCTATACAGAAGCTTCACGTGAAGGACTTATTTTATCATCCATCGATTGGATCAATACAGAAGCTACACTTGAAGGACTTATTTTATCATCGAACTATCTATTGGATCAATACAGAAGCTACACGTGAAGGACTTATTTTATCATCGAACTATCTATTGGATCAATACATATGCTACAATTGAAGGGCTTATTTTATAATCGAACTATCTATTGGATCAATACATAGGCTACACTTGAAGGATTTATTTTATCACCGAACCATCTATTTGATCAATACATAGCTACACTTGAAGGACTTATTTTATCATCGTACTATTTATTGCAGTGGTCTGCAAATCGCGGCACGCGAGCCGCATGCGGTTTTTTAAGTGACCTCTTTAGCGACTTGAGTGCGGCCTGGCCAGCCGGCCACAATTAGGTTTTTGACTCTGAAAAACATGGTTCTTGAAAAGAAATTTGGTTCCCACATTTTTTTGTTAATCGTCATCCTGCTGATTTTTTGCTCTTTTGAATATTGAGTTTGCCGACCACTTATCTATTTGATCAATACATAAGTTACACTTGAAAGACTTGTTTTATCATCCATCTATTTGATCAATACATAAGTTACACTTGAAAGACTTGTTTTATCATCCATCTATTTGATCAATACATAAGTTACACTTGAAAGACTTGTTTTATCATCCATCTATTTGATCAATACATAAGTTACACTTGAAAGACTTGTTTTATCATCCATCTATTTGATCAATACATAAGTTACACTTGAAAGACTTATTTTAGCAACAAACTTTCGATCTGGGCATATACATCAGCGTATTAAAACGATATCAGAGTATTGCAGCATTGGCGGTTACTAAAAATAACGTTTGCTACTGTATTTGATGTAACCCAACTTCGCAAGTGATTAAAATTGAGAAATGTGAACGTGTGGCGTGGTCTTATCCCCCCTCCCCTACCCCCAACCCATTCCGAACCCCAAACACACAAGACGTAACTTTTCAGACCTTTGTGTGGTACCTGCGTGGTTTATCCTTGACTGTCTAAAAACTTCACTTAAATACATGGACAGTAACCTTTGTGGCAGACTCACTGTCGGAGCACAATCCTCAGAGTGTAAGCGCACCGCTTACGCCCAAATAAAGCGCACGGCAAGCAAGAAAGAGCATAATATGTCCCGGAGCGCTAGACTAGCGAAAATAAAAGTGTGTGGGGGGGGGGGGGGGGGCTTTTTAAAAAAATAAAACTGACATGATAATCGAAATGCTAGTTCACAAAAAAAATCTTTTATTTCTTCTTTTAGCTTTCTGATAGATTCCTACCTGGTAGAAATATATTTTTTTTTAAATCCATGCAAACAGGTGGGGCATAATAAATAAAGGCTCCGTATTGACCTCTGTTATGCAGGAAACATTGTTACAAAAGTAGCACATTAAAAGAAAACACAAACGCTTTCAATGTAATAGTTGATGAATTGGGCAATTTTTGTATGAGCCCGTTAAATTCTTTTTTTTTTTTTTTTTTAAAAGGCTCCGACTATTCATACCCGGGTACCAGACGTGAGAGGTTGGGATTAAAAAAACTATTTAAAATATTATTGTTGGGTCTGTAAGACAAAATGAGTCTAATGGGACCGGGGTGCGAATGGCAGCGCTGTGTGTCCTGGTCCATTTTGACTAATGCTATTCGGATGTCATTTGTGGTAGTTTTTTTTTTTTAGTTAAACTGAAGAATTAACTTTACAAACATAGAGTCCATTCAATTATCTTTCATTTGGTGCCTCATTTGGTCAAACAAACCCAACAATAATAATTTAAATAGTTTCTTTTACTCCCAACCTCTTACGTCTGGTACCCGGGTACGAATAGCCACTTCGTTTTAAAAAAAATCTCATTCTTCTAATGTTTCCGTTTTCTATAACTCAACACACTTTAAATCGACTAAATTTTTATAGTTATGCTAATAAAAATGTAATGAACTTAACACATATGCGTATGGCATGCTTTTATGATGAACTATAATTTGAAAATAGATTGCGCACGTTTGATACTTAGCAAGAACTATTATTAAAGTTGTAGATCTTTATATTGGTGTAAGTGTGATTAAATACAGTGCTGTTTAAATCTTTAAAGCTTGTGAACCCGCTAAAAATATATGAATAAAAAATACCGATATGTATATTACCGGGAAGTAAGACATCGGCCTATAATCTGGAGCAGCCAGTGCGATATCTATAATCGAGTACTATACGCCTTTTAACAAAATAAGCCTTAAATATACAGATCATCAAATGTATCGAGCGTGGCGATATTTCATGGATTCCACTCATTGTAATCGGTTAAAGACGCCAGATAGTGATATTTTTAAACTGAAGAAGAAAAAAAAAAAGAGAATTTAGTCCTTTTAATAAAAATTATATATATAATCTTTATATTGTTGTACAAATTTTTGCTCCGGGGGGGCACTTCACTTTCCCCGGGGGGCACTTGACTTTTCCCGGCGGGGGGCACTTGACTTTCCCCGGCGTGGGGGCACTTGACTTTCCCCGGCGGGGGGCACTTGACTTTCCCCGGGGGGGTAGTGCCCCGTGGGAGATATGCCTGAAAGAAACGCTGATTTTAGATCTTTGTATGACACCTGTGTTGTTTACCTTGACTTAATGACGTACACGGAGAAATCCAAAAAATAGCTTCCACGGCACACATCTACGATCAGGGATTAAATATTAACAAAAGTGACGCCAGGGACGGTGCCCCACTCTCCCCCCCATTAGCCACGCCAATGGTTATACCTTCTCCCATATATCTCGGCTTCTCCCCTTTTTTTTTAATTCATAGGTTATGGGTGTGCATAAAGTCTCTGAGGGAAATGTATGTACATTTCACATATTTTAGACAGGACCGGGGGAGGGGGGGGGGCACATTAATCCTTTTTTAGGAGCTCAGTTAAGACAAACATATGTGGAAAACATTGATATAAAATTTCTCCTTTTAGTCGAAAAATTAATTAAATAAGGATTTAATTTGAGAGGGCATGTGACATGAAAGCACGATGACGTCATACTTACTTCTTTGTATCTTGAGCAGACCAAATAAATTCTCTTTAAACACAGAGATAAAAAAAAAAAACGTCATACAAATAAATAATCTACAACACCTTCAGCTTTGTGAATGTTTCCACTTAAAAAATATTTTTTAAAATTTTGTTTTCCTTTATCATCACACTGTCCGGTTCAACTTTGACGAAAATGCAAGTAAACATTTATAGCTAACAAAATCTACAGCAAAGTTGAACAAAAATAACTGCAAAGACAAAATCCTCGCTAGCATAATATGATCCACGCAAAATTAATTTTAACGAAATATTCAGAGTCATGTGGAGAAAGACATTTAACCCCCCAATTTTTTTTTTTTAAATCTTTAATTCATGATGTTATAAGATCCCTCTGAGTCTAATAACAGGCCTCTTGGTGGATTAATTAAAATTTATGGCCAGACCTTTATTGTTTTTTTTTTATATTTTCGTTTTACCCAGTGGTTCCCAACTATAAAAACGTTTTATCTTTTCTTTTTACCCAGTGGTTCCCAAATATAAAAACGTTTCATCTTTTCTTTTTACCCAGTGGTTCCCAAATATAAAAACGTTTCATCTTTTCTTTTTACCCAGTGGTTTCCAAATATAAAAACGTATTTTTAACACAATTCTAAACTGCGACGCATCCCTCTTTATATCTCGTCCTTTGGAGCAGCCTTGGACATGTACAGAATTTGTTTCTTTAAACATGTCATCGTACGTCTATACTACAGAAGCGATTGTGGCTTTCATTGAGCGTCAACATAGGTCTCAAGAAGAGCCAGTAATTAATGGAGCATTTAGGATCTGTGTCGCCAAAGGGGACGATCCTTGTGACCGCGTTCATCTGCAAAGTAAAGAAATGATATGGAAGTGGTGAGTGAGTGTTTTAAAAAGTAACGTTTTTTTTTGTTTTTTTAAAGACTATAAAAAAAATAAAAATAAAAAATAATACACAACGTCGGTGGACTTGGTCCTGGGCATTTATTTATAAGGCTTTTATGAAGGATCTAATAGAATTTCTCTAACAAGGAATAGAAACTGCTGAATATAATTCCTACAATGTAGGAAAGTTGTTTTTTTTAAAGTTTTGACACGAGACTCAAATCATGCAGCTTTCCCTTCCAGATTCATGACTAATGTGGTACGGACCGGCAATATAAGGCTCGCGGTCCGGCGTCGGTCCGCGGACCACTATTTGGGGGAGTGCTGCCGTATGGAAACATATCGACCAGTTGACCAGTTGACCTTTAGGTTTATGAATCTAGATCAGGAGGGTTAACTGCATCAAACGTATAGTTCTAATGGGTTATGGTCAGTGCCAGGTTTAGTGCCATCCGGGGGGGGGGGGGGCGTGCCAACAGGGGAGTAGCTGATGGGTTAGTGCCATCCGGGGGGCGTGCCAACAGTGGCGTAGCTGGGGGTTAGTGCCATCGGGGGGGGGGGGTGTGGGCATAGCATTATGCAGCCCAATTACAAGGGGAAAAAAGGCCTCCTCAGTTGGCAAAATGCCTTACTGTAATAAAAAAAAATGGCGACCGCGCCTCTCCGCACTTCTTTCTCCATGCCACCGGATTGGTTTCAGTGTCGTGGATTGACATTTTAATATAAAAAAAAATTAAATGTGTATTTTAGTCTACTTTACACCATTCGTTACACCTAGATTAATCCTCTAAAAAAACACATTCATTGTTAGTGAGGCATTCGTTTTTTTAGAGTCTCGATTCAAAATAGATGTATAGAGCTGAAACTGTACGTAAAAAAAAAATAATTTTTTTTTAAAAAGTAATATTTCTCAAATATAAAAAAACTCAAAACACAACCCATAACGCCCTACCCTCCCCCCCCTGGCCCGCCCCAAACCCGTTTAAAAATAAAAGACATACTATCTCAGGAAAAATACAACATAACTTTTTTTTTCAACCCAAGCTCGGCGCGAAACAGCCCTGTATAAATCTTCGTAAGACATTTATAGCTCGTCACTCTTGGCATACGCTGTCACAACACTGAGGGACGAGAGGGGAGGTGTCTTCACATCAGATTTTAAAAAAGTTGGCAGCTGATGATATTGTTGGGGTGGCCTATTTGTGTTGTTCCCGTTGTTGCTGTGTTTGATCTCAATTGTATTGAAATGTATTCCCCCCCCCCCCTTTTTTTTTCCCGTCCATCTCAGGGTATTGTCTCAAGGTTTTGACATTCAAATGACATTTTCTTGTTGGGTTGTCCCCCTTTTAAAATGTACGTTTGTTTATTATGCGAAACATTGTAACTCATCCACCAAAAAGATAATTTTTTAAATTTTGATTCTCAAATATTCTGTGGACCCTCTATGTCTTCTTTCATTATGAGACGTTTTTACACCTAGCCCACAGTGGCATCGTGTACCCTGGGGCGCGTCTAGGGTTTCAGCCGAGTGCGGCGGGCAAATATTTGTGCCTCCCCCACATTCGCCACTGAATTTTTACCAGTCAAAATAAAGCAAAGAAGTGACGCCAGGGGACCTACGCCCCTCCGATCCCTTCCTACACAACTGCGTGTACCATATCAACTCAACTGCGTGTACCATATCAATCACAACTGCGTGTACCATATCAACACAACTGCATGTACCATATCAACACAACTGCATGTACCATATCAACACAACTGCATGTACCATATCAACACAACTGCATGTACCATATCAACACAACTGCATGTACCATATCAACACAGCTGCGTGTACCATATCAACACAACTGCGTGTACCATATCAACACAGCTGCGTGATCGAATTTCTGAGAATAATATGAAACAAATGTGGACAAAATTCCGGTCGGCCCTACGGTGTTTGAGGAAACCGGTTAAGCCGGAAGTGTCCGCTGGAAATGGATGCCGGTTTTAAATCCACCATCTTGTCACCCCACCTCCCCCGGCTCCCTTAATGGTGTGCCGGCGTCCCTGCGGTTTGGGCGCGGTACATTTTAGGTTTTAACGCCTTAAAGGGTACCTTCAGAGACTATGGACCCCCCCCCCCCCCCCCCCCGAATTTTCAATTTAGTAGAGAACATATATGGCGATTTCGAGCAGCTGAAATACATTCAGATATTATCTATGGAGTGTTCTCACCCCATCCCCACCAAACCACACACACACACAAAAAATGCATTCACGGCTAGGCAAGAGGCGAGGCGCAGACACTCTGGCTTTCATTGGTCAGATGGAGTGAGGGGTGGGGGGGGGGAATGAAATTTGGAAGAAACATTTCTGGTCGATGCATGGGTTCTTTCGTTTGGTACCGATCAGTTGGTGTGGTGGTCTGGTCACCGTGACTTTCGGCGCGACCGCGGTTCGTCACGTCTCGTCGTTCAAAGCTATATACCTGTAGGCATATTTATGTGAAGTCACCGTATGTTAGGTGTGGGTGAGGGTGAGCGTCATCGGCCCAACGATGGCTTTGGCGCCAGGCTATTCGGACACTAGAAGGCCGCAGCTGCGCCACGGCTGGCATACCCTAAGGTTGAAAGAGACGTGCTCGGAGTCAGTTGTTATACTGAAGGAAGTCAAAAGTTGATGTTAGGATCAAGGCCGAAAGGCTCGGCCTACTGGAGAGAGGGGGGGGGGGTACAAAACATACGTAATTACATTAATTTCACCGGAAAATGTACGGAGTAACAATTTTTTTTTTTAAATATCTTGTTTGAAAATGTCTGTGACCTCACAAAATCCAAGGGAAAGAAACAGTAAATACCTTTTATTGTTAAAACTCCCGGTTTATCGAACTTTGTCTTATCGTCTCGGTTCTACCTAGAACCGACACGATACATAACAACACTTACATAACAACACTTACATAAAAAAACTTACACACAATCATAGGTAATCTTACATAACAATATTTGCACACAATCATGGGTAACCTTACATAGCAACACTTGTGCACACAATCATGGGTAACCTTTAATAGCAACACTTGTGCACACAATCATGGGTAACCTTACATATCAACACTTGTGCACACAATCATGGGTAACCTTACATAGCAACACTTGTGCACACAATCATGGGTAACCTTAAATAGCAACACTTGTGCACAACAACATGGGTTAAATCACATTTGTTAACCGCATAAGGTAAAAAAACTGCCCCATATAAATTAGTATCACCTAACCTTGACGGCTGCCCTTTAAAAAAAAGAAAAGAAAGAAAGAAAATGTGCTTACTTGGGAAAATTTTAAGTGAAGTCTTTACCCTGACATAAAGTGCAAATGGTTGTTGATCCCTTGTGTTGGGATAAAGGAAATAAATAAATTAAGGGCTTGATTAATGCTGAGTAGTGTTTTGTACAAACAATTTGTTGGGCAGAGTGATCCCAGCGTCTGCTGATGGTCGATTATGTATTGGCAGAGTGATCCCAGCGGCCTTTGATGGCTGATTATGTATTGGCAGAGTGATCCCAGCGTCTGTTGATGGCTGATTATGTACTGGCAGAGTGATCCCAGCGTCTGTTGATGGCTGATTATGTACTGGCAGAGTAATCCCAGCGTTTGTTGATGGCTGATTATGTAGTGGCAAATTGATCCCAGCCTCTGTTGATCGCTGATTATGTCTTGGCAGGGTGATTCCAGCGTCTGTTGATGGCTGATTATGTATTGGCAGAGTGATCCCAGCCTCTGTTGATCGCTGATTATGTCTTGGCAGGGTGATTCCAGCGTCTGTTGATAGCTGATTATGTATTGGCAGAGTGATCCCAGCGTCTTTTGATGGCTGATTATGTATTGGCAGAGTGATCCCAGCGTCTTTTGATGGCTGATTATTTTTTGACAGAGTGATCGCAGCTTCTATTGTCCATTTATTCTCATCTGAGATCTGAACACTCTCTTTAGCTGCATTTCTTTTTTCTTGGTCTTAAGTTTAAAATATTTGTTCTATAGCAACTTCTTAGCTTCACTACAATGTCGAGAACTAAACCCTTAATCTGAAGATACTTTCTGTGTAAGATGAACTTCAGCATTTTGTGATAGGTCACATGGAATTGTTCGTCCTTCGCACGCGAAGATGGACAAGGTTATTTTTTTACTTTAGTAGCAGCCATGACTAAGTCAAGACGACCGGAAAAAGATCAGGATGACCAACAGTGCCCTTTTTTTTTTTAAATGGGGTGCTCTTTATGCGTTCAGGAGCTGTCGAAATTTTCATCGTGTCATTGTCATACCGCCTACGGGACTTCATCTCCGGGTTTTAAGTCAGCGTTTCTTTCTCTTAGATGAGTTGCCGTCCAAGGTTAACGAGTCCAATCAACCCGGGGTGCTGGTGGTGTTTTTTTTTTTACTTTTTCAAGGGAACTGAACTCCAAATGTCATAACAGAAGTTATCGTCCTGACACGCATCGCTCAATTATCAATGGCACTGCTGGGATGGGGGGGTAGAAGCCCCCCGGGTATGGGGGTAGAAGCCCCCCCGGGTATGGGGGGGCAGAAGCCCCCCGGGTATGGACAAGCTTTTTGCCGCCCCCTTCCACACACACAAAAAAAATCTGTGCATTTGAACGAAAATTCCGCCTCTCAATACGCTCCTTTCTCCGCCCCTGTTTGCCATGGCATTTATCAACGCTTTTCAAGTTTGCGTTGTAAGAAACGGTTTTCGGATGAGAATAAATGGGCCGCCATCAACAGACCCTGGGATCACTCTGCCAACACGTTATTTGTAGAAGAAAGAAAAAAAAGCATTTATGAAGTCCTGATTGATTTGTCCCAAACACTAGGGATCAACAACCATTTGCAGTTTAAAATGTTGCTAAGCTAACAACTTTTATTTTCTTTAAAGGACAGCTAAACTCATTAAGTGCTGTTTTAACAGTAGATAATATTGAAAAAAAGCGTCTCAACTATTTGAAGAAAGCCCACTTTAATCTTCTGGTGGCCACGGTATTCTAAGGAGCGGCGGTTCCCTTTTGGGGGTCGAGCCACACTTTCCCAGTGGCTGCCTAAGACCATCGGAAAACACATATACTCTACAGTTATGAAGTAGCAACAAAAATAATGTGTGGCTGGGGGTCGCCACAACACGAGAAACTGTATTAAAGGGTCGTGAAGGTTGAGAACCACTGCTCTAAAGTCTAGGTTATACATTGAAAACATTCATAAATGACGTCCCGCGTGTAGAGGGGGGGTGGGGTGGGGGAAGGGGTGTCACAAATTTGTGTCGATGTGTGAAGAGATGGTCTAAATTTTGGTAACAGATCTAAAGGGGATTTTTTAGAAAAAGCGGGGAAGTTTGGTCAAGAAAAGAATTGTATTTATTACTGGTCCCATATTTACTTTAAACTAAGTTATTGATTAAATGTTCACAATATTTTTTTTCTCTAATGATGGGCGCGTTGTTAATAGCAACATTTCCGTGCGGCACTGAAACTGAATCTGATGTGAATACATGCGAAACACTATGGGTGGCGCTCTGCTCTGTGTGCACCCTAATCACGGTGCAACTTGCTCTTGTTGCATCCTGCTCTGTGTGCACCCTGCTCTGTGTGCACCCTGCTCTGGGTGCAAGCTGCTCTTGTGGCGCCCTGCTGCGGTTGCATCCTGCTTTTGTTTTGCAGTACGATTGGTTATAAAAATAGACGCGAGAAAGCTCTGTTCAGAGGCGTAACTGGGTCTTCGACGCCCTTGGCTAATCTATTTTTGGCGCCCTTGATATTCAAATAAAAAGAAATTTAGAGGAAAATTTTGAAAATTAGAGGTCTAGCGGCGCCCTTTTGAACTGACACAGGCCGGCGCCCTTGGCAACTGCCCCAATGCCAAGCCGTTGTTACGCCTCTGGCTCTGTTCAATGTTTTTTACGTGTGAGTGTCGCGCCTCACCACAGCAATCTGCACCCCAGCAACCCTCACCACAGCAACCTTCACCACAGCAACCCGCACCAGAGCACCTCGCACCATATCATCCCGCACCACAGCGCCGCCCCACCCCCAGGGGCGCTACTGCTACAGATATCAACGACAGTCTGAAATCTATTTTTCGTTCTTTTTCTTAATCATATAAAAATTAATTTCTAAGCTTTGACAGGGGCGCAATTTTTGTTCCTCTCGTAGGCGCATACTTGCTTTGTGCTAATTATTGTCAATGTGTTTTTATTAAAAGCAGCAGCAATTATTTTAAAAATTCTGAATTATCCATAAAATACCTTTACAATGTTTCACATTTTAAAGTCACTGCTGAATAGTGAGTTTTAATTGTCCTGTTAACTTAACCGCAGGAGTAGACAAACACAGAAGAAAAAAAATAATTAATATGGAAAGGGCACATCCATTAAATTTTTGTTTAAAAGGAAGGAAGAAAAACAGAAGAAGACAAAAAACGAAACGATTTCCTTAAATCTATTTGACGTCAGACAGCACTTGCTCACGGAAGGGGGGGGGGGACAGATCTTCATTGGAACGGTCTGTTTCTCATTAGCGTCTTAATTACCACTGACACAATGGGGTTGACGGATTGATCGAGACAGTTTGTTGGCAGACGTCAATAAGTAATTACCGCACATGCTTAGTGTTTTTAAGCAGCGTGTTAAAATAACACTTTGAATTAAACAACCCTTAAAAAACCCTAGAGTTTGTTTGTTGTTTTGCGTAAATCCTTAATATGCATATTTACTATTTTATATTAACATTCTAACGACCCATCCGCTTTTACACCGCACATTTATTTCACCAACAATTTCAGAAAAACAAAAGAAAATATTACGCACCAAACGCACATGCGATATTATTTTTTTAGATCTCATTTAGCGCAGTTATCGGGATTTTTATTTCGTGAAATCAGTGTCCTCATATTTACTTAATCTTCACCTTGAAAAAACAAGAAACATTTTTTTTTTTTTTTGGTTGGAGGATGGGACTTAAAATTTGAAAGAATATGTTGTCAGTGGCAACTAGTCTACGTGCCAAGTTTTTGCTCGATAGCTTTTGGGGAAGTGGGTCAATTAGCGGTCCGAAGATTTTACCCTAAACACACAAAGGCGAAGTTATTCTAAAGGATTTTTTTTTTTTTTAAATTTCAAAGACACATTAAAAAACTCGCAATGAGGATGTTTAGATGGTCCATTAAAGCAAATCTTTGGAAAAAAAATGCAATACCTGCCCCATTCCCTCAAAATAGTTACGATACTGTATAGTTACGATACTGTATAGTTACGATACTGTATAGTTACGATACTGTATAGTTACGATACTGTATAGTTACGATACTGTATAGTTACGATACTGTATAGTTACGATACTGAATAAACGCCAAATTTTGTCAAAGGATATAAACCTAAGATACATTAAAAATGATGCTTTTTTATGTATTTATTTATTTTTCAGATAAATGATTTGAAAAAAAAAAAAGGGCCAAAGTCATTTGTAATGTATGATCGGTTTCGCCTCCATAAATAAAAATGGAAGTGGACATGTATGAAAAAAAATAATGTTCAAGCGCCGAGTTAAGGTAAAGGTAATAAGGTATCGATACATCATCGTCTTATTATTGAACATGAATTGACTTCGTTTGTAGGATGCAGGCCTCTAATTCGTAACAACAGTTATAACAGCAAATCCTTCAAGCTTAATGCACATTGAAACAAAAATAGTTAATAATACACGAAAATAGAGATTTAAACACGTGATTTCATTTTGATTCCAAGAAATGGCTGCATCGTTTGAAATTATTAATTAACAATTTATACATGAAATGATTTAATTATTTTTTTAATTAATAAACTTTCTACGTAAGTAATGGCCCTTTCTCTATTAAAAAATGGACATGTAAATAAATTTGGGAACGACATGATAGTAGTGGATGGGAACAACAGCGGGTAGCAGTGTACGGGAAGCGGACACCATTGGTTCGTTGATTCCTTGTAAGACAGCGGTTCTGAACCTGTGGGTCGCGACCCCTTTGGGAGTCGAATGACCCTTTCCCAGGGGTCGCCTAAGACGATTGAAAAACACAGATACCCTACAGTTATGAAGTAGCAACGAAAATAATTTTGTGTTTGGGGGTCGCCACAGCATGAGGAGCTGTATTAAAGGGTCGCGGCATTAGGAAGGTTGAGAACCACTGTTGTAAGCAAATTATAATTGGGGTCGGGGTGGGGGGAAAGGGGGTGGGGGCAATCATCGACAAATCCTTAAACCAAAGTATCCTACCTAACCATGAGATTGTGAAGAGGGTGTTCTTAGTACTGGGACGCGGGATGGAGCACTTTTTTAAAAATAAACACTGGGCTGTAAAAGTGTTTTTAGGGTGGGGTGGGAGTGGGGTGTGGTGGGAGGGGGTGTGGTGGGAGGGGGTGTGGTGGGTGGTGTGAAGATGTGGGGGGCGGGGGCGCTGTCGGACAGGCCCACTGAGCATATAAACCCGTGAGCCACCGTTGAGCTCAACACATTGCACGTCCTAGTCCCAGTTTGTGGTAAGTCGTTGGTTGCTCGTGGTCATGAACACGTTTTCCTCCAATGCTGAGAAAGGAAAATTAATTTGATTTTACCTATGTAGTTTTCTTATATATATGTACGGTAACCGTTACAATGTAGACATATTCGTTGCTGTTTCATAACGTATTTTAGCATCGTAAATTATTTACCGTGGCAATCGCGCAATTGAGGTTGTTTTATTGTTTAATTGTTATTATTTCATAAAATTTTTATTGGACTGCGCTGGTATTTTATGTATCCCAACCAACAATTTGTTCGCGGAATGTGAGATTTAAAAAAAAAAAAAAAAAAAAGGATAAATTTAGGAACACCTCCGAAAACCTGTGAATAGCCCAAAATCTTTGTGACCCTATTTAGAATGTGTGTTATTTGCAGGGATGGTGCTTTTACGCAGGTTCAGCCAAAGTGATGATCACGCGCGATAATTTGAAAAGAAGAAGACATATGTTCATTGAAAAATAAGAACAAATTAGAAAACAACGGCTTAGTGCAAAAATTAATTCCATTTTTTTCCATTCATAATTCACTCACTAAGGACAACCATGAGGTTGTATTCGGAAATGATCTTGCACCAAGAGTCAGCGTTAGCGTTTCTCAACTCCCGGGTTTTTGCTTAGCTCAGGAAAACGGGGATAATAAAGAAACCCTCCTCCCGGCATCCCGGGAAATCCCGATATATAATCAATTCAATTTAAAGTATATTATAAACTAAATTTACATATGATATAAATGTTTTAAATTATTTATTTCTCTTATATATATTTTTTTGCTTGTGGTGCGTCTGCTTCCATTTTCGGATAGCGCGCAAAACATAATTCCAGATAACTACGCTAAATGGTTTTCTTTTTATTACGCAACTGCGTTTGGTGCGAAATATTTTCTTTCCTCCGTTCGGGAAAATAAATGGTCTCCATTTAAGTAGGATCTAATAAATGTTCGGTTTAAAAATGGTTCGGACATTAGAATATTTAATATAGTTCATGGGCATGAAATAAAAAGTGTGCGGTGGCGTATCATGGGCGGGGTGGGGTGGGGGGGGGGGGAAGGGTGTAGCGAAAAATTGGGATTCTTAAATGTGCGTTACTTGAGTTCATGTTTTGTCAAGCAACTTTAGTAGAAGGGAAGTTCACGCATTGCTGTTTCCAATGTTTGGCGGGCTATAACTAGTAAATACATAATTGCTTATTGGCTATCCGTCTCTTAACGAATGAAAAACTATGTTTAAGTGAACTCACAGGTGATTCTCTTGCCTCAAGCCGCTCCACATTCCCCGTACTAGCCCAGGTTAAAGACAACTAATAATAGGCTTTTAAGACGACTTTCGTAAATGACCGCCTGTATAGCAGACCTTCACACGAGTTGTGCATTCATTACGGCTCGTAGAGTCCGGTTTTGAAACACAAACAAGCCCCTGTTTCTTGCACTTGTAACAAGCCCCTGTTTCTTGCACTTGTAACAAGCCCATGTTTCTTGCACTTGTAGCAAGCCCCTGTTTCTTGCACTTGTAACAAGCCCCTGTTTCTTGCACATGTAACAAGCCCCTGTTTCTTGCACTTGTAACAAATCCCCGTTTTTTGCGACTTGTAACAAGCCAACGTTTCTTGCCGCTTGTAACAAGCCAATGTTTCTTGTTACTTGTAGCAAGCCAATGTTTCTTGTTACTTGTAACAAGCCAATGTTTCTTGCAACTTGTAACAAGCCAATGTTTCTTGTTACTTGTAGCAATTTTAAGCCAATGTTTCTTGTTACTTGTAGCAAGCCAGTGTTTCTTGTTACTTGTAGCAAGCCAATGTTTCTTGTTACTTGTAACAAGCCAATGTTTCTTGTTACTTGTAGTAAGCCAATTTTTCTTGTTACTTGTAACAAGCCAATGTTTCTTGCAACTTGTAACAAGCCAATGTTTCTTGCCGCTTGTAGCAAGCCAATTTTTCTTGTTACTTGTAGCAATTTTAAGCCAATGTTTCTTGTTACTTGTAGCAAGCCAATGTTTCTTGTTACTTGTAGCAAGCCAATTTTTATTGTTACTTGTAACAAGCCAATGTTTCTTGTTACTTGTAGCAAGCCAATGTTTCTTGTTACTTGTAACAAGCCAATGTTTCTTGTTACTTGTAGTAAGCCAATTGTTCTTGTTACTTGTAACAAGCCAATGTTTCTTGCAACTTGTAACAAGCCAATGTTTCTTGCCGCTTGTAGCAAGCCAATTTTTCTTGTTACTTGTAGCAATTTAAAGCCAATGTTTCTTGTTACTTGTAGCAAGCCAATGTTTCTTGTTACTTGTAGCAAGCCAGTGTTTCTTGTTACTTGTAGCAAGCCAATGTTTCTTGTTACTTGTAACAAGCCAATGTTTCTTGTTACTTGTAGTAAGCCAATTTTTCTTGTTACTTGTAACAAGCCAATGTTTCTTGCAACTTGTAACAAGCCAATGTTTCTTGCCGCTTGTAGCAAGCCAATTTTTCTTGTTACTTGTAGCAATTTTAAGCCAATGTTTCTTGTTACTTGTAGCAAGCCAATGTTTCTTGTTACTTGTAGCAAGCCAATTTTTATTGTTACTTGTAACAAGCCAATGTTTCTTGTTACTTGTAGCAAGCCAATGTTTCTTGTTACTTGTAACAAGCCAATGTTTCTTGTTACTTGTAGTAAGCCAATTGTTCTTGTTACTTGTAACAAGCCAATGTTTCTTGCAACTTGTAACAAGCCAATGTTTCTTGCCGCTTGTAGCAAGCCAATTTTTCTTGTTACTTGTAGCAATTTAAAGCCAATGTTTCTTGTTACTTGTAGCAAGCCAATGTTTCTTGTTACTTGTAGCAAGCCAATTTTTATTGTTACTTGTAACAAGCCAATGTTTCTTATTACTTGTAGCAAGCCAATGTTTCTTGTTACTTGTAGCAAGCCAATGTTTCTTGTTACTTGTAGCAAGCCAATGTTTCGTATTTTTGTTTTTTAAAAAATATGAATGCATACACCGATACACGGAGCCTATATGTCCGATTAAGTTGATTTTGTGGCGGTGCAAGGTGGGGAGGGGCGGGAGAGTTGTCAAAAATGGCGTGACGAAGTTTAGGGACAGTCCCTTTGCCAGGGAGCAATGCTATTTCTATAGGTTCTCGTGTTTCACTACAATGCGAAAAGTGGTTCACGGGTCTCCAATTTACGACGCTAAAATACAATACTAACCTAACCCCGTCCAAAATAGAGCCCCGGGACGCGTGCCCCCCCCCCCCCACCCCGACACCCGCCTTTTATTCCACCATCGTAAACAGTTGTCACTGAAGTTTTTACACTTCTATACTATAGTTTCTATACACGCATATTGAATTTTTAATTCGACTGTATTTGATTTTACTTTTCCCCCGCAGGCAATATCAACACTTGACAACTAACCATGCATTACAGCAGCATTCTGCTCATTGTCTCCTTCGCTGTGGTCAAGGCTGCTGACGTAAGATTGATATTAGCGTTAGGAGGTTTGAACCGATTAGCTAATTTGTCGATTAATCGACCGCCGATATATATATATATATATATATATATATATGTATATATTATGTAAAATTGAAATTCCTGTATAATAATTAGATGATACAAATTACTATTTGAGAGAAGGGGGTTAAGGCTAACCCAATAATTACCGCGACAATGGGCATAGTGGGGTCGAGAATCATCATCATCATGTCCCGTAGTCTTTTGACCGTTGGGGCACCACAGATGATATAAAAACTATTCTTTTCCATTCCTCTCGGTCTCCTGCCCTATGCATAGCATCGCCTAGTTGTAATCCCGTCCATTCTTTGATGTTATCTTCCCATCTTTTTCTCTGTCTTCCTCTTCTTCTTCCTCCTCTAGTTGTGACCTGCAAGATTTCTTTGGCGAGCCCTTGTTTTCTGGCCACATCATTCAAGTTTGCGCTTTTTTTTACAGACACCAGGAGGTCATCGTACTGCCCAGTTGCTTGACTAATCCTTTCTTTTACTTGTTCATTGGTGATATGGTCTCTATAGCAGATGCCAAGAATGCCTCTGAAACATCTCATCTCCATCGTCTTTATTTTCTTTTCAAGTTCTGCTGTTAATGTCCAGGACTCACGGCATATAAGAAAATGGAGAGGATTAATGAGCGCATCAGCCTGATTTTTGTGCTGGGGGCTATATTTTTGTCGTTCCATATTTTCTTGAGCCTCTTTAGTGCTGTCGTGGTCCGCGCAATCCTGGCCATCAATTCGGGCTTGGAGCCTTCTTCCGAGACTATTGCTCCAAGGTACTTGAAGCTGCCACCTGTCTCTAATCTTTCCTCACCGACCTTAATTTCAGTGGTGATGCCAGTGGTGCTATTGGGTCGAGAATACACGAGAATAAAAAACCAGCGCCATTCAAATCAACCTAACATTTGAATCTCAATCAGATTATTATTTTTTTTTTTTTATATTTTATTTTGGTTGGGGGGTACAAAATAACTTATTGTATCGAGTATCCAACATTTTTTAACCTTTATGCTCAGGTCAACCAATCAAATTTCCGTCAAATTTTCGTCCACTTTTTTAATATTGAATTGAACGCATTATTTTTGTGTCTAAGATTGTGAGTTCAATAAAAAAATTTGACGAAAATTTAATCGTTCGATCTGAGTATTAGGCACAAACTGCTTGAGGGTTTGAAATTCTATTTTCCTGATGGCAGCATTGAGACGATCTTTGAGCTCTTTGCCTATTCAAAAGAGATGTTTGATTACCGATTGTTCGGCTAAATAGACGAATCTGCCAAAATAATCGATGCAAACCTAGTTAGAACCCAATTAAAACAGTTAATAAATCTATATGTCAGTGTATAATATACAGAGGGCATGTTTTGTGGCAAACTGCAAATAATTCAAGACATGGTAATGATATGTGAGTAGAAATCATTTTTCATAGAAATCACTCGCTTACTTTTTCAAATTTATGCAACATATGGTTTACATTTAAATATGCTAAGATTTTTTTTAACATGAAAATTCTTTACGATCTTTTCAAATTTCAGGAAGGAAGTTTTTCGTTCCTGGATTCGGCAGTGAAAGTTGAAGAGGCCCGCATAAACGGAGAGGGCCAGGTGAAAATCCCCGATCTCTTGACGCAGATGGGACTTGATAGTCTTGTCTCCCTTGTGAATAAGGCTGGCTTAACCGACACCCTTTCTGGACCAGGTAAGTGGCCCACCGGTACTTAAACTAGACCACTGACGAATTCTGTAATTCAAAATTTTGAGTTTTAATGTCGAATTAAAATTTTAAGCTCAAATTTTTTTTAATTTTAATTTTTTAAAAATCTGAATTATTTCTAAACATACAAAAGTTTCGCTCTGGAAGTTTAGATATTTTTTAAGAAATAATTTTTTTATTTGCTTGCAGATTTGCATGGAAAGCGTTTTTTAAAAATTAATTTATTTTAATTAATTTGTTTTTCAAGTTATATGGGGGGGGGGGGGGGGGAGAGTTGTGTGTGTGTGTCTTGTAAGTGTAAGAGATGTTTTCTTGTTTTTTTTTTAAGTAATGATGATATGTAGGCCTAAATTGAAAAGAAAAATAGAGAGAAAAAAAAGAAAAAAATATATTTATAATTATTATAGGTAGTTTTCTATAGCGTGGTACCGCAGCCTAGGGCCGGGCTCACCACGCTGTACATATAATTTAACAAGCAATCATGAACTTAAAAATAAATTTACATTAATTAAATAAAACAAAACAAAGGTGTATTCGCTTCAACAATTCCATAAGTATTTACATGTGAAGCCATGGACGGCACTCAGCAGCATCGTTTAACGTTCAGAAAGGGGGGGGGGGGGGGGGAATCAGTCGGGATAGTAGATCTAACTTATTTCAAATTGCCTGAACAGTTTCCATTAGGATTTCCTGGCCTCTCTTAATCATTTTGAGTTGTTTACAGGAGTTTACACAGTTTTTGCCCCAACCAACGAAGCCTTCCTCAAGTTACCAGAATGGGTTAAGACAGCTGTGTCCAACGTGACAATTTTGGCTGATATTCTCAAGTTCCACGTTCTAACTGGAAAGGTTTCATCAGATTCACTTACCAATGAGCGTCGTTTTGACACCGTTCTACCAGGAAAACCGCTTCGCATCAATATCTATAAAAAACAGGATGCCACAGTGGTAAGCCATCGATAATCTAATGCACCCAGAGCACAGCTATCATGCCATAGGAGTGTAAGAGTATGCCATGCATTTTTGGAAAATGGTTTTGTCAACTTGCATCCATTGAAAATTTACCATTATTAAATTATCTTTTTTAATGCAATATCATCAACATTGCAGAATTCAATCAATATGCTCATAAATGATGACAAAACATTATCATTGAATCATTCATTATGATAAATCAAACTATATTCTGGGATACATTTTGGCATGAAGAGGCTGGCATAATGAAATCATAATGCAAACATTTGTTTGAATTTGATCTCATCTATTGAAGTCTTCATATCTCGGGATAAGAAGACTAGACTCGCCTTTTTCAACAAAAAAATAATAATTAATATTCAAAGAAACATGTGACTAATTGTACATTACCTAAATTTAAGCTAGAATAAATTAAAGGATGAAGAAACCTTAATCAATCAACTATGAATAAAGCACATAGATGAAACTCAATTTAACTTAACCCTTAAATTATAAATAATTGTTAAAAAAATTTTGTCTTAAATAATATAGCCAGTATCAAAAGGTTTTAAAAATTTAACTCTGGGTGAATTGTTTTTTTTAAAAAAGGTCTTTGATGTATTAAGAATCAACTTTAAAAAATCTATTTATCAAATAATGTATATAGTGACATGATTTTTATCAGCTTCTTTAATTAATAACATGTCTAGTTTGAGAAATGTTATTGCTGTAATTAGTGTTATGTATAGGCTATAAAAATGTATACTTGTTTGGGGGGTTAGACTTTTAAGTTATTCCATTAGATAACTGAATAAGAATTCAAATTATGGGGGTGAAAGGTATGAAAACAAATTTGTATGATTTGTTCGTTTAAGTTTCCCTGTTAAATTTGACAGAATATTGTTTTCATCTGAAGGCTACAGCCCAGTGTGCCCCAATTGACCTTGACAGGGCTGATGAGCCTGCAACCAATGGAGTCGTACATGTTCTCAATAGAGTCATGATCCCACCTGCTGGACACATGGTCACGGTTCTCAGTGCATGCTCTCAATTCAAGACACTGGTAGGAGCCGTTAGAGCTGCTGGCCTAGTTAATGCACTCAGTGGTAAGTTTGGTTTCAAAAGACCACAAAAATATCATTTACTTGCTCTAAATCTACTCGCATTTGATCATTAAACAAATTATTTTATTTTGTAAAGTGTAAAATGTTATAGGCAATAAATTACAGATCCAATTATTCTTCCACTAACATTAATTGAAACTGAAGCAGGTTTCTTATACCCTGGCATTTAATTTCATTTATCATTTCAAAGTGTTATTTTTTAAACATATTTCAAATTTCAATTTCCAGGTGATGGTCCTTTCACTCTTTTTGCACCAACTGACAAAGCCTTTAGAAAGCTGCCACCCCAAGTCCTGGACAACCTCCTGAAGAACGTCACTGCCTTAACAAGTAGGATTTTTATTATTCATATCAAAACTGAATGCTGAGAAGCAACATTGGAGCTATGATAGAAATTCTTAAAAATTAACTTTTGTTATAGCTAAACCAAAACAGAAGTTCTTAGAATTAACTTTTGTTATAGCTAAACCACAACAGAAGTTCTTAAAATTAACTTTTGTTATAGTTAAAGCAGAAGTTTTAAAATTAACTTTTGTTACAGCTAAACCACAACAGATGTTCTTAAAAAGTATCTTTTGTTATAGCTAAACCACAACAGAAGTTCTTAAAAATTATCTTTTGTTATAGCTAAACCACAACAGAAGTTCTTAAAAATTATCTTTTGTTATAGCTAAACCACAACAGAAGATCTTAAAATTAACTTTTGTTATAGTTAAAGCACAAAAGAAGTTCTTAGAATTAACTTTTGTTAAAGCTAAACCACAACAGAAATTATTAAAAATTAACTTTTGTTATAGTTAAAGCAGAAGTTCTTAAAATTAACTTTTGTTATAGTTAAAGCAGAAGTTCTTAAAATTAACTTTGGTTATAGTTTAAGCAGAAGTTCTTAAAATTAACTTTGGTTATAGTTAAAGCAGAAATTCTTAAAATTAACTTTTGTTATAGTTAAAGCAGAAGTTCTTAGAAGTTAACTTTTGTTATAGTTAAAGCAGCAGTTCTTAAAATTAACTTTTATTATAGTTAAAGCAGAAGTTCTTAAAATTAACTTTGGTTATAGTTAAAGCAGAAGTTCTTAAAATTAACTTTGGTTATAGTTAAAGCAGAAGTTCTTAAAATTAACTTTTGTTATAGTTAAAGCAGAAGTTCTTAAAATTAACTTTTGTTATAGTTAAAGCAGAGTTCTTAAAATTAACTTCTGTTATAGTTTAAGCAGAAGTTCTTAAAATTAACTTTTGTTATAGTTAAAGCAGAAATTCTTAAAATTAACTTTTGTTATAGTTAAAGCAGAAGTTCTTAAAATTAACTTTTGTTATAGTTAAAGCAGAAGTTCTTAAAATTAACTTTTATTATAGTTAAAGCAGAAGTTCTTAAAATTAACTTTGGTTATAGTTAAAGCAGAAGTTCTTAAAATTAACTTTGGTTATAGTTAAAGCAGAAGTTCTTAAAATTAACTTTTGTTATAGTTAAAGCAGAAGTTCTTAAAATTAACTTTTGTTATAGTTAAAGCAGAGTTCTTAAAATTAACTTCTGTTATAGTTAAAGCAGAAGTTCTTAGAAGTTAACTTTGATCATGAAATGTAAACTTTTGCAATTTTTACCAGCTTCATATTTCAATTAGCTAAAAAAAATCTCCTGAATTGTACATTTGATGGCAATATTTGAAAAATAATTCTGAATTATAGGGCCTTGTCACCACAGCTCAATTCTGTCATAAACAGTGGTGTAGGAAGGAGGGTGCTCAGGGGGCGGTAATTTTTTCTCTTTACATGGAGTGGTGACAGTTTTGGCCAACCAGAGCACTTTTTTTCACGGAATGGGGCAGTAAAATTCTCATCTCCCTTGGGTGCAGGCCTGGATTAACCATTAGGCAAATAAGTAATAAGGCACGTCCCTTGGGCACCAAGCGTTTGGGGGCACCACAAGTCTTCAAGAAATATATTTTTTTGAACAAATTTAAGTCTAGAAACAACTGAAAATGGAACAAGTGCTATGAAAATGAAGAAATACATTATAATAAAAATTCACATTCAAGTTTTGTACAATCTTGAATACTTAAAAATTAAGCTTGTGAACTTGAAAACGTGTGCTGATTTGTATTCTTCACTAGCAGATCACTTGCATAAATCTAGGAATGAATTTGAAAGATTTGAAGAAGCTGCAAAAATAATAACACCAGGTGTAGATTATAAGATAAGTCAACTTTGACCTGTAATCGTAAACGAACGACAGTGGTCATTGATGGTGATGCCCCTGAAGTATCTCTAAATGCCATAGACAAATTTCGTATATCTGCATTCTAAGCCATTGTTGACAAACTTGAGACAGATATGAGTAGATGAGGACAAGTATATAATGATGTAGCAGTTCGATTTTCTTGTTTGGTCGATTTATCATTATCACAAACATCTCAGTGTTGTGAAGAACTAATAAATGCTTATCCTAAAGATCTGAACAATAATTTATATACTGAACTACAACAGTTTCATTCATATATTCGCCACAAGTTTCCTGCATCAAAATCGGAAAACAACACGTTCAGTCATGGAGAATTATACAAAGTAATAGTTAGAGACAACATCGAGTGTGCCTTTCCAAATGTTGAAATTGCCTTGCGCATATTTTTAATATTAATGGTTACTAACTGTTCAACTGAGCGCTCTTTTTCTCAGTTGAAACTTACAAAAAATCCAAATAGATCAACAATGAAACAAGAAAGGCTCGATTCCTTATCTCTGCTTATAATCGAAGCAGATGTGTTGCGAAAAATTAACTTTGACGATATACTCAAAAACTTTGCTAGATGTAAATCTAGAAAAAAAAACTTTAAAATGTAAATGACAATATCTTTTTGATTTTTTCCATCTAATAAAAAATAAAGTATTTTTGTCTATTATGATTTCAAAATTTATTAACTATTAATTTTAATACAGAAATACTTTATTGTAGGTTTTATATAAGTGATAGTGGTACAAACTACAAACATATTTGTTAACAATTGTTTTCTCCGCATAATATTGAACATACCAGCGGTCACGGTCAGTGAAAGATCAGGGGCCCCGGACAGAAGGGGGCACCCATGTGGGTTTGTGCCTTGGCAATAAAATGGCTTAATCCGGCCCTGCTTGGGTGGCACCAACCCTAGCTACGCCACTTGTCATAAGGTCAAGTAAATAGCTTGAACTAGAAAAATCTTGAATACTTTTTGCTATTTTTATTATCTGGTTTCCATAAAAGTATGAAATTCTTAATTTATTTTTTGTTGTAAATCAGGAGTACTTCAGTACCATGTTGTTCCTGGAACCTTTTGCAGTGCTGGTCTCTTTAACAGTGATGTTCCCACTTTGGCCACAGACAAAGTGAAAATTGAAATAATTGGAGGTGGGTTTAGAAATATTTTTGTAAGGTACCGGTAGTATCATTTACTTTTGCTGTATCATACTTCCAAGCAACATTTAGTCATATGCTAACTTCACAGACCTTTATCTGCCTTTCTTGTCATTTTTTTTACTTCAGAGTGTAAGTGTAAGCAGAATCCCAAGCAGAAATAATTAAGATATTAGTATTATAAGTATAAGAAACCAGCAGCAACCATTTAGGAACCACCATTCAATGACATCAGTGGATTTTCTTTTTCTTAAAGTTTAACTTTATAAACTGCGTTCAAATTAAAAACATTAAATTTAACAATAGCCACAAGTTACTCCATAATGCAATTGGGATTACTCCCTATATCGGATTTTCTTGCTGTTCTGCTTTAAAAAAATACAGGTTTTACTTGAGGAAAAATAACTTTAATTTAAAATTTTATTTAGATTAACTTAAAAGCAAAGTGAGAATAGTTTTTAATTTAAGTTTAAGATTTTGTACATGTTTTATCAATTTGAATAAAACATTTTTAGACACCTCTCCCCGGTGGGATGTCTAAGCATTTAACTTTAGCCACGATCTTCACAGCCTTTCACACATACCCTTTTCAACACTCAACATTAATCTTAATATTAATATCTTCACTTTTTTGCACAGTATATCCTTGTAAACAATCATTATCTTTATATTTCAGCCAAAGTCAAAGTAAACAATGCCAGAGTTATTGTAGCAGACGCCAGTGTCACCAATGGAGTGGTACATGCAATTAACGAAGTTCTCATTCCTCCTAATTTTTAAGTATAAATTTGACTAAAATTTCTCATGTACTTGCAATGAAATCTTTTCTTTTTATTTTACTTCTTTTTTAATCTTCAAGTTGAGCAAATACATTTTTAAAGATTTGGTTTTAGATCTTGCATAAAATTATCCAGTGTTGAATTTTGCATGTTTTCAAACTTTTATCAAATATGTTATGTTCACTTTTTGTTCAATAAATTTAAGAGAACTTCAAGTCTTGTTAAATTGGATTTATTTAATTTACAGGTAATTAAAAAATTAACTTTTTCATGTTGCCTTATGTTAAAGGGTAATGCTTAGCAATTGTGACAACTGAAAAAATATGGCACATGAACTGTCCCTTATGATAATGTGAGCAGTTCACTTTTAATGCACACATTGTTAGACCCCAGCACACACCCAAAAACTCAACAGATCACCTATGAATTTCTGCATTAAGAATAATGAAAAATTAAATTTCTGAAGTTTAGTTATTGGTGCCATTAATTAAGAGCAGACTATACTATCACAATAAAACTTCAAATTTGCATTTTTTAAAAAAATAGCTTTAATTTTATAACTTTGGAAATAATACACAATTCCTGAACTTCTCTGTCAATTAATCAATTGTACTAAAATTTTTAGAAAATTTGTCCTTAAAAAATAGCCTTCTTTCAAAACTTGACAAAGAAAAACATCAATTTTTTGTAGATTTGCAGCAAAATCAGGTTAAACTCACCATGAATAACTGCTCCTGGTATATTATATACAGGGTAGTTAATTTCAGTTTGGAATACCTAATTAAAAAGTTTAAAAAAAAACAAACATATTTTTGCATAGGGTTTTCCCGACTATCTGGTGTCACCCTGATTTTGTACCTAACTTTTTTCAAGTGGCTTCTACTTCTAATCTATAACTACCGGTATGGTCATTCACTTTGGTACCCTATGTTGAAAATGAATCAAACAGCAGGATCACACACTTAGTGTCAGTTATCATCAAATAAAAAGGAATCAACTTGTTCACCAGTCATTGGTAATATCACTTTGTAAACCATTTTATCAATATTTTGTCATTGGGAACACATATGCCCTTTGATAAAGATTTCAGGTCCATTTTAACTTATTAACATTTTTTAATTTAAAGATACCTGTACCGTACTATAATGTTTCAGACAACAGATACTGCACCATCATTACTGGCTCATAGGAAAGAAACTTCTCACAGTAAGCAGTTGAAGCTTAGTTGACTTGTTCATTGAAGCAACTGGCACATTATTGATGACATCCTTTTTCATAATAATTTTACTTCACATATTCAACCATAAACGGTTATTTTCTTAATCTTGACTGGTTTGCACTGCAGAAACCGTAACTGCCATCGTGAGGTCTTATTTTACCATTGTATTTGTATGCACTTATTGAGGTATACACCTGACTTCTTCCAATCAGGACAGTTGCAGGGAAGTAAATAGGTGAAACCTATAGGCTGCGACTGCTCCAAGGCACTTTTAACTAAATTTTGCTGAAAGTCTTAGGACCCTATAGAACTAACCAACTAATTTTAACAAGGTGCCATTTCCATTGTGTGGCATGGTGAAATTCTAAGTTGAGATAGTAAATATCAGATAGACAGCATATTTTTTCTCTCCTTCAAATCGGTACATTTATCATAATTTATGTTGCAGAAACCCCCATGTAACTCAGATACAAATTGCAGCTTTCCATAAATTTTTTCAAAACTTTTTTAAAAGAACATTTTAAAATGAAGAAAGATCAAAAATGAAACTTAGCATCGATATGATGTCCAAACGGCCCATGAACGTGTACTTTCAAGGGTGAAAGTTAAATATCATATACCCTGTATAAAACATTTATTTATTTAAAAAATAATAAAAACAAACTTGCACTTATATTTTAAAGGTAATATTTTGAATAATTTCTAAGCTTTACAATTAAAAAACATCTCTCTGATCTTTACATCAATATCCTCATTTGACAGAAATTCTCAATTCTGGAATGGATCAAATCCCAATTTTATTTACCTTAAGTGTAAGATAACAAGGAAGGAAATTTCTCAGAAAATCCATGTGCTGCAGAGGTGCTACTTCCATTTCACGAGCTCTTAGTCTTACACTCAAAAACTCACTACATAGACATGATCAACAAAATGCAATAACATATTCTTTATGTATTTTGTAATGGCTGTGTTTTTACTTCTTTGTTGTGATAGTAATATAGATGAGGTCTAATTCACATAAATAAAATGACACCTTTTTTAAGTACTTCACATTTATTTCATAACCAGGTGGACTTTTGAATAAATGTGGAAGCTATCAATTTTGATTAGACATTATTATTAGTCAAAACATCAGGAATAGATATATAAAAAAAAATATCTATACAGCCACTACCAAGTTGGTTGGCAATTTTTTCTAAAGCAATGTGAATTCATTAATGAAAAGAACTAAGACTACAAAATAAACAGAATCTGGTTCAATAAATACAATTCTAGTCAAAGTACACAGACATCTGAGATTTGGTGTTATTAGTGTTTGTGTAAAGATAGTTCATGAAAGTAACTGTCATGATAAGTCCCAGCCAATTGACAATGTTAATCCAAGATTGTAAATAGATATATGAAAATGTGTATCACCTGTCATTTTGAACACTGCACAAATTCATTAACATTTATAATCAACCATTCATGAACTTTAAATGCTATGGCTAAAAGTTGTTTGTTGAAACCCAAGGATTTAAAACTCTCAATAAATATGTATGAGATATGAAACAAAAATGCAAACAGCTTTATAGCTGACATGTTGTTTATTAACTCCTACCTAATTTCAATACAAGTTGGTTTGATATTTCCTAAAATTGTCATTTGATGGAGAAAAAAAAAGACTAACAAGTTTGTAGAGCTAATAAATCAATGAACATGAATAAAATATTTTTAAAAAATCACAAAACACAATAAATCAGTTTCACCATTTAAGTATTCACAAGGACTGTTAGCTTTTAATTTTTTGTTCTAAAAATACTTAGTGCACATGACAATTATTGGCTAAGAATTTCTGTTATGAATGAAACAATGACAGACAAAAATGAAGATTTTTCAAACAATTGTGGCTTTACAAAGCACTTTGCCAGGTTATACACTAGACCACTTTTACTTTTAGTTAGAATAGCTTGACAGAAATAACAGAAAATGTGTATCTTAAATAGCAAATAAAAACAAAATGAACATCTTACACATTCACAAATCCTTTTCTTGGGGAGCAATTTACATGAGCATATCGCCAAATTTTATACCCCTGCTTAGTCTCCGTTTCTTGTGATGCCCAATAATAAAGGGTTGATGCCCCAAAATAACAGCTTAGAATTCACTTTGTCAAAATACCCAACTGTTGCCTTTAAAACTGACATACCTTCAAAACAGATACCAGGACACAAATAATAAAACATTAGCTTGGCAAACACTTGCAAAGACTCAGTTCCCATTAAAGAAACTTAATTAAAGAGAAAAAATTTGCAATGATCCAACAGAATGATGAAGTAACATGAAAAGTGTTATGCAAAAGGGAAAGGTGGTTTTATGTCAACTAGATAATCTTGGCATTACATCTGCCATTGCTCTATCACATCCGACATAAAGGGTATACGAATGATATTTAATAGTATCTATATTTCCTTCAAAACTGGAAAAAAATTCATTATTACGTGAGCACAGACAAACAAAAAAAAAGGTTTTTCCCTTTATGCCCCCCTCCCCATTGTCATTTTGTTGCTTGGTGCAAAAAGACGAGGGGCTAATAGAGTGGGGTTAAAGAAAAAAATAATAAAGTAATAAAAAACTTTGTTTCAACATTGAGTTAACATATATACAAGGCATTATTTTACAATGATGAATAATGTTAGACTTAAAAAAAAAAACACTAATAAAGATATCCCCTGTAAACAAAAACAGTTAAACACATGTCTAGAAATGGTCAGTAATCAAGATTATGACTGGACAATCAACAATAGAGCATTTGCCCCAAGATGTTCACTAACTCAACTTCAAACAAACTGTTCCAAAATAAGTACAGGTATGTTAAAGTGTGAGAGCAATTGCTGCCATTGTCGATTTTATAAATTGGGGCCGCCATATTGGGACATAGTCTTGATAGAGAGCATTTCGAAACATGTCGAATATTTGCTTGTTAAATGGCAACAAATAAGTTTATTCATGGTATTATCAATTTCCTTCTTACAAAGCACTTTATACAAAATTAATTAAATGTTGACCTTTTTTGGGTAAAATCCATTGACTTAAAAATGCTATAGATGTGCTATTGCCAAATGATAAACACCTTTTTCCAATATAACGGAATTATTTCTCCATGTCCAGGTGTCCTGTATCCCAAAGAAGCTTTGTCCATGGAGGAATTTTGAGTCGTTACCAAGTCACGACCAAATCAGATCGAATTAATTTGATAAATCAAGGTAATATACAATCTTTATAGTCTTTCTTTGTGTAAATGAGTGGTAAATGTCTGAGTTTGTCGATACAGTTCAAATATTACATTTTGCCTTTGGCTTTCTGGTTCCCACGTGGTGGTGTTACTGGTCGACCGGCATTTAATCCTCCATATGGAAACTTTTTCTTGTCTGCAGGCTTTAGTATCTGGGTGAATAAATTTTTTTTTATTAAAACAATAATAAAAGCACATAAACATAATACAATTAAGAAACAAAATTTTATTTTTAAAATATTAAATATGTTCCACCTTCTTTATTAGTTAGTTTACAAGTCTAAACCCTTGAAAGTCATAATGCAGTGCCAAGAAATTTTCAGTTAGTAGTAGCTTGAATTAATTGCTAGATTAGTGCAGCTATTTTTAGATCGTTTTTTTATTTATGGGAGTTTTATTAAAAATTATCATTGTGTGAAATACTAAAGATATATTTCGGGTTAACAAATTGGCATTTACAGTATAAAATTTCATGCATACCTGGAAAGAACACATCAATGTTTCATCTACACTCATCATTGCCCCAGCATTATCAAACTCCCCACAGTAATTTGGTGCAGAAAACAATGTGACCAGCTGTCTCTTAGCAAAAAACTCATAGCCATCTTCAACCACCTAAGAAAGAAAAAGATGATTTTACAAAGAAGAACCATTTGTAATAAATCTTGAAGAGGCCCAAGCTCAATGAGCTATTTAATCAATAAACATGGCCATAACTTAAAAGTAACACTAAAGATGTGATCGAGCAGTGAACAACCACCATAATAAGAAGTAGCGCAATAAAAAAAAATATATGCCGGCTGTTCATAATTTTTGAACTGCTATCACTAGTTGTAATTAATAACTTAAATGTGTTTTTGATTGCAGATGGTCAAATTACTGGAGTTAGAAAAAGGTATTTGAACTGGTCGCCTTAAAAAAAAGACCAACATTAACTTTATCATCACAAACCTGATGGGCACGACATATGAGATCCAAGTCGTGTTTATGCAAGAACTTGGCTACAACCTCAGCTCCAAATGTGAAAGAAACACCTCTATCATTTTCTCCCCAGCCCATTGTTTCTTTGTCAGGGTCTGACCATAACAAATCACAGAGCAAGCCTTGATCTGGTACATCTGTGGGTCTCATTATTCGTCGAATCTGTTCCATGGACTGCAAGTCCGGACTCAAACCTATATTCGAACAAAGAATAACATTTTAATAACACATAATTTATAAAAGATAATCTAATAATATACTTAAGGAGTTCCTTTGAGCTTATCAATAACGTAAATTTTAATAGCAAGAGACAATTCCCAAAAAGGCTTAAACACAGACCTGTATACCCTCAAACTCCTAAAATCGCACAATATCGTCTCAAAATTGTACAATACAGTATCTTAATAGTAAACACATAAAATTACAATATTTTAGTATACATTATGTATAGAATAATTACTCGTATAGCGTGTTCAGTGGAATCGAGTTAAGCTGGCGTCAAAAATGGAATGCGCCGTAAGAAATAATTATGTCATAAAATTGGGTCATACAAAGCAAACACACGTGATGAGTAGACATCTATATAGCACGTACCGGCACCCATAAAAGTCAAATTATGTAACTCCCCCAGCCGCACCTTGTCAATGTAAAAGGGCTATCAAACGATTACGTACGTGCTAAGGATGCGCATGACAGCTTTCATGGGAAAAAACACCTGGTTTTTTTTTTTACCAAAATGCACATACATTTATCCATGAATTCTACAATAATTATCCTGACAGTCTCTTATAGAGCCAACTGTCACATGAAAATCTGTGAAATCCATATATTCTAATTAGGCATATTATTAATTATTATTATTAAAGCTATAGAAATATCACAACAATGTTTCTCACTTATCGTATACTCGTATACTAATGCTTTGTGGTTTCATAAAAGAGATCGCTGTAGTAGTAATATTTAACATGACATAGTCACAACACACTGTAGTCCACCAACACGCCTTTCGGTGTTGTGAAGTCATGATTTCCCCGGCAGAACCAAACTTTCCACACCCTCATTAATTTGGGGGGTGAGGGGTGTGTGTGTGTGATTCCAAACGGTTGTATTAAAATTGTCGAGGAGATAGAGCTGCAGGGGTGTCACTCACTGAAAGCTGTGAACCCTGAAATCCCTTTCTAAAAATTTCTTGAACCCTGAAACTTAATCTGCCAAATTTACCAACCCTGAAGCTAACAAAACTCATAAAATTCATACACTCGGTCACGGTACTGGTGCTTGCAAACGAAAACGAGATGCTCACAAACAAAAGTGAGAGCTGGTCAAGGTACCTGTTCTATTTATAGCGAAAAACGAACCCGCTTCTCGCTGACTGGATGGTCCTTCGCGCATTCCTACGCGTTGTCTTTATTTTTAAGCCCAGAGCCCGTGTTTGAAAAAATTGAACTGGTGAACCCGGAACGAGACAAAATAAAAACTGGCGAATCCGGAACTGAAAAATATTAAGCCTCACGAATCCGGAATTCCGGGATAACCCGGAAAAGTGGCATCCCTGTAGAGCTGTTTAGCGATTTCTAAATATAATTTTAAATGCTGCAGACTAGATCTTATAAAATATGTCCAAATCCAAAGTTCTAGTGCGGAACAGTTGTATTTTATTTAAAAACCATCTCCATTTTTCCTTTCTTTCACAATCGCTGCGGTTCAGACTAACAAAATAATTATGTAACAAAACTACGTCACAGGCTTGGTAGCAGCCAAAGGAGATGGTGAGTGAAGTTGTCGCTGGGAGCGACTAGACTAAATATTACTGTTGATGCAGACAGCTAGTTCACTGACACACAAAGCAACTACCAGCGTTTCTCAACCTGTGGGTTGCAACCCCTTTAGGGGTCGAATGACTCTTTCATAGGGGTCGCGTAAGACCATCGGAAAACAAATATAACCCTACAGTTTCGTAAAAGGCTTCAAAAATCGTACACTACGCCAAAATCGTAAGAGTAAACAGGTCTGTAAACATATATTAACAAACATTTGTTCAACATCTCTAAAGTAACTAGAAATTAACCAAAGCATGTTATCTGGCTTTCCCAGAGAAAAGATAATCATGACTGTCTGGCAGAATTACGTATAAGGTTCAAAGGACACCCCCACCCTCTTTAAAAAAAAACAAACAAATACTATTCACAAGATAAATTTTAGCTGAAGGGCTGTTTATAAAGATTTAAAACGTAAGAGCAGACATGCCATAAAATAGGATTAAATTTCGCATTCACATGTCCTATAAAGAGGCTGGAGGGACACTGCAGATTAGTTAAGGTACCTGATGTAATTCATAATTTGAGATTCACATTATTTTAAAAACATTGTTAAAACATTTCCATAACAATTTGAAAAATGAAAAGCAATTTTCATAAACTATGTCATCTTTAATAAATAAAATTTAAAATATTGCCCACAAAATACTGGAGTGCATCCAGCACTGTAAAATTTACCTCCATGGCAGCAGAAAATCTTTTCGTCGATAATGGCAGCAATGGGCAAGCAATTAAAACAGTCTGTAAAGGTTTTCCACAATTTTATATTGTAGCGTCGTTTGCCTGAAATGATTATGGATACAAATATATAAAAAACAAGAAATTCGACTGGCAAGTCTCACACCTAAAACCCCCAATTTTTTAGAAAATATAAGCCGAAATTGTAAATGCCTAAGGAAGCTGGTCTCTGCTTTTGCACTCAAGACTCTGATCAACTGATGGCTCAATATGATGTTTAAACCATTTCCACAAGTTTTAAATAACTACACCTTTACTGAATAAATAACCTGGCAATGTGCAAGAAACAGAAAGGCATGTTAGTAAATAGCTTCACTGTTACTTAGGGGGTTTATGTGTGTATGTGTGACACAAAGTATGGGTATCAAAGATCACAAGTAAAAACGAACAAAACAAAACAAAGATTGACACCCAAAGATCAACTGCCCCATAAATATAATAACATGCACTATAGTTGAACTGCCAAACCCCCCTATGATAATTTAAAACAAACTTACATTCATCATAGAATCCATAAATCCTATTGATACTAGCACACTCATGGTTGCCACGCAAAAGGAAAAAGTTTTCAGGATACTTGATCTTGTAAGCTAACAAAAGGCAAATTGTTTCCAATGACTGCTTGCCTCTGTCCACATAATCACCAAGAAACAAATAGTTTGACTCCGGTGGAAAACCACCATATTCAAAGAGACGTAGCAGGTCATAATACTGACCATGAATGTCACCTAGACATAAAGGTAAAAAACATGTAGGCTTTGTTAAATGTTTATAAAACTTTACAGAGGAATCTAAAGATGTTATCGTCTATTAACAATAAATTAAAATTATTCCATAATTAAGAATGTGTAAATCAATAGGGCCAAACAGTTTCATTTTTTAATTCGCCTTGCCTTAACTATGTTAAGCTATTGAAAGAAAACAATACACTAATCAAAGTTGAAGGTAAACCAAGACCTAAAAGACAATTACAATGCTAAAAGTGTGCATATTTAAATTCACAGCTTACCACAGATTTTTAAAGGAGCTTCAAGCTCTAGTAAAATGGGCTGACTTAGGAAAATTTCACGAGATTTAAGGCAGAGGCCTCTAATTTCTGACTCTGTCAGCTGCACATTCTTTCCCGGTCTAGAGCCCCGAACTGAAGATGAAGGTAAAAGTTTAATGCATTGTGAAAGAAAATTTTGGCCTTAATACAAACCAAATAACACAAAAGACATTAGGCCTATATAACATTAACTTAATCAGGAAATACAAAAGATAGCCTAGAATAAAATGATATATATTAGCTTTGAGAATGTATTAACATTTTTTTGTTGTTCATCCTTTGCTTGCAAAGATGACCAAGATCGCATTGGACATTCACTCCACCCAAATATTCAGCTTTTTTTCTAAGTATTTGCCTCAGCAAACACCACCCTTGGGGTTCCGATTATTTATTTGAAATTTAAATTCTTAAGTATCCAAATATATTCTATAAATTATAAACTTGTATATTAAAATGGGTGGCTGGATGGCTGTGCTGTCTAAACCACAACATTTCTAACTTTTGGCTTGGAATTCAATCCCCAGCAAAACCCAGAAGAAAAAAACAGTTTTGACATCACTAAACTTAGGGATTTTAATACCCATCGGCGCATTCTTCTGCGCATGTCCCAAAATGTCGAAAATTCCGTTTCTACAATTTGGCGTGCGGCTACACGGTATCATTGGAAAATTGCATACTACGTCACCTTTGTTTATTAAATAGTTGCTTTTATCATCAGTGACGTTTCAGTTTTTGTGTTCCGGTGATTTATTGATTTATGCTACGAGATTTTTTGTGTATCACGGACAGTATTATTATAATGACGGGGTAAGTATATAAACCACATAAATACTTTTTTATTAGTAATGGCAGGCAAATAAGGTGTAGTGGGTGGCTAACTACATTCATTTAAGAGTTTTTTTCATTTTTTGAGTTTTATCATTGACCGTCTCCCTGAAAAGTTATGCATCTCCCAAGTGATGGGGGGATTGAATTTTTTTTTTTTTTGATCGAAAAGCCGGAAATGGCTATTATTACTGTCAATTATGAAGTGATTCGTTATTATTAAATCTTAAACTTCTAAATAATTATAAGAATTTTAAAATGAATAATTTTACATAATTTAAGAAAAGATTGTAACCAAACTTGAAAAGTTTATTTAGTGACCAAGGGTTGCTTTTAAATTTTATTTATTACGTTAAAAATCGTGTGTAACGGTACTCAGACTCAGTGTGTATAGTTCTTCATTGAATCAATCAATAGTTTTATGATAGTAATTTCAATAATAATAGTTGTTATTCTCTTATTAATGACTACTCATTTGGGAGAATATTACTAAAATTAGGCCTACTTATCAATTATCAGTTATAAGTATAAAGAACAGTTAAACAGTTATAATCTTATAGTCTTTTTAGGCCTTAGCCTAAGCCTGGGCCTAAGCTTAATACTTTTCACTTTTTAAAAATTATATTACTATTACTACAACCATACGTAAATGCCTAATTAATTAAAGTTAGTGTCGATTTAATTTAATAAGGTATTTAAATATACATTTTAAATAATTGTTAAGTTAATGTAGTAACATTCTAATACTTAGTGCGTGTCTTTAGCTGTAGTCTTAGACTTAGTCTAATGCTATTAAGCTATTATATATACACTGAATAATATTAAAATCAGATAATTGTAAAATTATTGACATAACAGTCTTGTTTAAAATTAGATAATATATATTTTAGTTTATATAAAAAAGTTTTAAAAATAATAAACAAGACTCAAACAACATCATTGTAGTAATTATATTTTTATTAGGACATAGAAAAGCATTAGATGTTAATTCTAAGCTTCTTTCATGTACAAGAGAACATTTTTATTTTATTTTGAAGATCGCTGTAGAATTCCTTCCACTGCCATCTACATTAGTACAATAAGGCATGTACGACACAGATGACAAAGAGAAAGTTTATGAAGGAGAGATTTTGGGATTCATCAACAAGACCTAGTAGTGTGAAGAGCAGTCTAAGTAGAAAATGGCAGGCAGAACATCACCATTACATTTTAAATTGATTAGTCTTTATAACTTATGGATGATTTTATTTGAGTAATTTTTATATATAATTATATACATTCATTCAATGTTATATATAAAAAAGAATACTTACCTTGTTATAAATATAATAATAGATTTAAAATTTAACACTAGCTTTAGAAAATTAGTTTAAATTCAATAAACATATTATTTGTTCGCTTTTTCCTTCATAACTAATGATTGTTCCAATTTTTCTATTCACTTTTTTCTTAACATACCCGCAAATAAAATTATCCAATATGTAAAGTGTTGATGTTATGTTCATGTTTTGTTGTTCATTGTGTTGTGTATTGCATTGAGAATGTCTCCTGAAAATTTGGTAGCATTATCTTTTAAAATAAAAAAGTTGTGGGCAAAATAAGGCAGAAATTTGGAAAGTCGGTCACAAGTTTTTACAGTTAAATACAGAGATAAAGAAGGGGTTAAAAAAATTCACAAAAAAAATCGTAACTTCATTTCTATAAAAGCTAGAAAGATGAAATTGGTATTTTTGCAAAGCTTATAGCAAGACCTTTAAAATGATGTATTATTTATGGGTATAGGACAATATTAAAAATTTCTGTCAAAGTACCTACTAAACTTTGGCTAGACTTGGAGGGAATAGACCAAATTGTTGGACCTTATCGCGATGAGTATGAACACTTTCCCGCTCTTCACAAGCATTACTCACATCACAAGCATTACTCACAACTAAATATTACAAACTATGAAGTATATAATAAATGGAGAAAAAAGCACATCCTTGCTGATAACACATGATGAACATAAGTGAAAGAGTCACACCCCCTCCCCCCCAAAAAAAAAATAACAACCATTTTCAATACAAAAAATAAGAAACAAAATAATGTTCTGGAAATGGGAGACCAGCTAGTGATAGTTGAGATAGAGGATAGTTGGATAGTTCAAATTTACCAACTATTCTTGACATGACCTGTCTTATTCTTTGTGTGCTTATACTTATAGTAGGACTGTGTCAAATAAACGTTCTATATCAATTTAGCTCTTAATGCTTAAGACTTAAGGTCCTAAGGTTAAAGCTGCAAAATCAAAAGGCTAAGAAAGTTTATTAAATGCAGAATCCTGATTCCATAATTAATAATAGGCCAAAGCAACCAAAAAATCTAACTTAATTTAAAACAAAATCTGATTGTGTACATTCTAAACAAAGCAAAAAATGTTATCCTGCTCTTTAAATTTGGTTTAAAAGTTATTAAAAGCAAGTACTTTTTTTTGTAGGAGGATACAGTATCATTTTCTTAGTAGACTGGGCGCAAAATGTCAACAAAAACAGTTAACTAAGAGCATTCAACTTACCCTCGAGAAGTCGAGCTATAATACTGTCTATATTTAATTTATCAGTATCGGCCATTCTAAAAGACCCTTGCCCACAAAATTATTGTAATATTGACCCCCTCGCCTAAAAATATTTGAAGATGTTTTAGGATTTTGTATCTCTTCCTCTACGATCTAATAGGTAACCAATATGGCGGCCGTAACGAAGGAAGAACTACTTATTGCGTAATAATTTATGCACAGTCAATAGCTTATTTCATTGAAAGATGACGATATTTTGTAATTTTTATAAGCTAAATATTCACATATGAATATACAATTCACACCAATACTAGGTAATGATAAATATTTTATTTTGTTTTTTAACAATAAGGAACTATTTATTTATATATTAAACTTCCGGAGTAGGGCATTTTGGGTATACACTATACACTATTATAGCGTTAAATAGGTCGCCTTGTTCAAAAATAAAGATTAATTATAATGTAAAAATATATTGATGCAAATGAGCAACGATAACATAAAAATGACATGAAGGTTAACGGCATCTGCATTAGACATATGTTATCTTTTTCTAACTCATGTAATTTATAATGGTCATTAAGCGGAAAGGTAAGCAACCAATTTTTTATTTAGTGTATGGCAGCCATGTTTGTATTTATTTAAATTGAATTTTGACCCTAATTTATGCTTTACACTAAACTCTTAAATATTTTAACAATGTTCCATGTAGTTTACTCGAACGCCGAAAGGATTCAACTGTTGAAAATATTTTATCATTTTTTGTATGGATAAGAATATTACATCAAAATTCCAGCAAAAAACTATAACACCAAATTCATGTAAACGGTGTCAACAGAACGGTTTCTATGGTAACCATAAAATGTCATTAATTTCATGATGATAATAATGTAGATTAAGGGTTTGTAGTACCCATTTTTTAAAAATCCACAGTTGTGGGGAGGAAAAGCAATATTCTTAATATCATCTCATCATGAATCATATTTTAAAATATCATAATTATTATGATCATTTATAATTTATATTATATTCATATATATTAGTAAATTATTTATAATTTATTATAAATTATATCATTCATATTATTCATATTAACATTAACTGATACTAGGTACTTTGACAAAAATTTTAAATATTGTCCAATTGCCACAAATGACAAATGATACATCATTTTATAGGGCTAGCTTTAACTTACTTACTTTAAGTTTAAACTTTGCAAAAACACCAATTTTATCTTTCTATCTATTTATAGAAATGAAGTTATGATTTTTTTTGGTGAATTTTTTAACCCCATCCCTTATTTATCTTTGTATTTAACTACTGATATTGATATATATATATATTGATATAAAATATAATAAGTAATATAATTAAAATAATTGTAATATTATTAATTAATATCATTTTCATTTTAAATGAAGGCAAAGAGCTAGCTATAAATTATTTAATAAATAATAATAAATATAAGCTATAGACAGACTTTAGACTTAGTCTGTAGACTGTAGTATAACTATACTTTATTATATTTATAATAATACATAAATTCAGTTATTTATATATTTTTTTAGCCTTTTTTAGTTATTTATATATTTTTATTTTGCCCACAACTTTTTTATTTTAATTTATTTAATGCTACCAGATTTTCAAGAGACATTCTCATTCATAATCATATTCATAATGCAAAATACAACACAATAAAACTTTAAGTTAAATTCAATACTTTTCATTTTTTATAATAATAATTTTATTTGAGAGTATTAGTATTTAATAGTATTTTAAAAACACTATGGACAGAAAGTTTGGAAAAAATATTATTTAATAAAGGAAAAAGAATAAATAATAACATGTTTATAGGCACTCCAACTCAAATTTTCAAATACATCTGACACAGACAAAGAGCATATCATTGGAAAGAGCTGGCTTTAAGCTTTCCAATGACACCAAGATAATCTTTCTATCTTTTATAGGAGAAAAGTTATGAATTTTTTAGTGATTTATTTTCCCCCACTATTTGGCTTTGTATTTAATTATTAAAACTGTGATCGCATTATTACTCTTTTGGTACTATTTTGCTTGTATCTTTTTGGCTATTGAAGTTAGAGCTATCAAATTTGCAGGAGACATTTACAATACAATGTTTAACAAAATAAAACACATGAATTGTGAATTAACTTATTATATTTTATTAAATATGACTTTATGAGCATATGTCGTGGATAACGACAATTGGCGAAAAATTTAATTTTTCAAGAAATAACATAATTACTAAACTAATAAAGCTACTGCTATTAAATTTTCAATACAAACAGATATTGTCCATCTAAAAGTAAGGTAAATTTAAAATAAATAAAATGCAGATCAGAAAAATGTATGTAACGTTATAAAAAATATTTCATGAAAAGCGCCAGCGGCCGAGACACTTTTTACACTTAAATAGATATCTTTTAAACTAATAAAGCTACTGCAATGAAATTTTCTATACAAACAGATATTGTCCATCTAAAAGCAAAGTAAATTTAAAATAAATATAAGGCAGAGCAGAAAAATTTATGCAATGTTAGAAAAAATATTTCATGAAAAGCGCCCGCGGCCGAGACATTTTTTACAATTAAATAGATAACTTTTAAACTAATAAAGCTACTGCAATGAAATTTTCAGTACAAATAAATAGTGACAATTTAAATGTAATAGAATATTCATATATTAAAAAAGTCAATTTAAATCATGCTATACAAAATTCAGTGTCATGTAAGTTGTCGTCATTGATGTACATTTTAAACATTCAGGATATGGTTCGCGGCTTTGGAGCTCTAGCTACTCTTCATCCTCATTAATTGGTAGATTAAAAACATCTTCCACCATTGTCAAAATAAAATTAGGTTGTGTGTTGATCTCCTCCAGGTTGGCAGAGCATGTCCTCATCATGTGTGGAATCCTATTGACAAACACTAAACAAATAAAAGAAGATATTCTGAACACATTAAAAAAAATCAATATTTTTAACAGGCTACACAATTTTCTTTAGTTGATGTACATTATATTTGTTAATAACTAGAGGCTATCTTAATTTCTTTTCATGTCACCTCACTCTAATCTTTCTATACTATAATAATAATACTACTATCAGAATCAGTATCATTTAATATTTTTGAAGCAAAGCCAAAGCCTACTCATGACTCATGTATGGACTATCTAAGGCCTTTAGTCAAATTATTATTGAAATCCTTTATTAAAAGTGTACATTTATATTTTTATAATCAAACTACTTTATTAAAATACAGAAAATATTTATTAAACTGTTTGAAAAACGTTTCTAATAATAATAATAATAACCACTGTTTACATTAGAGATTAACCTCTTCCGGTAACTCGAATGGAAAAAAAATGGCCGCCACCGGCTGTTTCAAAATTTGTGTCACTTTTCGGGACCAATCCTTAATTCCTGCAATAATCTGTATTGTTTTGAATGAGTGATTCATTTTTTAATATATATGAACTAGGATATTAAGTAGTTTCCAAGTCTTACCCAGAGTTTAAAAAAGTAAAAAAACACAGCGAAATCACTTACCCCACTTTCACTTTCCAACAGATCGGCTCAGAGTAGTCGGATTTCCACTTTATTTATATCCTCGTAACCGTCATGCACCGCGTATTCAAATTAAAATAAGGAGGTTCGTCTATTTTAAGAAATGACGCAAAACAACGCTAAGTCCCAACAACTACCGAAAACAGCCACAGCCAACTGATCACAGCGATAGGCGGCGAGTAGCCCGCGTCTTCCTACCGCTCGCGAAGCGAGTATTGGGGTGCCTAAATTGTTTATTCTATTTTTACATAATTAATTATGTGCATGGCAAAATGGGTATCAGCGGTATCAGTTAAATTTTAAAACAATTCTTAGCTTTAACTTATATTTATAAAAAGCCATTTAAATCAATTCCTATATTTTTGAAAGGTCAGTAACGTACATAGAAGTCTTTTTTTATGAAATTGAATGCATGGGCATGAGATTATATATAAAAACTTACTAAAATCACATAGAATTATACGAGCATACTGGTACCAGAGTACATGATTAATTGTAAAAGGTTATGGACTTGGACATGGGGATGTTCTGCCTGTCATTTTCTATTGCGACTGCTCCTTCATAAACTTTGTCCAAATGTGCCTCCTTTTGATGGAAGGAATTCCACAGAGTTCTTAATTAGAAAAAATCTACACAATCTCTTATTACTTTTTATTATTATTCAAGGGTATTGTTTAGTAAAACTAATTTCGTTTACTCTTATTTTATTAGAAATATTAAATATTATTTGTCTATGTTTTTGTATTGTATTAACTAATAAAAAATAATTACTATGATGATGTTGAGTCTTATTTGTTTTTATGATGTCTTTAATTTATAATTAAATACGTAATAATATTTTAAAAATACCAACTTAAATTAGGCCTGTAAGTGTCAATGCAGTTGTAGTAATAGTAGAATAGTATTAATACTTTAGTAGTAATATAAGTAATAGCATTAAGTTAGGCCTATTAAAATATATTAATATATACTAAACTATAATTTTAATAATATAGTAGTCTAAGTAGTACTTTTCTATTAAATGAGTAATGTCACTAATGAGAGAATAACAATTGTTATTATTACAATTATTCAAACTATTATTGATTTAATAAAGAAGATCAAATAAAATGTTAAGACATACTCTCATAAAATTTTTTAATTTAAATTGAAACTATACATATTAATATTATCAATAATTCAACCGACTAAACAAAATAGAATTAATAAAAACTCTTTAATTTACTGGCTTATATTAGTTTCTAATAATATTGTAAAACTGTTTCCCATTAATTAACCGATTTTTAAAGATGAACAACAATGGACATCTTTTTTATATCTTTTTATTAATGAAGAGAGCCATTCACCACACAATACAATACTTTTTTTATGCGAGTGGGGATAATGGGTGAAAACTGACATTTTCATAAATACTGAGTTGCCTAATTTTTTTTTTAGAAATTGCTATTATTAATGAAATAAAGTTATTCCCATTTGTAAATAAATGAAGCAGTAGTAATGTAAATCGCTATGTTCTGCGAGTTTGCATTTAATCAAGATAAGCTTTTAAGTACATAACGATACTTAAAAATAAGTAGGCCTACATTGCCAGTCACAATATACACAATGCAGCAAAAATGATAACACTGTGTTTTGAAAAATATGTGCTCTACGTCACTAATGACGAAATAGTTTATTAGAAAACTGTGATCTAAAACGCAAAAAAAAACCCACTAGATAATCACAGAGAATCAATGTTAAAATGGCCACACAAGTTTCTGTGTCATTTTTTTATATGCCTAGAAGGTATGCACAAGTGAGTTTCGTGGTACCTACAATAATTGTCAATATACATATATTATATGATGAAATACTTCTACTCAAATAAAAACTGTAATTTAAATGAAATGTTAGTTAGGCCTTCATTTTCATTTCATACTCACAGTCAGATATCAATAGTAGATGGTCCCGACTTTAGTATTTGATCTTGTATTACTTTACAGAAATTTAATCAACTATATATGCCCGGAATCTTAAAAACATTCATAATGTCATTTTATAATTTTACAGATATCAAATCAAATTAATGCTGGGATATGTTTTCATATTTCCTAAATATACATTTTAAGAGCATGGCATATATTTTTTACTTTTTCTTTTTTTTTTTTTTTTTTTTTAGGATACAAAACGTAAAAGTCAGATGCACTTATATTATATATACATAAAAATTCAATTGTTAGATGTTGAGACTTCGCAAAAGCAGGGAGAAGTAAAAAAAAAAGAAAGTATAGCAATGGTTAGCTATATGCCTAAGTCTGTCACAAAAGTGGAGAAGGGAAGAAAAGACAAATTCTTAAGTGTCATTAGCCATCATGACATAATGTGAAGGCTGTTTTCTAAAAATATCAAGTATAGAGGGTAGTTTAATTCATCTTTATTCTCAAAATCGTACTACAGTTTGTATCATTCTTGTATCATTCTTTTGTTGATCATTTCTAGTTTGTATTAATCTAGATTCTAGGCTACATTACTTAAGTATAAGATAAGAATAAGATTCTTTACAGATCTGAAGAAATGGATATGTATTTTAATTATATTGTCAATTTTAGTATATGAGTAAACAATTCTAATTCAGATTTTTTTAAAAACTTAATTCGTACAATTTCAAGGAAAGACATTTTAAAGTGTCACATGTAATGAAAAATTACATCCTTAATAGCAATATTGACTTCATAATAATAATATCGCACATAATAGTTCTCTAGGTATGTATGTATGTATTGCTGTAAAGCTGTATTCCATAGGCCCCCAAAATAAATTCCAGGAAGTTGATGCGTTTTTTAAAATTGGGTTTCTTGATATTTTAACCATTATCTTTAGTAGATGGGAAGTTCATGCATTGCTGCCGCCATTGTTTTGTGGGTTATTTCTAGTTTGCATAGTAATAATGTAGGCTAGGATTAAGTAATAGCCAAGAGTTTAGGCTACTGCTCATTCTTTCAAAATTATACTATAAATTATAGCCGTAGTTGTTAAATTTGATATAAATAGTTGATACATAATACATTGCTTTTTTGTCACACTTGATTTAAATAGTTGATATATAATACATTGCTATTTTTGTCACACTTGATTTAAATAGTTGATATATAATACATTGCTATTTTTGTCATATTTGATATAAATAGTTTATACATAATACATTGCTATTTTTGTCATATTTGATATAAATAGTGGATATGTATTTTAATTATATTGTCAATTTTAGTATATGAGTAAACAATTCTAATTCAGATTTTTTTTAAAAACTAAATTCGTACAATTTCAATACATTGCCTAGGCCTATTAAATTAAATGGATTTTTTTACTCTTATCCAAACTTAAAAAATTGATAAGCAGCAAACATAAACAAAAATTATTTATTTATTATGATAATTCTTTCTTTTTTTTAATTTCTACATTTAGTAACTTAGCTTACACTCTTTTGTTTTGCCACTAGGACCAAGTACATCTCTATATAAAACTATAACTAACGCCATTTACAATCATCTAGATTCACATAAACATTTGCAAAAATATTATCATTGTCACTTTCAATCCATTTATTGTGGCTAGTTCTGTCATTATTCACTGGGTCACTAGATGTAAAGTAAAATGTAGTATAGGGGCATGTCAACGTCAGTGGCAATGAGAAATCGGGCACTCTGGCGAAAACCTGGGCTGCCCAGCCTCAGCCAGAAGTACCAATCACTTATTTCAAAATAAAGAACTGGCTGGCCGACCATTTCAGGGCAAAATGGTACAGGCAATGGGCAGAAAACATGACAGCCAGAGGTGTATTTTCAAACTTGCCCACTTGCAGTCAAGACCCATGGTGGGGGTTAGGCCGTAGACAGCAGAGTCTAGAGATGCAGGGACCTTTAACACCCCCCCCCCCGGCATAGCAGCCTGGTCTCGGAGACACTAGTACACCTGTTGACCAAATGTCCCTCACTAGATTTTCCGGGGGAAGCCAGGGCGGTTGGAGAGCCCTGCGTGATGAAAACGTTGTATAGCTCCGCTCAGCAGATGGAGCTGGTAGCCAGTGTCATAAGAGAGTAATCTCAGACCTTCACCAGAATATGTGTGTTGGCTAGTATAAGGGAAGCAGTGTTCAAAAATAAAGAATAATAATTTTTTAAATGACATTGGCATCCTGCTAAATGCAGAGTACTATAGTAAACTGACAGCCTAATTCAGGGGTCACCAAACGTTTTTCAATGCGGGCCGGATGAACTGGCCTCGCTGGCCGTAGTTTGATGTCCCCTGGCCTAATTCATTGTAATTTAATGTAATTTTCAGATTTTAACTTTTTCTGAGCTGTTCTCTAGTTTCTGAACACTGCTATAAAAAGTCATTAGAAAAAGTAATGCTCCGCCTGGGGTGCTAATTTTTAATTACTGTTTCATTAGATTTCCAAAAGGCTGCAGCCTTCATTCATGAGTTCCTCCTGAAGCTCAGTGACGATGTTGAGTGTGCAGATGTTCGTGATACCCTCAACCTTGCCCTTTTGCACATGCAGAAATATTACAGGCAAGACTTTGACATATTGTAAATAATTATTTATTAACTGTTAACAAGAATGGAACACTGTAACCATTTACAGGGGATCCTTGGGTTACGTTTGACTTGAAGTACAGCATTTTGGGTTGCACATTGCCATATGTCACATAAATTTATTTAAAAAAAATTTTTTTTTATACTGTTTCACTTCATTACCGTACTGTGTATGTGCGCCATGCTAGTAACGTAGGTGCTTCTTACTTTACACCCTAGGAATGGATCTACGACATAAGCCGAGGATCCCCCCTGTATTATAAAACGATGTCATTGTATTTGTTTCCCTCATATTTATTTCATACAATCACAGATTGATACAAAACAGATCTCAAGAAAAATGTGCAAACACACTATCTCTCACTGCTCGAGGTCTGAGTCCTATGACCCCCTTTGTTGATGCACCAGATAAATTCATTTGGCGATGGGTAATTACAAAGATACAGTTTTCAAATAAACACAAACCAAAGTCAAAAATATATTTATAGTTCCTGTAAATATATTCACAGACCTGTTTACTCTTACGATTTTGGCGTACGATGTACGATTTTTGAGGTGTGTCCATTATATATACTGTATGTTTATTTTTTAACTATTAAAGGTAATGTATTGAATGATCTTGTGATGATATTGTACGATTTTAAGAATTTGAGGGTATACAGGTCTGTATATATAGATATATATATTTTTAAAAAAAAATTAAAACACATTTTCTCTTATAGATAAATAATATAAAATATATTTATGGTTTACAACTATATTGCTTATACTTTATAAAAGGTAAACTTGGACAGTACAAAGCTTCCTGTCACAATGAGCCTGGGTGACAGTGTGAATTTTGTGGCACTCCCCGCTCTTATTGTTGCAGTTAAAAGTGGTGACGTAGATATGATAAGCGACCTCATACACCAAGGTTAGAAAGTGCAAATGTGTCGTGTCATAATGTTGATGTTTTTCTTTCCCATTAAGGGTGGGGTGTGTCTTATGACCAGACTTAGGACACTGACTGGTAGTTTGCACATTCAAGCCCGTCTACTTCTTTATAAACATGGAGAAAAAACAACAGGGAAAAACACACACACACACACACACACACACACACACCCCCCCCCCCCCCCCCCCCCCACTCTTTTTTTTTCCATACATTTCTAAGACTTTCTAACAAAAAAAAAGATTTCAGTTCTGAAAAATTAGAATGCAGTCAAGCCATTTCGTTTTTTTAGATTATTAATGTTTTGATAGAAACTGAATTAAATGTGCAATTTAATTTTTAACGGATGATTTAATTTGTTTTTTAATAAAGCTAAGGATATACCATTTGGGGTTGGGGGGAGAGGGGTTGTTGGGGAAGAAGTTCCCAGCCATGCACAGCACCGCTGTTTTAACTCGGTGTCAGCTCAATTAATTTGGACAATTAATGAGTGCTTGGAGTTTTTCCTTTTTCAGATCCCAGTAATGCTGATTCAATAGATGGGCTGGGTCGCACAGGGATCATGTATGCTGTGCACTTTAATCAACATGATGCCCTCCAGTTTCTTTTGGAGCACGGAGCAGACGTTAACGCACAAGCACATGGTAACTTAAAGGCTACCTTAGTGAACAAAACAACTGTTGTTGAAACTAAGTGTATTTTTTTGGTTTGTCCATTTAAAAATCAGATGTGCCCAGCTCTTAGGCTAGAATTTAACACAGCAAGCAGTTCCTTGGTACAAGCAGTTCCTTGGTACAAGCAGTTCCTTGGTACGGTCAGTTCCTTGGTACAAGCAGTTCCTTGGTACAAGCAGTTCCTTGGTACAAGCAGTTCCTTGGTACAAGCAGTTCCTTGATACGGTCAGTTCCTTGGTACAAGCAGTTCCTTGGTACAAGCAGTTCCTTGGTACAAGCAGTTCCTTGGTACGGTCAGGAACTGCTTGCTATGGACTGAACAGTTTGTTCCCTTTGTTGGTGGTTTTTTTTAAATATGCTATTTCCTTGACAATGCCCCTCCTGTGAAATTTGCAGATGGGTCGACAGCAATGCACAGAGCATGCCATGATGGGAATCATACAGGTCTCAGGCTTCTGGTGGATTATGGGGGCGACTTTACCCTAAGTGATGTTCAAGGGAGGGCACCCATCCACTGGGCAGTGACGACAAGAAGCACAGAATGTTTGCAGGTTCGGAAATGAAATCTGCTTTATTTGAATTTTTAAAAAAAATTTTTTTACTTGCTTAAATATAAATAAATGGATATCTTCGTTGGAGTCAGCCTGCATGATTTCAGGCCATGGAAAGGGGAATTTGTAAAACACAGTAAGGTTAAACCTGAAAAAAGGAATGCAACAAAACAACGAACGTGTCGGCAGGAAGCCTACATCAGCAAACAAACAGGAAAAAACGAATAAAATTAATAAATGTCAACAAAATATTTTTTAAAAATATATAGCACTTAGCTGAGAAGTAGTGTCCTTATTACTCATGGAAAGGGGGACAGTTCCAGGTTAGGAAGTTTAGAAATATTACACAATAACGGTTACTTTCTTCTATAATTAAATCAGTGGGAAGTTGTGGTTTGTTTGTAACCGGCTGCATATTTCACTTCACGGGTCAAGCTTTAAACAACCAAAAAACAACCTCTGTGGGTGAATACAAAATAAAAATAAAACATGCCATGCCAATAATATGCAATGAATAGCTGCCATGGAACATTTTTTTTTACTCATTCAAACAATAACTTTTGCCCTCATCCTTCTCTTTCTGTCTCTCTCAGAGTGATATTCTTCATGGTTGGCTTCTTTTGTTCTGTTTTTATTCCCCTTCCGCTTTGTTTATTCCTAAAACCTGTGTTGTGAGTACAATGACAGGAGCATTCTTTACCAAAATTACACTCTGATGAAGCACATTGACAACATCTCATGCTTGTTCTGGGTTCTAGTATATAAAAATGTAAGGTAGATTTATTGATGTGAGACACTGACAAACATGGCATAATTTTTCTTGGAAAAGTGTACGCAGTAAGACAGATTAACTGATGTGAAACGTTAATTGGTCTTGGGGGGAAAAAAAGTCTATGCAGTGTAAGATCTATTCATTGATGTGACACGCTGACATTTCTGTAATGTCCTAGAAAAATGTCTATGCAGTGTAAGATCTATTCATTGATGTGACACGCTGACATTTCTGTAATGTCCTAGAAAAAAGTCTATGCAGTGTAAGATCTATTCATTGATGTGACACCCTGACATTTCTGTAATGTCCTAGAAAAAAGTCTATAGTGTTTGAATGATTAATTAATTCACTTAATTTTGTAAGAGGCATTACTTTGCAGTTTTTATTGAAAAGGGGGGAATAATTCTAAGGTAATAATAAATTATTATCCCATCTAGGTATTTTTATGATACCAATTATGGATACATTCATGACTGCACCTCAGTGATGTTGTAGCATGGCACATAGACCCAGAAAGTCTAGTTTAGGCTTTTGGGTGTATCTAAAACTTTCCTGGGATCAAGTTGAATTTATTTATACAATTAATTCTTTAAAAAAAAAAAAAAAATGAGAAATGTGTTTTATAAGCGAAATTAAAAAGTTAACAGACACTCCTAAATACATTTTTAGGTTATTATTGACCCAGATAGAGATTTTTAACTGATTCTTAAATAAAATCTTGTGTTAACCTAAAAAATATTTTAAAATTCTACTCTCAACACTTGATTTTATCAGTGGAAGTTTGATGTTTGCCGATCTCTTCACAGGTTTTGTTGGCAAACAGAGCATTTGCAGGGACAAGAGACACAGACGGCCTCACACCAAGCATGTGGGCCTGCCGCATGGACAACATCAAACATTTTGAAATGTTGTGCAATGCTGAAAACAACCTCATTGATGAACCTGATGGCATCGAGAGGGATGCTAATGGCAGGACCTGGATGCACTGGTCAGTTCGGCGGACGCAGCCTTTGGAGTGCTTACAGGTACTGGCACTTTAGGTGGGGAAAAGACTTAATTGAAGAATTGCTTTTTTGGTGTTTAGATTAAATGTGTACTGCTTAAAAAATTTCTTTGTAGTTGGTGGGTACTAGCCGATTAGGATGCATTTTCAAGGTGCTGTTGTCTAAAATTTTGCTGCCTTGCCATGTAGCCATTAGCTTATTAAATTATAAATCCAAGCTTGCTCTAAGTTACCATTATCAGTGTATACTGAAAACAATTTTGGGGACATGAGCGGTTAATTTATTTGAAACTTAAGACTTCTCATCTCTGCCACTTGCCTTTTTTTTTTGTAAAAAAAACTTAATTCTATATGTGATGATGTGCTGTCAATTTCCACAGCTAAGGGCACAGTTTGTTTCACCTAGTATTTATTTACAAAGGCTCAAAGACATTTTTTTTGTGTGTTTCTAAACAGACCCTTCTGACTCCTGACAGTGCTGCAATCAAAGATGAGGATGGAAAGACGGTGCTTCTTTTGGCAGCTGAAATGGGTAATGCCTGCCGGGATGGGAAAAGCTACCTTTTTTTTTTAATTTCGTATTTCCAAACTGCTTGTAAATTTTATGTCACAGTGAGAGAAAAATCTGCAATAGTTTTGTAAATTTACTCCGCACCACACTGACTTATTGTTATGTTCCACGATAGGCTCCCTGAATGCATGCCGCCTGATTGTGGAGATAGCTGGGGAGAAGTGCATCCTAGATCAGGACAATCAAGGCCGCACTGCACTTCACCTGGCCACCATGGGAGGTCATGGAGACGTAGTAAACTTTTTACTTGATAAAAATGGTAAGTAATGCCTCATACAAGAGGATCAAATTGAGTATGATTATATTGAGGATGGAAAATAAATCATAATTTATGCATTATTTAATGCTTTGTTGTAAAATAAAGTTAGAGAGCGTTATTCTTAAAACATGTTTAAAATTTAGAGATTGTGTTACATTTCAGCCATGGCATTTTTAGTTGGAACATTAATTGCTATTATAATTATAGGATATGTTCATCATTTCAATCCTTTTGTTTTTTTCCTTCAAAATTTGTGTATAAATTAGGAATAAGGCTATTTATGTATTTTACAAGACTATTACCCCAGTTAAAAGATGACTGACTTGTATAACCAGTTAAAAGAATTTTTTTTTGTCTTAAGACTTTATTTTAAAAAATGAAAGTATAAAAAAATTTAACTACGTATTCTGAAAATTTAACACTGTTCCAAAAGTTGTCTCTCCCAGTCATTAGTTCCAGACAGACATAATTCCTGTTTTGTGTTATTTGATTTGAATTGTAATACGATGCAAAGGATTAAATAATAAATTTACCATCCTGAATGTCAGCTGATGTGAATGTAGTTGACAGCTTCAATGCCACAGCGTGGGACTATGCCAGGATTCGCAAGCTTCACTACTGCCAACTGATCATCATGTCACACCAGCGGCAACGCCTGTCAAGCAATCCAGCCAGCCCTATGCCCAATGGCCTTGGTTTGTTGATGAGGGAAGAGATTGGAGTACATGATGACTTTAGTCGCATGGTCAGTTTTCAAGTTTTCTATTCCACTGCCTGTCAGCAGACTTAACACTTTGATGCTTCTCTACTGCACAGGCTCTATCTATGTGCCAGATGTTATTTTGGTCTTTTTTTTTTTTAATGGGCCTTCCGCAAAGTACAATGTCAGTTCGCAAAGAGGCAAAAATATGAAGTTGTTCAGGTAATAATAATTAGATTTAATCTTATATTTGGTGGTTCCTAATGCTCTGGAAAATTAGTCGTTTAAAAAAAAAAATTCTTTTTACTGTCTGGAGTGATCAAAATTTTATTTTTTAGAATTTATTCAACATAATATCACCCATGAGTCAAACATTTACATAATTTGCTTTGAAAACTGTGTTGGGAAGTTATAATCTTTACAAGATCTTAATATTAAAGCTGTAGGCCTACATGGATAAACTGTGTGTATTTTCTGTTTATAAATTGAGTCCCAATTAATATTTTCATGCATAAACTGTGTGTATTTTCTGTTTATAAATTGAGTCCCAATTAATAATATTTTCATGGCTGAACTGAAATAATTTGTGTTCGCTTTGTTCTTAAAAGGTTTGTTAGTATTTTCTTTTCAATACTCATTGAGTGACCGACAGTCTCATTGCAGTAAATGCGTTCAATTTTCCCTCCCATAGCAGAGCCATTGATTTCAACATTCTTACTACCATAGAGTTTCAGGGGTAGATCCAACCAGTCAACTCCCATTACGCCGCCTCACCCACCAAAACGGCCAAGGTCGTCCCGCATCCTAGTGCGAAGGTCAAACAGTCTGACCAGTGCTGACAGGGAGAATACAGTTGATAGCGACAGAATGAATCAGTCGGCTGATGTGTTTCCAATGAATGTCGGCAGTGGAAGAAAGGAGAGAATCTCTGTAAGTCTATTGATTTAACTTCTCGCTGATGGTTTGGTTGTAAGAATAGTGAACGATTACAGGATCTGTGTAACTTCTCGCTGATGGTTTGGTTGTAAGAATAGTGAACGATTACAGGACATCTGTGTAACTTCTTGCTGATGGTTTGGTTGTAAGAATAGTGAACGATTACAGGACATCTGTGTAACTTCTTGCTGATGGTTTGGTTGTAAGAATAGTGAACGATTACAGGATCTGTGTAACTTCTCGCTGATGGTTTGGTTGTAAGAATAGTGAACGATTACAGGACATCTGTGTAACTTCTTGCTGATGGTTTGGTTGTAAGAATAGTGAACGATTACAGGACATCTGTGTAACTTCTTGCTGATGGTTTGGTTGTAAGAATAGTGAACGATTACAGGATCTGTGTAACTTCTTGCTGATGGTTTGGTTGTAAGAATAGTGAACGATTACAGGATCTGTGTAACTTCTCGCTGATGGTTTGGTTGTAAGAATAGTGAACGATTACAGGATCTGTGTAACTTCTCGCTGATGGTTTGGTTGTAAGAATAGTGAACGATTACAGGATCTGTGTAACTTCTCGCTGATGGTTTGGTTGTAAGAATAGTGAACGATTACAGGATCTGTGTAACTTCTCGCTGATGGTTTGGTTGTAAGAATAGTGAACAATTACAGGATCTGTGTAACTTCTCGCTGATGGTTTGGTTGTAAGAATAGTGAACGATTACAGGATCTGTGTAACTTCTCGCTGATGGTTTGGTTGTAAGAATAGTGAACGATTACAGGATCTGTGTAACTTCTCGCTGATGGTTTGGTTGTAAGAATAGTGAACGAGTACAGGATCTGTGTAACTTCTCGCTGATGGTTTGGTTGTAAGAATAGTGAACGATTACAGGATCTGTGTAACTTCTCGCTGATGGTTTGGTTGTAAGAATAGTGAACGATTACAGGATCTGTGTAACTTCTCGCTGATGGTTTGGTTGTAAGAATAGTGAACGAGTACAGGATCTGTGTAACTTCTCGCTGATGGTTTGGTTGTAAGAATAGTGAACGATTACAGGATCTGTGTAACTTCTCGCTGATGGTTTGGTTGTAAGAATAGTGAACGAGTACAGGATCTGTGTAACTTCTCGCTGATGGTTTGGTTGTAAGAATAGTGAACGAGTACAGGATCTGTGTAACTTCTCGCTGATGGTTTGGTTGTAAGAATAGTGAACGAGTACAGGATCTGTGTAACTTCTCGCTGATGGTTTGGTTGTAAGAATAGTGAACGATTACAGGATCTGTGTAACTTCTCGCTGATGGTTTGGTTGTAAGAATAGTGAACGATTACAGGATCTGTGTAACTTCTTGCTGATGGTTTATTTACAGAAATAGCTTCCATGCTAATATTTATCTAAGTTCATTTATCCCCAATCCACCCCTTTACTGCCTTGTTTTTTTTAAAGATGTTTAGACCAGTTTAAATTCATTGTTATTTAATAAATCGTGTAGTTTTTGGGAAGGCAAATGCTGTTGTGTCAGTCTTGAAACAATCTCACATTGTGTTATGATTCCAAAACCCTTTGTTTGGTGCAGGTGAATGTCAGCACGCCACAGAAACGTGCATCATCAGGAGAGGTCTTTACTACCGCAAGGGAGGAAACAATGATGACAGACTCGTCAAGGGTAAGCTGTGCTGGGTATTTGGGATGATGCCAGAAGTTAAAATGTTGCTAAACATTACTGGCTCTCTTTTCACATTGGTTTGTTTCATTGTTGGAACACATGTATAATATATATAAGATATAAAATATATGTATGTATGTATGTTTGTATATATATATATATATATAAATATTTAATCCTGCTATGTATTGTGTTCAGGTAAATAATACACAATTTAATCTTATCAATTTAGTCGTAAATAAATTTCTCTAAGATTTCTGTTGTACAAAAAAAGTCAGGTTTTTAGTATAATTTTAACTATCAAAGTGTGGTAAGATGTAAGGGTGTAATCACTTTTATTGAAATGTAATTACTTTTTACCTTCCTCTTCGTATTTCATTTCTGTGCAGCCCATTTTTGAAGATGAAAACGATGAAATAAGTGAAGGTGGGATGGACGTGTCAGATATAGAGGACGAGGACCACGTGGTTCAGTCATCAAACATTGTGTCCGGACAGGTCCGTGTGACACCCAAGCCAAGGCCACCACCCAGGGGAAGACCGCAAAATATGGTGGCGCCCTCGCCACATGCGGTAGGCATGATAAATCTTTTTTTATCATCTATTATTGTGGTTATTATTTTATACAAGTCTTTTTTTTTGTACACATTTTGTCCCCTATTTACTTGCTATTTTATCAGTGGTCCCAAGGGGAACCAAGTGGCTAATGGTTTAACGTAGCTCAAATGTGTGAAATTTAATAAACTGTGTCAACAGTCCCGATAGCTTATTTATCGATTATATGTGTGGTCTTTAACATTAAATGGGGATTCTTGAAATTTCATGTAAAGATAAATGTCAGTTTGAGAAACTTGTCTTTGTAAATTTGTCTAGTGGCCACTGACATTTGAAAGATTTCAGGTTTGTTAAATCATTTGTAAATCATCAATTTTAAAAAAAGTCTTGTATTGAAATTTTGCAGACAAATCTACTCAGCAATATGAATAGCGTGTTTGGAACCAACCTCAACAGTAATAATGTCCGCCTGCAAAATAAACAAAATCAGCAGCACCACAGGATGGATTTTGAAGAGACGGCATCAGGACCTTCTCCGCATCCCTTGGAGACCCAGCAAGGCAGGATATTATTGGGAGGTCGACCTCAGGCCAGGGTGCCTCCAACACCAATCTTCCGCCCATCAAGAGGGGGGCCTGTCCCCTCACCTCCGTCCAGTACACCGCAGAGACCTCACATGCTGCGGCAACAACAGCCACTTCCGCCATCAATGGCACGCTCACAGCCACCCCCCCAACCCCAACAACCCAGGGAATCCATATCTCCCTCTGCTCGAGACCCGAGCCCACCCAGCCAAAGTTCTGAAAGTCAACAAGTTAGTCGCGGTGACAGGCCGAACTCAGGGACCAACCAGCCACCAGGTTGGTAGAATCACACATTTTTTTGTAGTGCAACAATCAATGGTTGCTGTAGTGCAACAATCAATGGTTGCTGTAGTGCAACAATCAATGGTTCTTGTAGTGCAACAATCAATGGTTGCTGTAGTGCAACAATCAATGGTTGCTGTAGTGCAACAATCAATGGTTGCTGTAGTGCAACAATCAATGGTTCCTGTAGTGCAACAATCAATGGTTCTTGTAGTGCAACAATCAATTGAGTCCTGTAGTGCAACAATCAATGGTTCCTGTAGTGCAACAATCAATTGAGTCCTTTAGTGCAACAATCAATGGTTCCTGTAGTGCAACAATCAATGGTTCTTGTAGTGCAACAATCAATGGTTCCTGTAGTGCAACAATCAATGGTTCTTGTAGTGCAACAATCAATGGTTGCTGTAGTCCAACAATCAATGGTTGCTGTAGTGCAACAATTGAGTCCTGTAGTGCAACAATCAATGGTTGCTCTAGTCCAACAATCAATGGTTGCTGTAGTGCAACAATCAATGGTTGCTCTAGTCCAACAATCAATGGTTCCTGTAGTGCAACAATCAATGGTTGCTGTAGTGCAACAATCAATGGTTGCTGTAGTGCAACAATCAATGGTTGCTGTAGTGCAACAATCAATGGTTGCTGTAGTGCAACAATCAATGGTTGCTGTAGTGCAACAATCAATGGTTCCTGTAGTGTAACAATCAATGGTTCCTGTAGTGCAACAATCAATGGTTGCTGTAGTGCAACAATCAATGGTTCGTGTAGTGCAACAATCAATGGTTCCTGTAGTGCAACAATCAATGGTTCCTGTAGTCCAACAATCAATGGTTCCTGTAGTGCAACAATCAATGGTTCCTGTAGTCCAACAATCAATGGTTCCTGTAGTCCAACAATCAATGGTTCCTGTAGTCCAACAATCAATGGTTGCTGTAGTGCAACAATCAATGGTTGCTGTAGTGCAACAATCAATGGTTGCTGTAGTCCAACAATCAATGGTTGCTGTAGTGCAACAATCAATGTTTCCTGTAGTGCAACAATCAATGGTTGCTGTAGTGCAACAATCAATGGTTGCTGTAGTCCAACAATCAATGGTTGCTGTAGTGCAACAATCAATGGTTGCTGTAGTGCAACAATCAATGGTTGCTGTAGTGCAACAATCAATGGTTGCTGTAGTGCAACAATCAATGGTTGCTGTAGTGCAACAATCAATGGTTGCTGTAGTGCAACAATCAATGGTTCCTGTAGTCCAACAATCAATGGTTGCTGTAGTGCAACAATCAATGGTTCCTGTAGTGCAACAATCAATGGTTCCTGTAGTGCAACAATCAATGGTTCCTGTAGTCCAACAATCAATGGTTGCTGTAGTGCAACAATCAATGGTTCCTGTAGTCCAACAATCAATGGTTCCTGTAGTGCAACAATCAATGGTTCCTGTAGTCCAACAATCAATGGTTGCTGTAGTGCAACAATCAATGGTTCCTGTAGTGCAACAATCAATGGTTCCTGTAGTGCAACAATCAATGGTTCCTGTAGTCCAACAATCAATGGTTGCTTTAGTGCAACAATCAATGGTTGCTGTAGTCCAACAATCAATGGTTGCTGTAGTGCAACAATCAATGGTTCCTGTAGTCCAACAATCAATGGTTGCTGTAGTGCAACAATCAATGGTTGCTGTAGTGCAACAATCAATGGTTGCTGTAGTCCAACAATCAATGGTTGCTGTAGTGCAACAATCAATGTTTCCTGTAGTGCAACAATCAATGGTTGATGTAGTGCAACAATCAATGGTTGCTGTAGTCCAACAATCAATGGTTCCTGTAGTGCAACAATCAATGGTTGCTGTAGTGCAACAATCAATGGTTGCTGTAGTGCAACAATCAATGGTTGCTGTAGTGCAACAATCAATGGTTGCTGTAGTGCAACAATCAATGGTTGCTGTAGTGCAACAATCAATGGTTGCTGTAGTGCAACAATCAATGGTTGCTGTAGTGCAACAATCAATGGTTGCTGTAGTGCAACAATCAATGGTTGCTGTAGTGCAACAATCAATGGTTGCTGTAGTGCAACAATCAATGGTTGCTGTAGTGCAACAATCAATGGTTGCTGTAGTGCAACAATCAATGGTTGCTGTAGTGCAACAATCAATGGTTGCTGTAGTGCAACAATCAATGGTTGCTGTAGTGCAACAATCAATGGTTCCTGTAGTCCAACAATCAATGGTTGCTGTAGTGCAACAATCAATGGTTGCTGTAGTCCAACAATCAATGGTTGCTGTAGTGCAACAATCAATGGTTGCTGTAGTGCAACAATCAATGGTTGCTGTAGTGCAACAATCAATTGTTGCTGTAGTGCAACAATCAATGGTTGCTGTAGTGCAACAATCAATGGTTGCTGTAGTGCAACAATCAATGTTTCCTGTAGTGCAACAATCAATGGTTGCTGTAGTGCAACAATCAATGGTTGCTGTAGTCCAACAATCAATGGTTGCTGTAGTGCAACAATTGAGTCCTGTAGTGCAACAATCAATGGTTGCTCTAGTCCAACAATCAATGGTTGCTGTAGTGCAACAATCAATGGTTGCTGTAGTGCAACAATCAATGGTTGCTGTAGTGCAACAATCAATGGTTGCTGTAGTCCAACAATCAATGGTTGCTGTAGTGCAACAATCAATGGTTGCTGTAGTGCAACAATCAATGGTTGCTGTAGTGCAACAATCAATGGTTGCTGTAGTGCAACAATCAATGGTTCCTGTAGTGCAACAATCAATGGTTGCTGTAGTGCAACAATCAATGGTTGCTGTAGTGCAACAATCAATGGTTCCTGTAGTGCAACAATCAATGGTTCCTGTAGTGCAACAATCAATGTTTCCTGCCCAAGAAAATTAATGTTCACTCTCAAACTCATTTTTTCCTTTAAAATAATAGGAACAAGAACTAAAAGAATGTGCTTAATTAAAAGCACGATAGTTACGGGGGGGGGACACTTTTCCAGATTATCCCAGAATTCAGGATTCATGAGGCTAAATATTTTTCAGCTCCCGATTCGCGAGTTCAGGTTATTCAAATGAGGATTCTGGGTTTTAAAAAAAAATCAGTGTGTAAGAACGAGCAAAAGCCTATTCATCGAGAGCGGGTTCCAAATAAATAGAGCAGGTACTGCGACCATCGCTTTTGTTTGCAAGCCTCTAGCTTTCATTTGTAATCATTGCACAAGAAATTATTTCTACAGTTTATGAGTTTCGTTAAGTTTCAGGGTTTGAAAAATTTGTAAATGAAGTTTCAGGTTTCAAGAAATTTGTAGAAAGGGATTTCGGGGTTCACAGTTTTCAGTGCGTGGCACCCCTGGTGATTTCAGGGCTCACAGCCTTCAGTGAGTGGCACCCCTGGATAGTTATTTATTGGACTGATGAACTGCCACAAGGCTTAAATTATTGATAAGCCACAAACATTTTTTGTAAGCAAATTAGTGTAGCTATGCTTTAATAATTAAAGGACAAATTACAATTGTAGATGTTTCTGTTCTGCCGTCATCAGTGAAAAAAACAAGAAAATAGCATGAATTTGAAATTACAATTGTAGATGTTTCTGTTCTGCCGTCATCAGTGAAAAAAACAAGAAAATAGCATGAATTTGAAATTACAATTGTAGATGTTTCTGTTCTGCCGTCATCAGTGAAAAAAACAAGAAAATATCATGAATTTGAAATTACAATTGTAGATGTTTCTGTTCTGCCGTCATCAGTGAAAAAAACAAGAAAATAGCATGAATTTGAAATTACAATTGTAGATGTTTCTGTTCTGCCGTCATCAGTGAAAAAAACAAGAAAATAGCATGAATTTGAAATTACAATTTTAGATGTTTCTGTTCTGCCGTCATCAGTGAAAAAAACAAGAAAATAGCATGAATTTGAAATTACAATTGTAGATGTTTCTGTTCTGCCGTCATCAGTGAAAAAAAACAAGAAAATAGCAATGAATTTGAAATTACAATTGTAGATGTTTCTGTTCTGCCGTCATCAGTGAAAAAAAACAAGAAAATAGCAATGAATTTGAATTAATTAAAAAAAAACAAAAATGTAGTTTACATGACAATTTTGTCCTAGGTGTATTGGAAGGCAGACGTATACCACCGCCTGCCCTGACACCTCTTCAAAACGCCCCAAGGCCACCTAATCTGGATGTGTTTGATCAGATAGAGAAGAAGAAGAAGAAAAAGAAGAAGGATAAAGATAAAAGAGATGTCAAATCTCCACCCCAGAAACCTGAGCACCCATCAGACATACCCCCACCTCGTGGCTTTGCAGCCCCCTTGCACCCTCATATGCAGGTATGGTTTACCTAAGAGTGTTGCCTGGAGCACTCAAATTGCTCAGTTACTAGCTAGAAATGAATGGGGAAAAAATTTGTCAATCAACACAAGGCACCTGACCTTGACTGACAGAATGAGGGACATTCACACCTCCACTCCTTTGTGTGCCTTTGCTTTTTTTATCTGTATTTAAAGAAATACAAAATTACAAGCTACAACACTGTCGGGGTGGGGGGATAACCTTTAACTACAACTGGCAAACTTGACATTGTCAAATAGCTGACTGTAAAAAAATTTAAAGTGCTCTAAAAGCTGTTGATTATAATCATTGTTGATTATTGCCTGAATCATTCATCTTCCCTCATGTTGTAATGGTGGAGTCAATATTTAAAATATATTTACCTTTTTTTTTTTTTTTAACTTGTCCTAAGCAACCTGGACAGGCCACACAAGATTCATCATCATCATGTCCCTTAGTCCTTGGACCGTTGGGGCGCCACAGATGACATGCAAACTGTCCTTCTCCATTCCTCTCGGTCTTCTGCACTACGCATAGCATCCCCTAGTTTTAATCCCACCCACTCTTTGATGTTATCTTCCCATCTTTTTCTCTGTCTTACTTTTCTTCTCCCTCCTCTAAGATTGCAAGGAGAAAAAAAAAATGTTTTTGTCTAAAACCGAGACCATCGTCTAAAACCGAGACCATCGCCTAAAACCGAGACCATCGCCTAAAACCGAGACCATCGATTAACTGAAATAGAAAGTTGAGTTAGATTTTGTTTCACTCAGGTGCAGGGCAGTCAAGGGGCTCGTATCAACTCGGCGGCACCACCACCTCCCAGGTACTCAAAGGGCGCACCTGCGATCTCAGACTCAAGGTGAGGCATAAAGTATACAGCAATCACAAAGAATGTGTGCATTGTATCAAACCTAAAGCTGCATAGTAGTAGTAGCTATTGTTCATCTTTGGAAAACCAAAAAGAAAAACTTACCTATAAATTAAAAAAAATAAATATTGTCCTATTTATGAGACTAAATTTCCAGGGAATTGAAAAGCAAATTCTCAGTGCTCATGGATGTATACTTCTTGTCTAAATGAACAGTTAATGGTATTAAGTAGTACTAAATTATGTTTTAATTAATCAACTCATTCAGTGCAATGTTGGCATATAATTTTAAAAGGAAATAAACCCAGAAATTTGGTGTTAATGTCATATTGACTGCACCACACAAAAACTTGATGCTTTTACTTACTGTATTTCAAGTTACATTTCTATGGTGCTGTCCAAAGACTACAAATAAGAACTCTTGGTTTAGATAATTCTCTTCTTAATTTCAAATAAGAACTCTTGGTTTAGATAATTCTCTTCTTAATTTCAATTAAGAACTCTTGGTTTAGATAATTCTCTTCTTAATTTCAATTAAGAACTCTTGGTTTAGATAATTCTCTTCTTAATTTCAAATAAGAACTCTTGGTTTAGATAATTCTCTTCTTAATTTCAAATAAGAACTCTTGGTTTAGATAATTCTCTTCTTAATTTCAAATAAGAACTCTTGGTTTAGATAATTCTCTTCTTAATTTCAAATAAGAACTCTTGGTTTAGATAATTCTCTTCTTAATTTCAAATAAGAACTCTTGGTTTAGATAATTCTCTTCTTAATTTCAAATAAGAACTCTTGGTTTAGATAATTCTCTTCTTAATTTCAATTAAGAACTCTTGGTTTAGATAATTCTCTTCTTAATTTCAATTAAGAACTCTTGGTTTAGATAATTCTCTTCTTAATTTCAATTAAGAACTCTTGGTTTAGATAATTCTCTTCTTAATTTCACTTACAAATCACACTGTAGTATTGGACATGCATATCATCAAACAGCTGTGGTTTTTATACAAACTTTGGCAGTGCCCACTTAATAATTAGTTTTAGTGTTAATAATATAGCAATGTTGAAAGCAAGTAAACTATATTTTGAAAGATACATTGATGAGAATCAAGAAGATGAAGGCAGGCCGCCGGCAGTGAATGGCTTGACCGTCCTGGCGAGAGATGGGGCTGCCAAATCTGGGAAACCTGGACAGAGAGGATTGGAAGGAAATAAACAGCAGGGGCCAGGCGGAGATGGGGTGGGTGTGGAGGATGAAGGGGATGTGGCCATGCAAACTTCAGCAGCTGAGGAGGAAGGAGGAGTTCTCATACCGCCTCCAGCTTTATTTAGAGGTGCAGCAAAGGGAAGTAAATCTTTGGCTCAGTCCATGCCACAGGTGAGACTAGCAAATTCCCCTTATCTAAGAAAGAGTTTGTTTTGCTGCCAGGAGAGTGACATGTTTTATATCTTAGCTTTGTCTCAAATCTAAAACACTACTCTCACCAACTTACTAACAAACGTTTTGACCCAAGAAGGATTTATTTTTAACACGACAACTTTGCCCCTTAATGATAGCAAATCAATTTAAAGTGGTTGCGTTTATTTCAATTCAATGTAACTATTTTTTTTTAAGTAAAAAAATGTAATTATTTCCAGCTATACCAGAGGAAATAAATAAATTAGGGTAGCGTACAAACAAAAGGTGTGGTTAAAAATATTTGAATAAAATTCTTAAAGAGTATTATGATTTTCTCATACTGATGTAGAATAATTTATTCAAAGGGAATATGTAAATTTCAGAGCTCATTAACTCAATGTATCAAAGATAGCCAGCATTATTTGAAATCAGCCCTTATAAATTCATGCTGCCATACATAAATTTAGCTGGAAACATAATTAAAAATGCTATAATCTTTAAGTAAGTAAGGGTTTCACAAAATTAATCAAAACCACTGCTTTACAACCTTCCTGCATTTCTGTGCCACAAAATCGTTTTTATTATTGGATTACTTTCCAGTCTGCCTCTCCCTCCCTACATTCCCATGGTAAGATTACATGATCGTTGCTGTCTAACCATCTGTCGCTCTCATGGCTGTTATAAATGTCAGTGACTCTCAACTATTTCCATTCACAACTTTTGTCATGCTGGCATTCCCTGAAAATGTCCCCTAAAAAGAATTTTAACTTTAAAATATCACATAACATATATATATATATATGTGATCTTTTGTATATACACTCATATATAAAACTATATATACGTATAACCACCTGTGTTGAGAATCAATGATGCTTCCTATTTTTCCCCTCCAATTGCACAAAATGTATGCTTTTTATCAACCCTAGAAAACACAACTTTATCCAATTTTTGAGTGGTAAAAATATAATAGTGATAGGAGCTGAATATTGTCAGTTATAATAAGCAGCAAACAGATCTCAAATTTTAGCATCAAGCATAAAGTTGCAGATGACTGCATCTTTAGAGATTTAGAGAATTTCAATGCAATTCTTTTATAAGATTCTGCTTAACAATGTTAATGTTATGTTTTTGAAGTATAGCAACAATTTCCTAGTGTTGTGAGAATACCGTGGTCAAGATTATTAAGGTCTAGCTTTTAGAAAAATTCTACTTTTACTATGATGATTGGATCCTGCCTTGAAATGATTCCCTCTATCTATGTTCATGTATGCTGTAGCCTTCATTGTAACTCTTACTTTGTTGTTGTATTGGAATAAAAATCAGTGTGTGTTTCTAATTTCCTTAAACTTAATTTATTCTAAATGTAGAGAACAATAGCATTGAATAATAATAAAACTAATCTGCTTGTGTAAAAATGCTATAAAGACTTCTCAAAATCCTTCGGGAGCTTAAGCACACTTCTCTATAGAGTAGACACTTTAGCTCTCTAAATTTCAGTGTCAAATGGAAGTACAAATCTGGCCATAAAATTTGCAAAATTTCACCCTAGCTGCACTTATTATCTAGTGTTGTTTTTTTTTTGTTGTTTTTTTTAAAACTTGAGCTTATTTGTTCTATGAAAAGAGTTCCTTTCTGACCAACGGTATCGACTTTATAGTATACCGCCATTTTGCCCTCTTGAAATCACTATACAGTTTTTACATTCACAAACTATTGAAATGCATCTTTGTGACCAATGTAGCTTTTTTTTGAAAATACAAGCTTCAGCCTCTTTCTGAGAGGGCTTTATTGCTTGACAGTTCAAATTATTTTATAGTGAATAATATTTTTACACTCAGTATGAAGCATTCACAGTTTGATTTTTGTATTGATGAAATCTGTCGTCACATTGAAAGAGATGAATGATTTTATGTAAATTAAAAAAAAAGAAGAAAAAATTGAATTGTTTCTTGTAATACATTAAAAATAATAATTTAAGATCTTTGTTTTAATGTAATTTTAAAAACACCATTGAAAATAATTTGCAACTTGTAATTATGATTCTTAATGAATTGATATTCCAATAGATTCATGGCGTCCATCAAAACTGAATTACCAACAAATTTTAAAAAAAAGAAAAAAAGTTTCATATTAAAGCAATAACACTTTACCTTGAAGACTGATGTTACCCTTTAAATGACACTGACTTACCCTGAGACGTCCCAAAGATCTTTATTCTGAAATATGTCAAACCTGTTACATTAAACGTACTGTGTAAAGCAAAGCCCAGAGCATGCAGCTATTTGGCTGTCTGATCAAGTTAAAGAGTCCAGTATCTTGTAATGATTATTATATTAGTTCATTTAGAAATGTACAATAATTTCTCTCTAGAAACCTGAGATATTTAGATTTAAATCACTTTTGATTCGATTACAAAGGCTCTCAAATAAGAAGTCTTGGCTGTACGAGGGTAAAATCATGTGAAATAAATGGGGGGTCGGATGCTACATCTTAAATAAAAACACTGGTCATTTCTTTGCATATCTCTAATTCAGGACAGCAAGAGCTCACGCATGAACTTGACCAGTGCTAAGCCGCCACTTCCGAAGACCAGGACCAGTAACCCCTCAGCAAGTCCTCGCCATAACCCACGACCCCCAGGCAGAAGCTCAGCATCTGGACGCAGGCATCGGCCGCGGACACCCAACTGAGATCTTGTCATTGTTTTCTTTCAGATTATCTTTTTTGAATGCACCTGAGCAAGGATCCCTGTAGAAATGTGGGATCAAATTGAATTTTTTTAAACGTCTAATTCAAAGATTTATATTTTTTTTTTCAAAAGGTGCATCAGTTTAGGAGCGTTAAAGATATCCATCAGTATTATATTGATTTTTGCTCTGGGAAGATTTCAGAATCAAAATTGAAATCCTTAGTTAAACTTGAACTTCTTAAATTTAAAAGGGGGGATAAGATTTTTTTTCCATTTAGTGTAATTTCAAAAACCTTTTTTTTTTTTTTTTTTTTTTTTTTTTTCAAAACTTACTTAAAAATCCTGTTTATGTTAGTGATTGTAAAAAATGTTATTATGAATTTAATTTATGTTTCTGTAAACTTTAAAAAAAATATTTTTTTTTTTGGTATTTATTCCTGGATATACAATCTATAATTCTTTTATTTCCATAGTAAGCAAAGAATTACCATGGCTCATTTTAAATTTAAAACTTTGATATTTTCTTACACCATTGACTTTCAAGCATAAAATCATCTTTTATTTTATTATTAATTAAATTATTAATGTTTTAAAATGGATGTATTAGCATCTAAATCTGTGATATTCATACAGTGTTATCATTTTTGTTTGTGTAAATATTATATAGTTTGTTATTCTTAAAAGTCTTTATTGCACAAAATTGAAATTTTGTTGAAAATATGTATAATTCAGGTTTAATCTTTTCACCGTCATAGACAATCAGGTCAACAACATTTTAAACACCCCCCCCCCATATGATACGCTCTTTGGATTGATGTGATACAACACTCAGGGTAAATGACAGGGTCTGTCTGCATGTGTCCATAATGACATAGCTTTCTCTTAATTGTGCCTTTTCAAATATCTCCAAGTTCACAGAGAGTGGTTTTGTTTCTAAGAATAGACCAGGGACCGACTTAATCCTTACCCCAGGGACCGACTTAATCCTTACCCCAGGGACTGACTTAATCCTTACCCCAGGGACCGACTTAATCCTTATCCCAGGGACTGACTTAATCCTTACCCCAGGGACTGACATAATCCTTACATCAGGGATTGAATCAATTTTTACCCGGGTCTGAATTAATCCTTATATCAGGAACTGAATTAATCCATGCGTCATTCACACAGTTTACTAAAAACAAATTTTAACATCATTTATTTATCATTTAGCTTATCAAATCGTTTCATTAATTTCATTTTGCCATTTAAAAAATTTAAAAATTTAAAAATAAAATATTTTAAAACTTGCCCCTTGGCTTAGAATCGGTGGCATCATTTCAAGGGGATAAATGTTCCAACCAAGAATGTGGTTATCAAAACATGTTTGGTCATTATGTCAAGTCATTCTTGCTGTGCATTGTCTTGACCAATGGATCTCAAACTTTTCTCAGCCCAAATGTTAGAAATGCAACAAGTTACTTGTTAACTACCTTCCAAAGTGTGGGATGGCCAATAGAAATGAGCTAACCTCTACTGTATAGGATAGCTAGTAGAAATGAACTACCTTCTACAATAAGGGATAGCAATTAGAAATGAACTACCTTCCACAGTACACTGATAGCCAGTAGAAATGAACTACCTTCCACCTAATGTTGTAGAGTCTTGACTGAATGGAACTAATGGTGAAGAATCTTGACTGAATGGAGCTAATGTTGTAGAGTCTTGACTGAATGGAACTAATGGTGAAGAATCTTGACTGAATGGAGCTAATGTTGTAGAGTCTTGATTGAATGGAGCTAATGTTGTAGAATCTTGACTGAATGGAGCTAATGGTGAAGAATCATGACTGAATGGAGCTAATGTTGTAGAGTCTTGACTGAATGGAGCTAATGGTGAAGAATCTTGACTGAATGGAGCTAATGTTGTAGAGTCTTGATTGAATGGAGCTAATGTTGTAGAGTCTTGACTGAATGGAACTAATGGTGAAGAATCTTGACTGAATGGAGCTAATGTTGTAGAGTCTTGATTGAATGGAACTAATGGTGAAGAATCTTGACTGAATGGAGCTAATGTTGTAGAGTCTTGATTGAATGGAGCTAATGTTGTAGAGTCTTGACTGAATGGAACTAATGGTGAAGAATCTTGACTGAATGGAGCTAATGTTGTAGAGTCTTGATTGAATGGAACTAATGGTGAAGAATCTTGACTGAATGGAGCTAATGGTGTAGAGTCTTGATTGAATGGAACTAATGGTGAAGAATCTTGACTGAATGGAGCTAATGGTGAAGAATCTTGACTGAATGGAGCTAATGTTGTAGAGTCTTGATTGAATGGAGCTAATGTTGTAGAGTCTTGACTGAATGGAGCTAATGTTGTAGAGTCTTGACTGAATGGAGCTAATGGTGAAGAATCTTGACTGAATGGAGCTAATGTTGTAGAGTCTTGATTGAATGGAGCTAATGTTGTAGAGTCTTGATTGAATGGAACTAATGGTGAAGAATCTTGACTGAATGGAGCTAATGTTGTAGAGTCTTGATTGAATGGAGTTAATGTTGTAGAGTCTTGATTGAATGGAGCTAATGTTGTAGAGTCTTGACTGAATGGAGCTAATGTTGTAGAGTCTTGATTGAATGGAGCTAATGTTGTAGAATCTTGACTGAATGGAGCTAATGGTGAAGAATCATGACTGAATGGAGCTAATGTTGTAGAGTCTTGACTGAATGGAGCTAATGGTGAAGAATCTTGACTGAATGGAGCTAATGTTGTAGAGTCTTGATTGAATGGAGCTAATGTTGTAGAGTCTTGACTGAATGGAACTAATGGTGAAGAATCTTGACTGAATGGAGCTAATGTTGTAGAGTCTTGATTGAATGGAACTAATGGTGAAGAATCTTGACTGAATGGAGCTAATGTTGTAGAGTCTTGATTGAATGGAGCTAATGTTGTAGAGTCTTGACTGAATGGAACTAATGGTGAAGAATCTTGACTGAATGGAGCTAATGTTGTAGAGTCTTGATTGAATGGAACTAATGGTGAAGAATCTTGACTGAATGGAGCTAATGGTGAAGAATCTTGACTGAATGGAGCTAATGTTGTAGAGTCTTGATTGAATGGAGCTAATGTTGTAGAGTCTTGACTGAATGGAGCTAATGTTGTAGAGTCTTGACTGAATGGAGCTAATGGTGAAGAATCTTGACTGAATGGAGCTAATGGTGAAGAATCTTGACTGAATGGAGCTAATGTTGTAGAGTCTTGATTGAATGGAGCTAATTTTGTAGAGTCTTGATTGAATGGAACTAATGGTGAAGAATCTTGACTGAATGGAGCTAATGTTGTAGAGTCTTGATTGAATGGAGCTAATGTTGTAGAGTCTTGACTGAATGGAGCTAATGTTGTAGAGTCTTGACTGAATGGAGCTAATGTTGTAGAGTCTTGATTGAATGGAGCTAATGTTGTAGAGTCTTGACTGAATGGAGCTAATGTTGTAGAGTCTTGATTGAATGGAGCTAATGTTGTAGAGTTATGTGGTATGCCGGTGGTGGTAGAAGCTGCCTTGTTTAAATGACAGTGGTGGGGTTTTGTTGGTCACAGATGATGGTGTAGCTGTCACCATCCTGTGAGAGGTTTTTTCTGTCAATCCTATCTACTATTATCTAGTCCTGATGTTCCATTTAACATTTGTTTCAAAACCAATCACAACCTGGGCATGAATGTGTCTCTTGTAGCTGAATGCAATGGCGTGGCTAGGGTTGGTGTCACCCGGTGCTGTCCACCGCACCCCCCTAGCTACGCCACTGGTTGAATGTGACTTTAGTGTAAATTTTGCAATCTCCAAAATCAGTCACGTGTAAAGCCCATACGTATATGTCCACGTGGAATGTTGATGTCCATTGAAAACAATGCACAACTGACGTTTTAGTATGCTTAACTTATTGTTTTTCCCACTGAGGAGAGAATTCATATCATGTTAATCTTTTTTCCTTATTCTGTTTTCCTTCCATATTTTTTTTTGTATTTAAAAATGTTTTCATTCCGTTCATTATTTTATTATATGGCAATTGAATATTTAAAACTTTTCTTGGCCTTTTTGTTTTCTTGTAATCTGAAAAAAAAATGCTTTATGCAATCAGATAAGTGGAAAACAAAATATGCATGTTACTGTGATTCTTTTAAATTTACATATCATTCCGTCCAGCTACATTTCAAATTGTTCTACAAAGTTTTTAAATTTATTTTAAACATTTTTTTAAAATGTTTATGCCCGTGATTTTTTTCTTCACATATAATAAAATATGTAGATCTTTTTCTAATCAATATTTTATTTAGTTTACTAAACTTTAGTTACCTATTTGATTATGCTGATATTTCACTTTTTTGTAGATTCACTAAACATAAAATGTAACGGTTCTCAAAACTATGATGAACAGCTTGACACGAAGAAAGGAATACACCTACTGAATGTTGAGGTCTGACTGGGGTTAAATAGTTAAAAAATAAATGAGAACTGAAATGATTATTAATTCGTTGTTATTTTGTTGTTTTTCTTTGTTGTTTTCTATTTACTCTGAACGTGTTTTGTGGCTGCTTTTTTTTTTTGGAGGGGGGGGGGGTCGTTTTGCAAACATGTGTCAAGTTCCAGTACAACAAGAACAAGTCTCCATCTCAAACTGTGGTCAACAAAATCCAGTAAGCACCTTAGGGGCTTGCCTTTCATTGAACCCTCAACACCAAAGTGTTCCGTGCTCAAAGTTAAGGCAGTTTAAAAGGTGAAATCATTGTGAGAGATATACTCTGTCCAGTTTGATAAAATGGTGTCACAATCGACATGTTTTTTTTAAAAAATAATTATTTAATACATTGAAGGTTTAAGAGATCCTTACTCCCAGACTACTGGGATCACCAACTTAATTGATTACTTCAGACAGGGCCGTGCAAAGGATTTTTGGACCTGAGGAAATCTAAATTTTGCGAAATCTTTACCGCAAGTGAAATGTAGTTGCCATGAGTTCTTAAGGGCCCACGATCAATGTATTGATCATTCTGGCTCCTACGTATGTAGAGGGATTTGCAATGTTTCTTTGCCTGGCTGTGATGAGGATATTTCACTGGTTGCAAGGGCTGCTCAGCGAGGGTATCAGGAACAAGGGTTTGGAAGATCTGTACTGTGTTCTTGCTGGTATGAGCCGGAACTGCCTGTCGTGGCCTCGTCGCTGTCTAGGGCGAAGCGAGTTTCTGTTTAATGCTGGAGCAGTGGACCAGCCCATTATTTATCTTGTACATCACGGAGAGCCTGGATAATCGTCTTCTTTCCTCCAATGGTGACCAGCGCAGTGTTTCTAGCATGCTGTCAACACTAGAGGTGTTCCTGTAGTGGTTGATAATAACGCGTGCAGCCCGTCGTTGGACCGCCTCCAAGCTGTCGATGCTCCTCTGGGTGAATGGGTCCCAGACTGAAGATGCGTAATCCAAAAGCGGCCGGACAATGGCTTTATAGGCTATTTCTTTCACACTGGAGTTGCCGATCTTCAGATTCCGCTTCAAGAACCCCGGGGTCGTGTTCGCCTGGTTGCACACATTGTTAATATGCTCGTCCCAGCGGACCGCTATTTGGATGTTAACACCCAGGTACAGTGGCGTAGTGAGGGGGGGCAAGTGGGGCATCATGCCCCGGGCGCTACTCACAAAGGGGCGCCAAATGGTATATTTTACTATAATATTGTATGGTTTTCGAATGGGGGGGGCGCTAAAAAGGTATTGGGGGGCGCTAAAAAGGTATTGTGCCCCGGGCGCGAGTTAAGCTCGCTACGCCACTGCCGTGGTACCTTACGGAGAAAACTGGCTCAAGAATATGGCCATGCAGTTCGTAATGGTGGTGTAGAGGAGCACCACTTCTAGAGACTGACAGTGGATTTATAAATCCTAAAGTCACAACCAAGCACACGAGTCAAGCTTAGTTCTACATAAGCCAAGCTCAGTTTTGCTTGAGCTAAGACTTAAGTCCACATAAGCTAAATGAATCGGGCTTTGAAGTGATGAGAACATCGATTATATATTTATAAAGCCCCTTGGAAAAACTTTGCGCACCTGATGGAAATCAATTTATTTACTTGCGGGAATTTAAAAAAAAAAATAAAAAATAAATAATTATTTTGAACGATAACAATGTAAGGGAGGCTTTCCAATTTGTATTTAAATTATCGTCACTGTCTATTGACATCTTCGTAACGACCATCGAATATTCAAAACAAATGATGCTTTGGTAAACACCGGGGTAAAAAAAAAAATCTGCGTCAGAAGAAGATAAATACAAGCAGAGAGCTACAATAACATACAACACAATCTTCAGCGCCTAGGGAACGTGGACAGTTTCCACCAAGTTTGCTAGCCATGTACAGAGGTGATATACGAAATTTGAACTTGCCGCTGAAATACTTGGTGCCTGTGGTTGTATTGAGTTGCCTGGTGGTAGTCCTACTTTCGAGCGCTGTGTATCTGTCAATGCTTGTGAAGCTTTATAGAACATCGAGGATGACCAACGACACATCGAGAAAGGTAGGCTTCAATGTAAAATAACACACTAGACTCAGTAAATTTGATGAACCATAACACTAGACTCAGTAAATTTGATGAACCACCACACTAGATCCAGTAAATTTGCTGAACCACAACACTAGACTCAGTAAATTTGATGAACCACAACACTAGACTCAGTAAATTTGATGAACCACAACACTAGACTCAGTAAATTTCATGAACCACCACACTAGATCCAGTAAATTTGTAGAACCACAACACTATAGACTCAGTAAATTTGATGAACCACAACACTAGACTAGTAAATTTCATGAACCACAACACTAGACTCGGTAAAATGTTAACGTAATGTTCAGCATGTTTTCAACATTTCGATGTGTGCGTAAACCACTAATTTCGGCGAATAATAATAATGTGTTGTATTTTTTAAAAATGTGTGTGTATGTGTGTGTTAAATTGTGAATATTGCGGTAGGTGTGCACCACAAGAGAGTGCGTGGAGATGAGCGCCTACATCATAGACAAAATGGATTTCTCTGTGGACCCGTGTAAGAACATGTACCTGTATTCATGTGGCGCCTTCAGCACCAAGAACTCAACCCCGGCCGGACTAGGGGTGGTTTCCCAAATGAATATCAAGTTTGAAGCGGACGTTACGAAGGTGCGTATATTGATTGTGCTCAGTAGCAAAGCATTTGACCTGACCGATTGCATTAGAAAATCATGGGACAGTCGATTTGTCTTCTCCACACGTAACCCCACGAGGGTCTTGTAAGCATACAACTGTCCATCTCTCCTTGCCACTGTTGGCGACTATTAGAAACGCACGTTCTCATACCTTCCGTTCTATCCACAACGAGGGTCATGTAAGCATACAATGTGTCCATCTCTCCTTGCCACTGTTCGCGACTATTAGAAACGCACGTTCTCATACCTTCCGTTCTATCCACGTCGTGTTTTTTTCCCTTTCCCAGGCACATTTGATTGTTCCTGAGATCTAGTCACACGAATTACTCATTTTCCCATTGGCAGTGCAGCCAGTAGGTTATCACGGGGGGGGGGGGGGGGGGGGGGGGCAAATTACTTGCCCAAGTATATCTTGAGTCTTAAATAAACTCCTCATTTCAAATTACTCTTGTTCTTTTCTTTTTTCTCGTTTATAGGTAGGATTCATGTATATATATATTTATATTTTATGTTAATTTAATTTATACTTATTTAAATGTTTGTTGTTATACTGATTAAGACAATTTGCCGAAACTTTTATTTTGTGTATTATGTAAAATTATTATTGAAGGTAAACATATATCGTTATAGTTACACAAATTATTCGTGTCTAATTAATTAATTTAGGAAAAAGAAATAAGGGGTTCGGGCGGGGGGGGGGGGGGGCGGTCCGCTCCGCCACTGAGTTGAAATAATTGTAAAAGTTGCAGTGGGGTAGCTCTTATTTAAAGCATTTCACCCCCCCCCCCCCCCCCCCGTGTCAAGAAAGGCCAACACTTTCGATTGCAAAAATTTTCAACATCGTGACAGATTTATTAAAGTATGTTCTTTCTTCTCTTGTTAAACGTTTAGTTGATCTCATCTCTCGACGACACGTTGTTCAGGACAAGATCCAACGCCCTTGCTAAGATGAAATTGTATTACAAAATATGTACAGACGGAGAAACTATTAAACAGAAAATGAATTCGGATATTTTAAAGGTTTGGATTTAATCATTTAAAAAAAAAAAAAAAAAGTCTTTTAAATACTTCTAGATTGTTAACTTTGCAAACTGGACTTTAAAAAAACGACATCGCTGCAAGTGAACTGCCGTATTTACACACTAATCTTAAAACTAATATGGGCTCGTTGGGGGGGGGGGTTGGGGGGGCCGGGACAGTAGCGTGGGCTCTGCAACACCCATGTGGGGGAGGCGTGCCTCGGATATTTAAGAGGCCCAATGTAAAAAAAACAAAATAACTGCCAACTTTAAATGCAGGAGTGATGGGGGGGGTGTGGGTTGGGGGCAAAACCAAAAATTGGCAGGGGTCCCCCAAAAGTCACGTAGCTGCTCCTTATGGGCTCTCTATACAACTCTTGCCCAGTGGCGTAGGAAGGGGGGTATGCGGAGGAGGCAGCCCAGGTTTGGTGGCCATTTTCCCCCCTTCTATATAATATATTCACTGATGGGATGCATTTTCTAGTGCATAAGTGGAGGCAGGTGTGGGAACGAAAATAACCAACCCCAGCTTATTCTGAAGCCCCCCCCCAAAAAAAAAAATAATGAAATAATTATGATAATAATATTTTTTTAAAAATAACTCTGAAGTAAGACTCATTCAACTTTTAAGTACGACTCATTCAACTCTGAAGTAAGACTCATTCAACTCTGAAGTACGACTCATTCAACTTTGAAGTACGACACATTCAACTCTGAAGTACGACTCATTCAACTTTGAAGTACGACACATTCAACTCTGAAGTACGACTCATTCAACTTTGAAGTACGACACATTCAACTCTGAAGTACGACTCATTCAACTCTGAAGTTCGATTCTTTCAGCTTTGGCTGCTGGCCGATATCCTGAATGAGCTATTCAAACCAAAATATCCACTGATTAAATTTTTTTTTAAAACCCAATCTGAAATTTTGTTTAAAAAATACCCTAAATTCGCTCAGACTAGTTTATTTTATGTACCTTATTCAAATTTTCAAAAGATACTTGCAGTTGGTCCACCCCCCCCCCCCTTAAACCAACAACCACCACTATTTTCCAGCAGCTTAAATGTGCTTAGAGTTTGACCACTATCATTCATAAGCAGAGCTAATGTTGATGAAAAGGGTTAGAGATGATTTTACTTTGCTCCAGTAAGCCTGACGTCATCTCCCTGCCACTTTAAATTCATTTGATGGAAATTCGCCAAGTGGTTCTCACAATAGCAGCGTGGCGCCTGTTTTTAAAAAACGACTCACGCCAATGAATGTTCAGTTCAGGCCCGCGTCTAGGAAATTCTGGGCCCCCAGGCAGCTGACAAAGTTCGGGGCCCTTTCGTGTTTCAAACATGTGCATTTAATTTAAAAAACTCGAAAAAGTGCCGGGACCCTGGCAAGTGTCCCGAGTGTGTCGCCCCCCCCCCCCCCCCCCAAATCCATGCGGGCCTGTTCAGCGATGTGTAACATATTGAATACTTAAATCGTGAGGTACTTTTCAACTAATAAACACAAAAAAAATAAAAAATAAATAAAAACAAAAACAACAAAAACACCACCCAAACCAGTCGCCGAAGATGACCTAAATTTCGTTAACTTGTCCCCATTATCATTACAAATTCGAATTATAAAACAAACGTAAAGTGCGATCTCAATATTATTTTTAGAAAAATGACAATTGATGACATACGAATTAAGATGAAACGTTCATGAAAACAAAGACACAAAAAAAAAGAAAAAAGAAAGCATGCTACCGTATACAATCTGGTATAGGTCACACTACCGTATATACTCTGGTATAGGTCACACCCTTAGTTTGGGGTATTTGCCCGCCCTTTTAAAAAAATGTTTTAATAAAACTTATACTCTAAGTCTAATTAGTGTCTTTCCACGAATGAGTGTGACAAGTGTCTATTCATGACTGAGTGTGTCAAGTGTCTATCTACGCATGAGTGTGACAAGTGTATATTCATGACTGAGTGCGACAAGTGTCTATCCACGCATGAGTGTGACAAGTGTCTATTTAGGCGTGAGTCTGACAAGTATCTATCCACGACTGAGTCTGACTAAAATCTATTTAAGACCCTTATTCAATAATGACAATCAAAAACAAATTTCAACTTTTTTTTTTGTTGTTTGAATTGTTTTTCAAATGTTGATTTTTTTAAAATACACAAAAAAACTTTTATGATTCAATTCACAACCGCCTCCTTGGGTAGTCCAAGTGCCCCCACTTAAATATATTGAGCATTTTACAACTCCAGCCTCCACCTCCATTCCTCCACACCCCCCCCCTCCCATTTTGGGGCGGTACCGCCCACTTTGACAACCACTGCTCTAACCATCTTCACATTCAGAGAGAACGCACACACCACCCATTTACCCCCCCCCCCCCCATTTTTGCCAAAATTCCTTTCAAACTTTATTTAACTTGACCTTCTATGCTTCAAAATCTTTGCAATCAATTTTTAATTTAAAAGTCCAACAGCAGCACAGAATGAGTTCAATGCCATTAGAAAATGTTTTAAGGCACAGTCTCACTTTCCTAGACGTGACTTCCCAAATTTCGATTGCCTACATTCCCAGGTTATAGGCGACCTCGGATCTTGGACTCTGACCCACGGCAACGTCCCGCAGTTTGACACAAGGAACTGGGACATGCAGACGGTACTGTTGAAGATGCACAAGATGGCAGTGTGGTCCATTTTCAAAGTTGACCTGAAGAGAGTGAAAGGATTCGGGGTAGACAACCCGTCTAGTACCTTGATCTATGTAAGTGGTTTTATTAACCCACATATGACACGTAATTTGATCTATGTCAGTGGTTTTATTAACCCACAAATGACACATAATTTGATCTATGTCAGTGGTTTTATTAAGCTCTGTCTTGAAAACGTATGAACCAAACCACTTGCAAAGATCAAATTATTGTTTCATACTTGTGCCATACAACGGTTTTTTCTTAAAATAAAAAAATTACAAACGGTGTCAATTTGGGCTGCTCGTCTTTTAAAGCTCTACTAATTTGAAAATCTTAGCTAAAAAATAAATTATTGATCAATATATTTATATTTAAATTATCTGATGTCGTGGTGATGATATGTGCGTCTTCTGACGCATTCCAAATGTAAGGTTTTCAAGTGACATCAAAGTAATACAGCCGAATAGAACTGGGAAAGTTTATGGTATCTTTAAAGAAAAAATTTAAAACAAACAAAAGGTGATTGTGTTGAAAGTAGTATTGACTAAGTAAGACAGTGGTGTTGAGAACAAGCATTTGAATCAGAATGTTGATTTATCAACAACCCCCCCCCCCCCCGGCAAACTCCCACCTAATATCCCCCCCTCTCTTGAATAAAAAAAAAATATAAAAAAACAAAAAACGATGAAGTGGTAAAAATTTTGTCTAATTATAAAAAGAGTGGATGTTTAAGATTGAGGTCTTTTCATCGTCGTCCTAAAGTTTTGTAAAGTATGTCCACCTCCATTCCCAAGTTTTGTAGAGAATGGCCACCTCCATTCCCAAGTTTTGTAGAGAATGTCCACATCCATTCCCAAGTTTTGAAAAGAATGTCCACATCAGTCCTAAAGTTTTGAAAAGAATGTCCACCTCAGTCCTAAAGTTTTGAAAAGAATGTCCACCTCAGTTCCAAAGTTTTGAAAAGAAGGTCCACCTCAGTTTAAAAGTTTTGAAAAGAATGTCCACCTCAGTTCCAAAGTTTTGAAAAGAATGTCCACCTCAGTTCCAAAGTTTTGAAAAGAATGTCCACCTCAGTCCCAAAATTTTGAAAAGAATGTCCACCTCCATTCCCAAGTTTTGTAGAGAATATCCACATCCATTCCCAAGTTTTGTAATGAATGTCCACCTCAGGCCTCAAGTTTTGTAAAGAATGTCCACCTCAGTCCTAAATTTTTGAAAAGAATTTCCACCTCAGTCCCAAAATTTTGAAAAGAATGTCCACCTCAGTCCTAAAGTTTTGAAAAGAATGTCCACCTCAGTTCCAAAGTTTTGAAAAGAATGTCCACCTCAGTTCCAAAGTTTTGAAAAGAATGTCCACCTCCATTCCCAAGTTTGTAGAGAATATCCACATCCATTCCCAAGTTTTGTAATGAATGTCCACCTCAGGCCTCAAGTTTTGTAGAGAATGTCCACCTCTATCCCCAAGTTTTGTAGAGAATATCCACCTCAGGCCTCAAGTTTTGTAATGAATGTCCACCTCTATCCCCAAGTTTTGTAGAGAATATCCACCTCAGGCCTCATGTTTTGTAATGAATGTCCACCTCTATCCCCAAGTTTTGTAGAGAATATCCACCTCAGGCCTCAAGTTTTGTAATGAATGTCCACCTCTATCCCCAAGTTTTGTAGAGAATATCCACCTCAGGCCTCATGTTTTGTAATGAATGTCCACCTCTATCCCCAAGTTTTGTAGAGAATGTCCACCTCAGGCCTCGAGTTTTGTAATGAATGTCCACCTCTATCCCCAAGTTTTGTAGAGAATATCCACCTCAGGCCTCGAGTTTTGTAATGAATGTCCACCTCTATCCCCAAGTTTTGTAGAGAATGTCCACCTCAGGCCTCATGTTTTGTAATGAATGTCCACCTCTATCCCCAAGTTTTGTAGAGAATATCCACCTCAGGCCTCGAGTTTTGTAATGAATGTCCACCTCTATCCCCAAGTTTTGTAGAGAATATCCACCTCAGGCCTCATGTTTTGTAATGAATGTCCACCTCTATCCCCAAGTTTTGTAGAGAATATCCACCTCAGGCCTCGAGTTTTGTAATGAATGTCCACCTCTATCCCCAAGTTTTGTAGAGAATATCCACCTCAGGCCTCATGTTTTGTAATGAATGTCCACCTCTATCCCCAAGTTTTGTAGAGAATATCCACCTCAGGCCTCAAGTTTTGTAATGAATGTCCACCTCTATCCCCAAGTTTTGTAGAGAATATCCACCTCAGGCCTCATGTTTTGTAATGAATGTCCACCTCTATCCCCAAGTTTTGTAGAGAATGTCCACCTCAGGCCTCGAGTTTTGTAATGAATGTCCACCTCTATCCCCAAGTTTTGTAGAGAATATCCACCTCAGGCCTCGAGTTTTGTAATGAATGTCCACCTCTATCCCCAAGTTTTGTAGAGAATATCCACCTCAGGCCTCGAGTTTTGTAATGAATGTCCACCTCTATCCCCAAGTTTTGTAGAGAATATCCACCTCAGGCCTCGAGTTTTGTAATGAATGTCCACCTCCATCCCCAAGTTTTGTAGAGAATATCCACCTCAGGCCTCGAGTTTTGTAATGAATGTCCACCTCTATCCCCAAGTTTTGTAGAGAATATCCACCTCAGGCCTCGAGTTTTGTAATGAATGTCCACCTCTATCCCCAAGTTTTGTAGAGAATATCCACCTCAGGCCTCGAGTTTTGTAATGAATGTCCACCTCTATCCCCAAGTTTTGTAGAGAATATCCACCTCAGGCCTCGAGTTTTGTAATGAATGTCCACCTCCATCCCCAAGTTTTGTAGAGAATATCCACCTCAGGCCTCGAGTTTTGTAATGAATGTCCACCTCTATCCCCAAGTTTGTAGAGAATGTTAACCTCCAAAGCCAAGCAATAAAACCATAAGTAACACCAAATTGAATAAATGCATGACAAAATAGCCTGCCTCTATAGTCCAATAACATTGTTGTACTGACATGATCCTATCAAATTGTGGTATTCTGACATGATCCAATAAACTTTTTGTACCTTGACATGACCCAATAAATAAACTTTCTTTACCTTTGCGAACCTAGAAACGTAGGACTTTCTCTTATATATTACGCTTCTGGTGTGACTCGTGGACTGCTTCCGTTTCCGGCTGCTTCCTAAAAATCGTGGCTGCATCCTATTTAGCGTATTTGGTATTGAGAGTATATTACAAATACTTCTATAGGTTTGAAAGAAAGTATGGTTCAATAATGATTTCAATAGAGCGTAAAATATAATTAACGATAACTACGCTAAATTATTATATATATTTTTTTTAAATAACGCAACTGCATTTGGTGCGTATTATTTTCTATTCGGAGAAAATGAAATCGTCTCAATTTAAATATGGTGTAAAAATATTTGGTCCAAAAGTGGTTGGGACATCAGAATATTTAATATAGTTCATGGGCGTGAAATAAAAAGTGTGCAGTGACGTATCATGGTTGTGAAGGGGTGTAGCGAAAATTGGGATTCTTAAATGTGCGTCACTTGAGTTCATATGTTGTCAAGTCACTTAATTAGATAAGAAGTTCACGCATTGCCGTTGCTAATGTTTGGCGGCCTATATCTAGTTTATAAATATTTTTTTTTCATTCTTACTATTTTAGCTCAAGTTAAATGAGTTTTATAATGATGAGGCATTTTACACAGAGGAATATACCGCTAGTATGTTCAATGACATGGTGGTGGAACTTGGCGGAGACCTGTCGATTGTGATGGAGAAAATGCAGCAGGTCGCTAATCTGACGACGGAGCTCGCTAACGTAAAGTATTTTTACACGTTAAAATTGCATACGTAATTACAATACACAATCAAGTAAGTAACTGTAACGCACCTTGACGTAATATTTAACGTACATACGCCACGGCATATTAAACTGCAACATAAATTTGCATGAAACGTCGTTAAAAAAACAACACACACCCCTGCATGCGTGATTTGCGTTACACCTGTAACGATTGGATGCACTTGGCTGACTTTTTCCGGCGCATAAGAACGGTAAGATGCCTTGGCGTATCTATTATATAAGACAGGCCTGCACAACATACGGCACGCGGACCGCATGCGACCCGCCAGCACCCACTTTGCCAACCGTGAAGACTTTGGTGAAAATGTATCATAAAAATAAGATTCCTTAGCTTATTGATTTTATAAGAAAGATTCAGATAGTACGCGCTGTCACTTGATAGCACCAGTATGTCGGGATGCGGCTGGCGTGACACTTTGAATTGTGGCCGGGTTGGCACGTCACGTTACGGCTGACTTGACACTTTGAATTGTGGCCGGATTGTTACGTCACATTACAGCTGGCTTGTGAATTGTGGCCGGGTTTGCACGTCACGTTACGGCTGGCTTGACGCTTTGAATTGTGGCCGGGTTGGCACGTCACATTACAGCTGGCTTGTGAATTGTGGCCGGGTTGGCACGTCACATTACAGCTGGCTTGACACTTTGAATTGTGAATCCGGCTCTCGATAGAACTCCTGTTTCCTTATTCCCTATCAAAAGGTAAAATCGTCTTTATTTTGAAGATGGTCAAGTCTTCAATTGTTACTAACACTTCGACCAGACATTCACAGCTACATCAGACAAGAGAGAGAAAAAATAACGGAATTTGAAAAAATAAATAAAATAACATCTCTTGAAGTGTCATGTATAGATAATTGTGTCTTACCGTGTAGATAAGTGTGTCATACTGTGTTACTGCGTTAAGTATCACTTTCCCAAGAATGAATTGTGATGGATGATTACATTTTAATAATTAAACAACCCCTAAAAACAAAGTTTTTCATATAAATTCTTTATAAAATGTAAAATCGAGCTATGGGATAATGGGGCTCAAAAGTTACCCTTGCAACCAGTGAATTATCCCCTTGAAAACCACGCACTGTAACATCGCGAACCCCTCTGAAACATAGGAGCCAGAATTATCAATTCATTGATCGTGGGCCCTCAAAATATAGAAGAAGATTTGACAAAACATGAATACAAGTAACACACTTTATAAGGATCCCAATTAGTGCTCCCATTCCCCCCTCCCCCCCCCCCCAAGAGTCCTAACCACACATTTTTCACGCCCCTGACCTATATTAATATTCTAATTTCCCACCCACTTTTACACCGCAGATTTAAAGTTCACCAACTTTTTTTTTAGAAAAAGCAATACAAACTATTACGTACCAAACGCACTTGCGAATTAATTTTTTTAAAATAAAGAATATCATTTAGCGCAGTTAACGAGAATTTTTCGTGAAACCAGTGGCATCATATTTCCTTTATCTTCCCCTAGAAAAAAAAAACAGGAAAAACTTATTTGTGTGTGTGTGGGGGGGGGGGGGGGTTGGTGTTGGGGGATATAGGGCTGTAAGATTGAGAGAATGTGCTGTCACCGGCAGCGAGTCCATTTGCGGGGTTTCCGCTCGACAGGTTGACGGGAAGTGGGTCAATAAGCCTTCCGAAGATTTTTTTTTTGCCAGCCAGCACGACCAAAAGGCGGAGTTAATAATATAGGATTTTTTAAAAGAGAAGAGTGTTCATTGGGAATACATCGCAATGGTGATGTACAAAATACTGTAATGATTGATGGCGTTTTACTCATTATGATGACATTAATTGTTTCCCTCCATCATCTAAACCTCTAGGCTCAGAACGACCGCTCCCCAGACGGGCCTATCTTCCATCCAAATCAAGTTATTTTATTGAAGACCTTTCGAGACCAGCCGGACTCTTGGGTAATGTATTACACCAAATACGACCGTTTTTCACTTGTCCGTTTTCTTCAGATAATGCTCATTGGCCCAGTGTCAGTTGTCACGATCAGATCACGTGATGTCATTCTGTGTCTAATGTTGTCATTGAGTAGTATAGTTTTTTTTTCCTAGTGTTACTCCCCCACCCCCCTTATATCACACCAATTTTACCCAGCCAAGAATGACGTACGACGACAAAATTTAGACACGGAACGACATCACGTGATCTGAACGTGACATCATTTCACAGTTTTTCTTCACATAAATTTTCATTGTCCGGAGCCATTCCACGACAACCACCATCTCCACCCCCACACCACGCCCCCATTTCTCAAGAAAGTATCTGTTTATATCTTGGTATGTCCCCAGTTGAACATCAAGGAATACCTGAAGGAATTATTCGGTGCCGCTGTGTTCCCGGACGACATGCGGTTGTTTCTGCAAGAAAGTCTGTTTCTTAACGACCTGGACGCTATTGTTAAAAAATACGGCAAAGAGTAAGTGCCGAGAAGTGCCGCAGTGCACCTAAAGGGAAAAAAACAGGCACGTGCCTAGGTGGGCCCCATGCATTTTTGGGGGCCCCACGCATTTCAGTGGGTCCCATTCACTTTAGGTGTCCCATGCATTTTAGGGGTCTCACGCATATCAGGGGTCCCACGCATTTCAGGGGTCCCACGCATTTCAGGGGTCCCACGCATTTCAGGGAGCCCTTGAAATTTAAGTTCCCACGCATTTCAGGGCCCCATCAATTTTAGGGGTCCCACGCATTTCAGGGGCCCCACGCATTTCAGGTCTCCCATTCATTTTAAGGGCCCCTTGAGTTTTAGGGGTCCCATGCATTATTGGGGCTTCATGCATTTTAGGGGCCCCGCTAAAAAGAGATACGGCTTGATTTGATCTTGATCGTTCTAGCAATGGTGTTACTTATGGTACCGATGGACACCTCGGTCATCTCCATCTGCGGCGTAAGGAATAAAGTGATCGGGGAAAAAAGCAACCCAAAAAAAGTCGTGCACTTTTTCTTAAGACGGCTATCATCGAAAGGGAGGAAATAAAGAGAATGTCCTGTTTTTGATTCCATCTGAGATGAATGAAATAAATACTACAATGCCAGCTACTTGCGTCATTGACTTAGCGACCAAACGTGGTGTAACCTGGGGTGTCAAAGAAGTTGTGTGGGGCAGTTGTTGTTTTGAAATGTGTCTCCTTAAGGAAAGTGGGAATGGGGGGGGGGGGGGGTCATAATTAAGCACTATTTTGATCGTACCTAAGGGATTATGCGATTGAGATTTAGTTTTTGGGTGTGGGGAGGGGCGCATGTTTGATAAAAAAAAAAGGTGACAAAATGATTCAAAGATATTTTTTTTTATAGTAAGGCCAAAAGTAACACAGGGTGTCCCTTGTAACGAAAATATCGCCGTTACGGAAATGCAGTGTGTCGACGGAAGAGGAAGTCTTATTGACTTGGAAATGGGTCGATGTTGATATTCATGCCCGCCCCTCATTCGAAATCCAAGAGGTACATCTTTCAAACAGAAAATAAGCATAAGTACCTGCACCGATAGTTTAAGAACATAGATCACAAGTCAGATCTGTGTACCAGGATGATCCGTCGCTTAACAACATAGTTCGATTCTCATACAGCTTATGGGTCGGACAACACTGGACGACTGTGTGCCAGGGTGATGCATCGTTTATTGAGAAAATACGCAGACTTTCATACCGCATACAGGTCGGACGAGGCTTGACGGATACATAATGTTAGCCAGATCTGTAAGACAGATCGATGAGCCAGATCAATGAGCGAGATTTGTGAGCCAGAACAATGAGCCAGATTTGAAACCTGCTACTTTGTGCCGTGTTACTTGGTGCCTTGTTACCTGGTGCCTTGTTACATGGTGCCTTGTTACCTGGTGCCTTGTTACCTGGTGCCTTGTTACCTGGTGCCTTGTCACTTGGTGCCGTGTTACTTGTGCCTTGTTACCTGGTGCCTTGTTACCTGGTGCCGTGTCACTTGGTGCCGTGTTACTTGTGCCTTGTTACCTGGTGCCTTGTCACTTGGTGCCGTGTTACTTGATGCCGTGTTACTTGGGACCGTGTTACTTGGTGCCGTGTCACTTGGTGCCGTGTTACATGGTGCCATGTTACTTGGTGCCGTGTTACTTGAGACCGTGTTACTTTGTGCCGTGTTACTTGGGACCGTGTTACTTGGTGCCGTGTTACTTTGTGCCGTGTTACTTGGGACCGTGTTACTTGGTGCCATGTTACTTGGTGCCGTGTTACTTGAGACCGTGTTACTTTGTGCCGTGTTACTTGGGACCGTGTTACTGGGTGCCGTGTTACTTTGTGCCGTGTTACTTGGGACCGTGTTACTTGGTGCCGTGTTACTTGGGACCGTGTTACTTGGTGCCGTGTTACTTGGGACCGTGTTACTTGGTGCCGTGTCACTTGGTGCCGTGTTACTTTGTGCCGTGTTACTTGGGACCGTGTTACTTGGGACCGTGTTACTTGGTGCCGTGTTACTTGGGACCGTGTTACTTGGTGCCGTGTCACTTGGTGCCGTGTTACTTTGTGCCGTGTTACTTGGGACCGTGTTACTTGGTGCCGTGTTACTTGGGACCGTGTTACTTGGTGCCGTGTTACTTGGTGCCGTGTTACTTGGGACCGTGTTACTTGGTGCCGTGTTACTTGATGCCGTGTTACTTGGTGCCGTGTTACTTTGTGCCGTGTTACTTGGGACCGTGTTACTTGGTGCCGTGTTACTTGATGCCGTGTTACTTGATGCCGTGTTACTTTGTGCCGTGTTACTTGGGACCGTGTTACTTGGTGCCGTGTTACTTGATGCCGTGTTACTTGAGACCGTGTTACTTGGTGCCGTGTTACTTGGTGCCGTGTTACTTGATGCCGTGTTACTTGAGACCGTGTTACTTGGTGCCGTGTTACTTGGGACCGTGTTACTTGATGCCGTGTTACTTGGTACATTAAAAAACATTAATACCCAGCTTCCATTTAGTTTTTCAAACACACTCACCATTTATGTTTACCAACGTATGAGCGAAAATATTTTCCCAACCGAATGAATACATTTTCCTTCGCTGGGAGACACATTTCCATCGCTGGGAGACACATTTCCACCGCTGGGAGACACATTTCCACCGCTGGGAGACACATTTCCACCGCTGGGAGACACATTTCCACCGCTGGGAGACACATTTCCACCGCTGGGAGACACATTTCCACCGCTGGGAGACACATTTCCACCGCTGGGAGACACATTTCCACCGCTGGGAGACACATTTCCACCGCTGGGAGACACATTTCCACCGCTGGGAGACACATTTCCACCGCTGGGAGACACATTTCCACCGCTGGGAGACACATTTCCAACAATAATTGCCCAACATATGACGGTTTTCACTTTTTACTTGTTATGGTCACGTAGCAGCTCTAGCAATGCAGGGCTGACACACGCAAGTACGTGCTCGTTACGTGGGATTTTGTATACTGTACTTACTAAGTACAAGGGGCGCCAAACAAGTATTTTTGCTTCTTCTAATCATTGAAAGGTACGATTTTCTGGATTCACGCCCCGGGCGCAGCTTTTCCTCGGCACGGCCCTGCATACAGCGCAATGAAAAAAAAATTGTTTTTTTTTAAAATAAATAATTCGAATCTATAGATGTAATGCTAGTCATTAATGTGGAAATTGGTTGTTTTAATTTCAGAAATAAATATGGTGTCTATTCTCCCCCGCGCCCCCTCCCCAACAAAAAAACAATAACAACACAACAATAAAACTAACTATTTTCGTAATTCTGTGATTAATCGGTTTACGAATCAAAATTTCAATGTCTGTCAATGGTGAAAGAGGCAAGAGGGGGGCCTCGTCGAAATTGAAGCTAATCGAATTCGATTTAACCCTAAACCGTGGCGCAGACCCCGGCCTTGTGGAATATCAACGAAATCAACAGAGCATGAAATAGGTGCCGAGGCTCATCAGGAGGCTTACGCTTCCCTGAGCCGAGAAGAGCGAGCGCACTGTTCCTCTCTGAGTGAACTCGTACATAATTTGAACATGTTTAAATATTAGTTTTTTTTAGTTGTAATAAGTTTTAAGGAACATCAACTCAGAGCGCCCCCCCCCCCCCACAAAAAGAAAACAACAACAAAAAACAACCCATTAACTTTGATAAAATGGGGACCAAACCCATAAAGTGTCCGGGGGGGAGGGGAGCTCCCAAAATCATGCGATGGTTCTGCAAGCAACCTAAACTTCCACTAGCATTCCTTTTGTTGATCCCCGTTTAAGTTTAAGTGTAGGCGGGCGAAAGACCAAATTCACATATGCCCCATGATAGTTCTCACGGCTTTTTCATGTTCAGCCAGTTTTCCAATATTTTCGACACAGGGTACTTGCCAACTACTTGATGTCATTGGTTCTGCGTTCATTTAAAGACATTCTGCCGCCCTCAGTTGAAAGAAGATGGCCCGGGTCAAGGAACGAACTTTGTCTGCAGAAGACGGTTGAATTCTTCGGCGCGGCCATTGCAGCTGTTTATGTCGAGAAGGTGTTCAAGGATGTCAACAAACAAACGGTAAGAGAGTTAATTATCCTGTGAACAAAGGATAGTCAAAATGAACCCGGACACGCAGAGCCGCCATTCGCACCCGAGTACCATTAGACTCAATGCTATTCCGGTGTCATTTGTGGTAGTTTATTTTAGTAAAACTGAAGAATTAAGATAACAACCGCATTGTGCATTCAATTATCTTTCATTTGATATCTCATTTGGTCTTACAAACCCAACAATAATATTTTAAATCGTTTTTTTAATCCCAAACTCTCACTTCTTGTACCCGTATACCAATAGCCATTTCGTTATTTCTTTGGCCGATTCCAGCAATACCAAGACTGGACTTAATCAGAATCTTCTTCCTCAAAATAGTTTTTGACGCTTTCACCGTCCATTAGCTTTTTTTTTGTGTGCAAGGTTTAGCAAAGAGTTTGCAAAAAGAGCGTTTCATGCCCAAGGCTTTTTTATACACAATGTTAATTTTCACTTGAATCTCAAACATCTGACTGCAATAACTAAACCGAGGACCAGCCAAGCCGTTTAAAAAAAAAAAATTATTATTATTAAAAAAAATTGAGATTCAGCTATATCATGACTTTCAGTACTCAAATGTAATATCACATATCCTAAACTTTCTGTTTCTGTCAGAAAACAAACAACAAAGAAACAAAAACACAGAAACAAACAACAAAGAAAGAAACAACAAAGAAAGAAACAGCAAAGAAAGAAACAACAAAGAAAGAAACAACAAAGAAACAAACAACACAGAAACAAACAACCAAAAAAAACCTTTTTTTATATGTGTAAATATGATGCTCTCATTTCCGCTAGTTAATCCCCCCCCCCCCTTTTTTTTTCTTCTGCTACTCATTTCACCTCCAGATTATTACGGTGGCAGAAGGTGTCAAAGAACAAATCATGGATTCTATTAATAGATCCACTTGGCTCGAGGAACATGTCAGAAACAGATTAACGTCCAAGGCCGAACGCCTGGCCTATTTCATCGGATACCCGGACTGGATCCTCAACACAGCCACCGTAGATCGTTACTATACAGATTTCAAGGTGGTGGATGGGGAATTTTTAAAGTCCACCATCTCTGCTATGGAAGGAACCATAAAAAACCGTTATACCAGGGAGCTCCGGGAAACATTCATGTAAAATATATATTTACAAAAAAATATAAATATGAACCGTAGGTGTGCTTAATGAAGAAAGGAACAACTAATGGTTTATTTATATTCTCGCACTTGACTTAGAATGCGATCGTCCCGGACTAGCTACCTTGTCCTGGACTAGCTACCTTGTCCTGTACTAGCTACCTTGTCCTGTATTTGATACCCTATTCCGGACAAGCTTCCTCGTTCTGTGCTGCATAACTTGTCTTAGAAGAGCTACCTTGTCTCGGACCAGCTACATTGTCCTTGATTAGCTACATTGTCCTTTAATAGATACCTTGTTCATTCGGTTAGAAAGAAACAGGGAACATCTGCCGGAACAAGGTGGCTACTCCAAGACAAGGTGGCTAGTCCAGGACAAGGTAGCTACTCCAAGACAAGGTAGCTAGTCCAAGACAAGGTAGCTAGTCCAGGACAAGATAGCTAGTACATGACTAGGTATATATTACATGACAGGTATATAGTACATGACAAGGTAGCTACTCCAAGACAAGGTGGCTAGTCCAAGATAGCTAGTCCAGGACAAGGTAGCTAGTCCAGGACAAGGTGGCTAGTCCAGAACAAGGAAGCTAGTCCAGGACAAGGTGGCTAGCCCAGGACAAGGTAGCTACTCAAACAAGACAAGTTACCTAGTCCGGGACAAGGTATCTGACAAGTCGAGAAAGAAATGGGGGACACTGTTTGGTAGAAATTAATTGGTAGATATTCTTGAAAATTGATTGATGATAATCTCTAAATTTAATTTAACTAAACTAAATTTATGTGTGTATTTCATTTTTAGGCATCGTAGATATGCATTTCTAATATACATATAATTTATAATTATGTTAATGTTGTTTTTTTTTATGTGTGTACCGTTTGAATTTGTATTGTCGTTTAATCATAATTAAAGCTTAAGACACATAACCTTATGTGCTCAATTTGTATGTCGTTTAATCATAATTAAAGCTTAAGACACATAACCTTATGTGCTCAATTTGTATGTGTCTCATTGATCTATTAAAAGTGTTATCGCAGTCCAACCCTCTCGTAAGGTGTATGAACCAGTGGTTCTCAAAGTGAGCGGTACCCTCCCCCGGGGACGGTGGGATAGCCCAAGGAGTGGTGGTGGAAGGCCTTGGACATTTTAAGGGGTTGTTGGGAACCCCCAAAGCTAACGCTAATGGATAAAATAGGCAGTATGTTTTTGTTTTGTTTTTTTAAAATCTATATTATAATTTTGAAAAAACAAAATCAACACTCTTTTGACTGCTGTCACCCATTAAGAGCCAAGGATGGACATAATGGTGTCGCCCATTAAGAGCCAAAAACTGACGGACTGTTGTAGTCCATTAAGAGCCAAGGATTGACATAATGGTATCACCCATTAAGAGCCAATGATGGACAGAATGGTATTGCCCATTAAGAGCCAAGGATTGACATCAAATAATGTTTTATTTCCACACGGTCTAATCTGAGTCGACCCCAAGCTAGTGGACTGGAGTTCATTCCCCAGAAAACGTCAAGCCAAGCAAAAACATCACCGGCACCCCGGGTGGATGTGAATCGTTGACTTTGGATGACAGCTCATCCATGAGAAGGCCCACTCTGATATGAAACCCGGATATGGAGTCCTACGACGCAGAGGTCAGAAAGATCATAGTGAAGCACACACTTCTACAGCATCTTGGTCTATTTCCAGTCGTCTGGACTAAGTCTTGTCACTGGATCATACAGGCAAAGACGAGAGAGAGTCAGGCTGACGAATTCAGCAACTCTCACGCACTTTAAGCTATATATAGCTCAAGTCAAGGGCTACTACTCAAGTCGAAAATGGCCTCGCTAATCTTCACGTGCGAAGGGCGAACAGCATTTAACACTCAGTAAAGAGAGAAAATATTTTCTGTTTTTGATTTACGGGGCATGTACCTGTTTAACACCAAAACATATTTACCTAGCTAGACATACTGACAACATCAAATGTCTCTTTATATTGCTTTCATAGATCTGACAAAGGCAGTCGACTTGGTAAGTCGGAGAGGCCTTTTCGGTATCTTGAATATAATAGGTTGTCCCCCACGGATGCTCAAATCATAAAGTCATTTCACAATAAAACGAAACATGCACAGCACAGTTACCTTCAATGGCCAGCCAGCAACGGAGTAAAACAAGGTTGTGTGCTAGCACATCGCTCGCCTTCGTGCAAAGACCAAGGTAGAAACGGTACGAATTCGTGAACTGCTGTTAGCTGACGATGCCGCCTTAACATCGCACACATAAGAAGATCTTCAGCGAGTAGTCAATCGTCTATCACACGCTTGTAAAGAGTTTGGCCTGTCAATTTGTCTACAGAAAAGACAGGGCCCGAAAAGGTTTGAGAACCACTGGTATAGACAGTCAATCTCTAAGCTTTTCAATTTGAGGCCTGCGCCAAATGTCCCCCGTGCCACCCTTGTAGTTACCCTGTTATAGCATGTCACAAGTTTGCACAATAACATTTCAGAACAACCAATGAGTCACATTTTGATCGCCCCTTGTTTGACAGTTCTAAAAACACGGTGTTTATTCCTGTCGACTCACTGCAGCCACCGATGTTTGGATCAAACTTTCCAAGGTTAGTGAGGGACTGTATAAATAGGATGTCCACCTTGTCACGGCTTATATAAAAATATGTCTGATGTTACCCTGCTATTCTACGGCTTAAAAAAAAACAATGTCTGATCCTACCCTGTTTAGACTTAAATAAAGATCTAATGTTACCCCGGCTATGGCTCATATAAAAAATCTTTTACGTCGTCAAACCTTAGCCACGACTCATTAGGTAGATTAAAAGAAAGGTCCCAAATGAAATGCTAAATAATAAAACGTCTCTATTTAACCGATTCATTTTTGTAAACGATAAAATATGAGCCCCCCCCCCCCCCCTGCCCCCACCAAAAAAAGAAAACAAAAAAAACAAAAACATTTTAAAATTTATTTTTTGTAGCTGTATATTGGCTTTATGATAGTAACTGGGCTTCGTTTAGTAGTACCATAACGGGTTGATACCAGTGTTTCTTTCATACATTTCTCCCCGGGGGAGGGGGCATTTCAGATTTTCGGGGGGGGGGGGCAATGCCAGTTACCAGTGGGCGGTAGCTAAGGGGTGGCAGATGCGCCAGACTAGCGTGGGCAGCAAAATGGGCTTTGATGGTTGAAGATAAGTAGTTTCAGAGTTTAGTTGGGGGGGGGGGGCGTAAACATGAATAATATCCCCAGACGCTAAACACTCCAGCTACGCCTCTTCCAGTGGCGTAGAAAGCGGCAGGGGCAGATTGTTCACCCAGGTGTCACATTTTCTTTTATATGGAGGTATGGTATTTTTGGACAACTGCACAGTTTATATTGTGAGAGGGAGAGCGACAAAAATATTTGGCCTTCATTTTGGCACTAACAGTAGCTACGCCTCTAGGCGGTGTATCTATCGTCACCAAAACTATCGATCATTTTCATCGGGGTGGAGGGTAGAATTTGAGGGCGCCGATGACTCTTGATTTTATTTATATAAATTGACGCAAGACAAAGATCATAATGGTAAACTCAGCCAACCAAGAGCATATCTCTCTGGCAGGAAATGCACTGGAAGTAGGGGAGGCCTTCACATACTTAGGCAGCAGCATTGACTTAAATGGTGGATCCAAAGCAAAAGTCAGTGGTAGAATTGAATTTGCTAGGTCAGCATTTGTGCTATTAAAGAAAAAAGATTGGGAGTAAAAGGTGCTGACTCTTCAAACCCAAGTCAGAATTTTCTAAACAAATGTCAAAACAGTCCTAATATATGGAGAACAACCGCAAGCATTACACAGAAAGTACAGTCCTTAATAAGATCCTGAACATGAAATGGCCAAACGCCATCACCAACAAAGATTTACTAGATGGAACATACCAGGAGCCTATTGCTAAAGACATCATAAGGAAAAGATGGCACACTCGCCTAAAAGCCCCAGATAACATCACCAAACAATCCCTAACATAAAATCCACAGAGAAAAAGAGACTATTAAAGTACACGGAGACGCGAGCTAGATGCAGACACACACAAGTATGGGATACACATGAAATTAACTGGAAAGGAACACACATGGCAGAGATGAATAGAAAATTATTTGTAGACGTCTTATGCCCAAGATGGGGTAAAAGGCACAAGTAAGTAAGATGAATCTTGAGCGGTGGAGGGGTCTGGGGAGCCTTCTCCCCAAATATTTTTTTGATTATTTCAAAATCAAGAGGTGCCTAATAGAGTATAGTTGAATTCAATGATTCATTTAGACTTTTTGATCAAGGGAAGGACATTTGGGAAGGCATTATGGTGCCAGTGCCATACATAAACTGAATTCCCTATGAGTGTCACAGGGTAATCATTTAAAATAAGATAATATTCAACACCATACTGTAGCACTGATCAGCGTGAAGGAAAGGGTGCAGAAATTGAGGGTGCTGAAGACAGTCGCGCAAATTCAGAATGGAGGGATACATTTTGACGGATACTTAAATTCAGTGTTTCTTTCAGACAATTTTGAAATGACATTGCAAACTTGCGTGTCCGAAGCACCAAAATTATATATATAAATAATGATCAAAGACATATTTAACGCCGCCCCGGGGGGGGGGGGCGTGAACTAAATTAATTCCAGCTGTAGTATGCATTTTCTCTAGCTTAATATCGCCTATTAAATCTTTATAGCCTACAGAAAATTTTTGAAAAATTTAAAATACAAGATTGCATTTAGCAAATACTTAAATTTAGTTTTGCAACAATCTACACTAGGAGAGAAACTGAAGATATGCTAGTTAAAAAAAAATGCATGTGACACTTAACCTTAGAAACACCGTGTGAGCCCAATAACCCCTACGACTGCAGTGGGCCTCGGATATTTTTGGGGCTTAAAGATGGCGGGGGGGGGGGGGGGGGGGTGGTGTGAAAACAAAACAAAAAAAGTGGTAAAAGTGGCCTCGAAAAGTCGAGCGATGGCTCTGCTTACCTGTCTGATTTATGGAAATATTTTCTATATTACTAAAAATAATGTGGCTTTCGTTTTTATTTAAACCTTTTTTGGGGATTAACTACATAAACTAGTTAATAATTAAATTTTCAGAGGGGAAAAAAAAGGTTTCCATCACAAAAAATCACTGATAACATCAATATATCATCATCAACATCAATATATATGTTGAACTAAAAAAAACAACAACTTATAATAATCAACCTACATGTAATAATAACCTATACTAAATATTTCCATGTTTTCCAGAATAAAAAAAAAATAAAACTTTTAAGTAGAAAGGTCTATACACTTGTTTACCGCAGTAACATTGGTTTGACACTAGCGTTGTTTACCGCAGTATCATGGTTTGACACTAGTGTTGTGTACCACCGTATCATGGTTTTACACTATAGTGTTGTTTTCGGAAGTATCGTAGTGGTTTGACACTGGCCCGGGGGGGGGGGGGGGCGTTTTCTGCAGTGGTGACAGTTTATATGCTCTTTATCAAGTACTAAACTAGTTGAGACTGGGACCTAACAAGCCCAAACACATCTCTACCGTTACCAGGATGTAGATCTACTTTGATAAGCATTATCAATAATTATTTTATATATATATATTTTTTTTTTAAATAGTCATTATACGATTTTTTATTAATTTTTTTAAAATCCCCCTTTACGTCGACATTGCATTTATATTATAAACTAGCAGATATTAACCGGTGTTGCCGGTTATTAATGGAAGATAAATGGAGAACTCCGTCCAGGTTGTGTAAAGGATATTGAAGAACAAGGTATATAAGAAGCTTGACTAGAAAGACAGGTCAATAAAATGAGAACGTTTTGGCTAAGACGTCGTTCACAAATCATGTCACCCCGCTCCCCCCTTCCGTATTGTACGATCTTCTTTATAATACAATAGATTAGCAAGGTAAAAGTCTGGTTTATTTTTTTTTTAAATGAAGTTACCAATTATATCACGATAAAATTATTATATTGATGTTTAAAATGGTGCATGCTTTGTTTGCTGTGAATAAAATTATTTAAGTTTTTTTGTTTTTTTTAAAAAACACCGTGCAGTTTTGGCATGTCGAGACGTTCCTCTTTTATTGTCCCGTCTTTCTGTTTTTAAGCCTCCACATAGCTTGTCCCGCTATTTCCTACACACGGCGCGAGCGCAGTCCTTCATTCACTCTCCTTTCTTCTTGACCAGCCCCTTTATCTACGGAGGTGTCGGGAACGTCTTGGGTCATGAAATGGCGCATCCGTTCGATTTCCTTCTGCGAAAGACAGATGAAATGTCATTCCCCATGGACATCTGGACATCACAATCGGAGGAAGCGTATGTACGCAGAGCACTGTGTCTGGCCGACCGGTACAGTTCACAAACCTATTATGGACAACGCGTGAGTCGATAAAGAGGGCTTACGATATCAGATTGGGGGGGGGGGGGGGTGTATGTGTTCAGAGAACTTTAGAGGACACAAGTGAAATATTCAAGTAAAATTATGCATCATGAATTTCATTGTAACGTTTTTTTTTCTTTTGATGCTTGGACAGTAAATTATGTTTGTTTAGTTTAGTAACGTTTAGTTCTTGTGTATGAGTTAGTGAACTGACCCCTTCTGTATGAGTTAGTGAACTGATGCCTTATGTATGAGTTAGTGAACTGATTCCTTCTGTATGAGTTAGTGAACTGATTCCTTCTGTATGAGTTAGTGAACTGATGCCTTCTGTATGAGTTAGTGAACTGATTTCTTCTGTATGAGTTAGTGAACTGATTCCTTCTGTATGAGTTAGTGAACTGATGCATTCTGTATGAGTTAGTGCAGTTTGCTATTATTTACGAGTTAGTGAACTTTGTATTTGGAATTTATCGATATCTGGTTTTGAGCAGCTTGTCTTTATTTTTCAAAGCTGAATGGGAATAGAACAGTTGTGGAAGACATGTGCGACAACCTCGGTGTGACGTTAGCTTACAGGGCCTTCAAGACACGTGGGGTGACAGCTGAGCCCACCCTGCCTGGCCTAAATCTGACTGATGATCAATTATTCTTTCTCAGTTATAGTCAGGTAGGTTACGATGTGCAATTTTATTTTTTTTTAGGGAAACCGTCATTCGTGTATGCGACATTTTGCCAGCTAGGTGAGGATGTGCAATTTTTAAGGGAAATCTGTCATTGATTTACTCGAAAATTGCCAGGTAAGTAAGGATGTGCAATTTTTAGCGGAAAGTGTCTTTCATATACGCGAAATTTTGCCAGGTAGTTCAGGATCTGACATTATGAGATGAAGCTGTCATTCATAAACGCGACATTTTGCAAGCATTGATATTCAAGAAGAATATAAAATTAATTTTTATGTTTTGTCAGGCGAACAAGTGCGGGACATTTTTGTAATCTATTTGGTATGAAATATGAGCGTCAGCGCAAGGCTAGTTAATGTATATATAATATCAATACTAATTTCTGCCACATGTATGCTAACCCCCCCCCCCCCTTCCCCCAAATGCTAACTTCTAGAAGATCACGTTATGTCATGTCGTTCCATCACTGGTCAATAGTCATTAAGTGTGTAACATGCGTTAAAATCTATCCACCTTTAAGAATACGACTGATGTTGATGAATTTTTACTTGTTATTTTTATTATTATTATTTTTCAAAAAATATTTTATTTGACAGGTATTTTGCGAGAAATCCGGTGCTCCTGGACAAGAAAAATTTAAAATGATAATGGGGAAGCACAGCAGTGCTCCATTTCGGTGAGAAATTTAGCCCCCACCCCCCACCCTTTTTTCTCCCCCCCCCCCTAACTCTTATTACCGAAATCCATTGTATCCGGTACATCTGTTCCAAATACACTGGTTCAAATGGACTTTTGTTAAATGGAGATTTATATTTAAAGGATTTTTTTTCAAGGAAAGGTGCGACTGAAAAGTCGGGAAAATGTCAACTTAAATTATTTCATTTCGAATAATGTTTCCTTTCGAGGGTAAAAAACAACTTACACCAAGCGATTCACCTTCGAGCAAATTTCTTTGGTAACCAGTAAGCTCTTCAGGAGCATCTCTCCGTAAAGGAAATTATAGCATGAGACCTATTAAAGTAACTGTAACCCATAATGAATTTTAACAATATAATTTATGCTTAGCTACAACTTTATGCGTGACCAGTCATGTTGATGTATTGCCTTCGATGAGATGTTGCAATTGATAATAAATAATAATAATAAATAATAAAGTTTATTTGAAAAATCACGCTTAATCCCCAAAGGCTCGAAGCGCGGTACAAAGTCAAATCTAAGAGATAATAGCTATCTGGAAAAGATGGTAGACAACATCACCCCAGCAGGTGTTTGCGGAATAGAAGGGTTTTCAAATCGGTTTTGAAGGACTCCAGTGTCTGGCTTTTTCTGAGAGCGACAGGAGGTGTGTTCCAAATTGTTGGGCCAGCAAATGCGAAAGTGCGCCTTCCGTAAGTCTTAAGGCGAACACGCGGTATCGAGAGATTGCCACTATCGGATGAGCGGAGTTGTCTAGTGGGCACATAAGGCGTCACGAGCGCTTTGAGATAGGACCGCGCAAGGTCATGCAAGCAGCGGTAGCACAGAGTTGCAATTTTGTACTCTATGCGAGCGCGGACCGGCAGCCAATGCAGTTCTATTAGAAGTGTTTTAGCATGGTCGAATTTACGTTTACGAAGAACAATGCGAGCCGCATTATTCTGTGTTTTTGAATTGTATCCAGGATCGCAGCTGGGAGACCCACCATGAGAGCATTGCAGTAGTCCATGCGTGATAGCACGATTGCAGACATCAGCCTCTTTGATGCATCAAACGTTAAGAAAGGTCTGATATGACTAATTCTGCGCAGCTCTATAAAAATCGCCTTGCAAAGCATGTTAATTCGATTTTCCATAGTTAGTGTTCTGTCTAAGTAGACACCCATGTTTCGCACTGTTTGAGCAAACTCAGTCTGCACATCTGAGCTTTTGAGCGGTAGCAATGGGGATCAGCTCAGTCTTTTCATCATTCAATAATTGGAGCTTATTTATTGTCACCCAGTGCTTAACTGACTCCACTGTCTTCTGTGTCATACTAAGAAGCTGAGGGAACTGAGAGGGGATCACGGATTTCTGAAGTTGGGTATCATCCGCGAACATGTGATATACCATGTCAAACTGCTTGATCACTGCACCCAGGGGCTGAACGTACATAGTGAAAAGCACCGGGCCTAGGACCGAGCCCTGGGGTACTCCAAATTCAATAATGGACTTCTTAGAGGTCAATCCGTTTGCGATAACTGACTGGACCCGATTTGTCAGATATGAGCGGAACCATCTCAGGACGGTATCGGTGAAACAGAACGTATTTTGCAGACGTTGGAGAAGTATGCCGGGTCAAGCGTATCGAACGCTGCCGATAGATAAAGTAACGACAAAAGGGATACCTGGCCCTCACCACAAGACGACAGAAGGTCATTTACGACGCGCAACAGGGCTGTCTCAGTAGAGTGATATGTCCTGTATGCTGACTGGAAAGGGGCTATTTCATCCAAACATTCGCACAACATCCCTGCCGGAAGAGGGTCAAGCAAACATGACTTTCTTGGGGAGTCAACCAGGATTTTCTTCACATGCGATTCAGTGACCTCCGAAAATTCGCTCATAGTTTGACATTGTTGGTGAACGGGATGGATGGCTCTGATGTGATGTTGCACTTGACAGATTGATATTGTAGGTGAACGGGATGGATGGCTCTGATGTGATGAACGGGTGGAATAAAAAAAGTGACATTACCTTGCTGACACAGTTTCATATTTTTTTAGAACGTTTTGAAAATCGTTGCCTATTATTCCTATATTTAACACTTTTCAAAGCGTTTGCGGATAACGTCACATAAGTAAATTTTAAAGCGCGCTGAGGTGCATCCAGCGAGTACGCTGTCCCTATCGTGGAAATCATGTCATTATAACTCGACACGTTTAAGTTACACCAGGGAGACAAACGCGATTCATAGGACATGATCATATATATATATATATCGAAAATATTAAATCAGTTAGTGCTACTTTATCGCTAATGTGGCATCAAACCATCCCAAGTGTCAACAGGACATCCTATAGCCTTTCTTTATATCTTTTGTTATTTAGGATATTCTGTAATAATACATTTTCTTTAACTAATTTAACTGTTAATGGATTAGAAGCGTGAAACTGTTGGTGTTTCTCTTGTTTGCAGGGTGAACGTGACGCTCTCAAACAATGACGATTTCGCCAGGGCGTTCAACTGTCCGGCGGGCTCGCCGATGAACCCTGAGAAAAAATGTACTTTCTGGGAATAAAGACTGACAAAAACCCCCCGTTTTGTATGCTGTGACATTTATTGAGAACGAAACAAATTCTGTCATAATTTTATGTTGCTCCTCCTTGAGTGTTTTTTAAAATATATTTTTTTACAAACTGCCACTGCCAGCAAACTGTCTATTTAAGGAAACGCCGGTATAGGAATAATGGGTAACTCGTTGGGTATAAGCAGACGACTCAAATAAATGTATATCTATTGTGTGTCAGGTTGCCCCCTTTCTATTTCCTTAGCTAGTGTTTGTCAAATGAGCAATTCCGTCGAGTTCTAGTAATGATCTGTCCAATCCATAATTGTCTAGTAAAATGTCTGTAGCGTAACTACTTAGTCTTGTGTAACTTAACTACTTACTGAATGGTATTTGTTTAGTTACAACTCGTGTTTTACCCGTGTCGTGATGGAGAAGAGTGTTCACAGTGCTGTAACTGGTATTAACATTAAACTACATCAAAAGAAGACGTCTCGTGTTCTCCTGAGAAATGTTGTGAGCATGATTTTGGGTAGCGATTGTATAAACAGGACACAGTAGCAGAAAAGGGAACGACTTCACTCGTCATACACAATGCACGGCGCGGAAAGTTCTGGCTGCAATGGGCAGGGCGGGTTCATAGACACTGCATTAGAGACAGGGTAGATGATGAAAATGGTGAGGTAAGGTGAGGTATTGGAAGAAAGAGTAGGCATTGAATATGGCGTGATAAGGTGAGGACATTCCTGACGCTGAACAAATCTTCATATAATACACGTGTCAACGAATCTTCTTATACACACATCAACAAATAATACACACACATGTCAACACACCTGTCCCAACTTTTTCTCTGGTTCCTGCCCTTCCTATCTTACTGAACTTCTTTCTGTCTATTCACCCCTACGAAAGTTTCATTCCTCCGCAGACACGCGTATTCTTTCTGTTCCCAGAACACGCACTAAAACGTATGGTGAACGATCTTTCTCTTTTTGTGCCCCAAACAATGGAATTCTCTCCCATCACACAGCCGCAGTATACCGACCATCCAAGCCTTCAAAACTGCCCCCAAGACACATTTCTTCAAACTCCATTATACTGACTCATTCTCACATCTCCACCCACTCCGACTGTTTTTAAATGTATAACTGCTAATTTTTATGTGAAGCGCGGTGAGCCTAGGCCTAGGCTGGGGTACTGGGCTATACAAGTGAGCCTAGTCCTAGGCTGGGGTACTGGGCTATATAAGTGAGCCTAGGCCTAGGCTGGGGTACTGGGCTATATAAGTGAGCCGAGCCCTAGGCTTGGGTACTGGGCTATACAAGTGAGCCTAGTCCTAGGCTGGGGTACTGGGCAATACAAGTGAGCCTAGTCCTAGGCTGGGGTACTGGGCTATATAAGTGAGCCGAAACCTAGGCTTGGGTACTGGGCTATATAAGTGAGCCTAGCCCTAGGCTGGGGTACTGGGCTATATAAGTGAGCCTAGCCCTAGGCTTGGGTACTGGGCTATATAAGTGAGCCTAGCCCTAGGCTTCGGTACTGGGCTATATAAGTGAGACTAGCCCTAGGCTGGGGTACTGGTCTATATAAGACCGCTTGAATAATAATATATAGACATGGCAACAAATTTTCATATATACAGATGTCAAGACCCTTCTTATACACACATGTCAAGTAATCTTCATATAAACATACATTTCAATAAAACTTCACATACACACATGTCAACAAAGTCATAAGAGCTGGACTAACCATTACATCTAGAACATTTATTATCACATTTTATACAACAGATCCACAGTTGTTGCCAACATGTAGAAACATGGACCAATCTACCGTACTGGGCAGAAGTGTATGAAAGCAATTCTTTGTCAACATGGTTTCTAAACAACATATACACACAGTGCAGGGGGTCAACTTGAACACTTGAACTGTCAATTTCCTTGTAACACAGCCTCATAAAGTAAGCTGTGAGTTTTACAGTCCCCGGTCCCCATTCTGAGTTTTACAGTCCCCGGTCCCCATTCTGAGTTTTACAGTCCCCGGTCCCCATTCTGAGTTGTACAGTCCCCTCTCCCCATTCTGATTTTTACAATAGAGGAAATAATAATACAGACCTGTTTACCCTCAAACTCTTAAAATCGTACATTGTACACCAAAATAGTAAGAGTAAACAGGTCTGACAATAAGACGGTTGTTAATTACTGCACAAAAATATACGATGGTTGATAAGAATCCACAAAAAAAGAAAAAATCTCTACGGGTGATCTGAATACATCATATACGGGTGATATGAATACATCACAGCTGATGCTGCATACATAAAGAGGCAATGTACCCAAATAGGGCAGTATTCTGTACACATTTTTCACAGGTGTCGGTATATGCTTGTAATGCAGGGATGCTTAACAGAGTTGGTGATATGGATCCCTGTTAGTTTACTGTTAAAACCAATGATAATAAAATTTTGTCTTGCAATATGGTACTGAAACATTATTCTTTGTTCATCAATTCTAAATTCCCATCCATAGACCAGGCGTTTAAGATCCCCTGATATGGTGGATGATACCCCATGGTGAGCCAGTGGTTAGTGTGTCCATAGACTAGGCGTTTAAGAACCCCTGACATAGTGGATGATACACTATGGTGAACCAGTGGTTAGTTTGTCCATAGACCAGAAGTTTAAGAATCCCTGACATAGTGGATGACACCCCATGGTGAGCCAGTGGTTAGTGTGTCCATAGACCAGGTGTTTAAGAACCCCTGACATGGTGGATGACACCACCTGGTGAGCCAGTGGTTAGTGTGTCCATAGACCAGGCGTTTAAGAACCCCTGACATGGTGGATGACACCCCATGGTGAGCCAGTGGTTAGTGTGTCCATAGACCAGGCGTTTAAGAACCCCTGACATGGTGGATGACACCCCATGGTGAGCCAGTGGTTAGTGTGTCCATAGACCAGGCGTTTAAGAACCCCTGACATGGTGGATGACACCCCATGGTGAGCCAGTGGTTAGTGTGTCCATAGACCAGGCGTTTAAGAACCCCTGACATGGTGGATGACACCCCATGGTGAGCCAGTGGTTAGTGTGTCCATAGACCAGGCGTTTAAGAACCCCTGACATAGTGGATGACACCCCATGGTGAGCCAGTGGTTAGTGTGTCCATAGACCAGGCGTTTAAGAACCCCTGACATGGTGGATGACACCCCATGGTGAGCCAGTGGTTAGTGTGGAGCATTTTATCACAGCATTTTACACCAACAAAAATTCCAAAAAGACAGCATACCCTCTTAATGCGTAGCACATGAATCACAAAGATAACATTAAAATTAAATAATATCTTATGGGGACCATAACAGCAGTTATTGATACTTCTGTAGTTTTGTTTAAATTTTAGATACACTCTTTCAATATGCGCACACAGATTAGATAGTAAGGGATCCAGACAAGAACAACTGATGACACAGTGGGTTTGGGTCCACACCATATCTTCATAAGATCAATGCTCATGTCTCCACTCCCTCCCCCCCCCCCCTTTTTCATACTACTATCATTCCATCTGTTCATAGACACTGTACAACTCTGACCAGAACATGCAACACACAAAAATGAAGCTTATGATCAACCCTTGTTGTTTTCTTCATATAAATATTCTTCATACTGTAAACATGTTGTTTTGTGGTTGTTTTGTTTTACGTTTCAAATAAAACATCTGTATACATATAGGGCAGGTAGCTGTTAACACATTGAAATAAAACCAACTCATATTTAAATCAACACCAATATAATTTTAACCCTAACATGCCTAGTAATATTTTTAAAAAAAGACCAGAGTCAAAAATGGTGCATTCCAGATAATACAATCGGTGCCATCACATGACTTTTGGAAGGCCCCCCCCCCCCCCCCGGCCACTTTTTGGGTTTGTTTTTTTGTACTCCCACTGCATTTTCAAAGTTGATGGTTGAAAATATTTACATCACAACTTTTGTGCCCCTTAAATATCCGCAATGAATACAATTAATACAAACCATGTGTGGGTCAACTAATTTTAGTTTAAAAAATGTGGCTCGTGTTTCATCCCTGAGGTGGTGAAGTATATTGAAACAATCGGGTTGAAGTAACAAAACAAATAACAACAATCAAGTTCAAGTACAATGAAACAATCAAGTTCAAGTACAATGAAACAATCAAGTTCAAGTACAATGAAACAATCAAGTTCAAGTACATTGAAACAATCAAGTTCAAGTACATTGAAACAATCAAGTTCAAGTACATTGAAACAATCAAGTTCAAGTACATTGAAACAATCAAGTTCAAGTACAATGAAACAATCAAGTTCAAGTACAATGAAACAATCAAGTTCAAGTACAATGAAACAATCAAGTTCAAGTACATTGAAACAATCAAGTTCAAGTACATTGAAACAATCAAGTTCAAGTACATTGAAACAATCAAGTTCAAGTACAATGAAACAATCAAGTTCAAGTACAAGGAAACAATCAAGTTCAAGTACATTGAAACAATCAAGTTCAAGTACATTGAAACAATCAAGTAGAAATATTCTATAAATATCAAGTACAAGCATATTCTAACGACAACAGTTGAAGGCTTGCAATAAATCTCAACAGCTGTTCATTACATCAACAAATTATGGCACTTTGAGTAGATGACGGGGCACTGTTAGCTTATCATTACATATGATTTCTCATAATCCCTCATGTGGCTTCCATCACATTTTCTAATCTGTGTGTAGAATACCTGCAGGCATGTGTGAGTCTGTGAGGCTTTTGTATGACACAAGTTAGTTTCATCCATGTAGGAACTACACCAGTCCTTGCTATACACAGTGTGTGTTAAACCTGCTATACAATGAGTTGCTATATGGCATGTGTTAAACCTGCTATATGGCATGTGTTAAACCTGCTTTATGGTATGTGTTAAACCTGCTATAGGGCTTGTGTTAAACCTGCTTTATGGTATGTGTTTAACCTGCTTTATGGTATGTGTTACGAAAATGCATTGCAGTCATCAGTTGAACAAAATCTACATAAGCCAAGTGCACTGCTATTGCCATTGACATCACAAGGACATGTTTGAGTCTGTGAGGCTGATACCGGACAAATCCTGACACACCCGTGAGTCACTCATCTCATCGGCCAGGGCATCGAGCACATCTAGAAGGAGTTCTCGACTCAATCTCCTTAATGAGGGCAGCCTGGCAGCCTTCAAATAAAATTGGTAGAAAAGAAACAGAAATTTGGTTACTATGGTTTGTTAAATAAAGACGGTTACTATGGTTTTGTTAAACGAACAATTTGTGTCAATATATGTCTAGCTTTAATAGTAATTTTACATAATACACAAATTAATTACTAGTAAAGCTGAACATTTATTGTTATACAGACACAAATTGTTCGAGTCTAATTAATTAATCTATTTTAAAGCTTTATCTCAGTCCAACACTTTTATAATTTATTAAATAAAGATATTTGCTATGGTTTGTTAAAAATAAAATTTGGCTATGATGTGTTAAATAAAACATATGCTATGGTGTGTTCAACATAGATATTTGCTATGGTGTGTTCAACATAGATATTTGCTATGGTGTGTTTAAGTAAAGATTCTAGTTCTGGTGTATCAAAGAAAGGTATATACTATGGTGTGTTGTATAAAATATTTGCCATGTTGTTTTAAATAAAGATGGTGTCTATGGTGTCTTAAATAAATATATTGACAATGTTATGTTGAATAAAGATGGTCCATGTGGTGTGTTAGTTAAAGATGGTTGCTGTGGTGGGTTAAATAAAAATGGCTGCTACAGTCTGTTCAACAAAGATGGCTTCCATGGTGTGCTCAGTTAGGATGGTTTCTCTTGTGCATTCAATAAAGAACTTATAAATCTATCATTTGAAATTTAGGAAAAAACAACTTTTTTTACAGTGAGTCTGGGATTTATTCACATTTTAGTGGGGCACCTGCTCCTTAGGTGCGGATTAGTTCTCTTTTTTTCTCTTTCTCCTCCTTCATCTTTTTAAAATGTTCACCATTTTTCTATATATTACGCCAATAAATTAAAGCCCACATTTTGAACTTATTTTAAGATGGCTAAAACAATGACGGCTTACCTTGGTGAAATGGTGCACGATGATACTCAGGGCGTGTTTCTTCATGTCTGTTGCTTGTATTTTATCTGCAGCCTCTAGGATCTAATAGGATACAAATAATGATACTGTCAATTAGTTACAAGACAGCATGCCTCATGATAGGAAAAAAAAAATCATGTCTCTTAAATAAAATAAATAAATCTTGCCCACCCATGAAGCCATTTACACACACAAGAATAGGAAAAATTTCATTAATTACGGAGATAAAAATATTTTGTATGCATATTTGTATATATATGAAAAGGCAATCAACAGGATTTCGAAAGTTTTCCACCAAATGTATTTAATCTCTGATGAATCCTCTACTCAATCTAGTTTAGTCATCAGGGCCTCCACCTGCTCACCCATCACTATGAACCCTCTACTCAATTTACTTTACTCATTGGGACATGAACCTGGTCACCTATCACAATGAGCGCTTTACTCAATCCACTCTACTCATTGGGGCCTGGACCTGCTCACCCATCACTATGAACCCTCTACTAAATCTACTTTACTCATTCAGACATCCACCTACTCAACCATCGCTATGAACCCTCTACACAACCTACTTCACTCATTGGGGCCTCCACCTGCTCACCTATCACTATGAATACTCCTCAATCTTGCAATTAGTAACTATTTTAAGATTGACATATATTAACATAAAAATGTGTTAAAACATTAGTTCTGTTAGCTATAAACTGCTATTGGATTCATACAGATTGGCTGTGCAACTTAAAGTTTTACACTACTGCACATAATGCATTGTGCAATAAAATTTACTTAACAAAAATTATTAGAGCAATTTGCAGTGCAATACAAACATTTTGGGTGCACGGTGCAAAATTTTTTGCAACGTACTTAGCATGATTTTTTAAATGTTTAAAAACTTACAGGCCCAAAAATTTAGAATATTTTTTTTTAAAACGTTGCAATGCCAAGGTTTAATTTGCAGCTGAAATAATTTTCACTTAAAATAAATTTATTTTGGTTTGAAAGAAATACTACTGCGCTTATTGGATTTTTAAAAATTCTGCTGGCGAGGCCAGACCAAATGATCACATAGGCCTGAAATTCCTGAAATCCCCAACATTGTCCTACTGACACAGCCGATCCTACCTGTATGACATTCTGATATGACACGTTCATCTCCAGATTATGCTTGCAGAAGGCCTGGTCATGGTGTATGATGGAGACAGAATTAATAGCAAATAAAAACAACAGAGTTTACGCATAAACAGACGCACTAGAAAATTTTTTAATGAAATAATATATTTCTGAAAAAAATTAAAATTACATTTATTATATAAAACTGCAAAAAAAAAAAAAATGTGTGCTCCATTTGTACAGTCCTTAAGGAAAATGTATTCTAAAAGATCATTATTCTTTGAGGCAAATTTAAAAATGGGAAAGGTTAATGTTTATCACTCTGCTGTCTAAGAAACTGTTTATCACTGTGCTGTCTCAGGAACTGTTTATCACTCTGCTGTCTCAGGAACTGTTTGTCACTTTGCTGTCTCAGGAACTGTTTGTCACTATGCTGTCTCAGGAACTGTTTGTCACTTTGCTGTCTCAGGAACTGTTTGTCACTATGCTGTCTCAGGAACTGTTTGTCACTTTGCTGTCTCAGGAACTGTTTGTCACTATGCTGTCTCAGGAACTGTTTGTCACCATGCTGTCTCAGGAACTGTTTGTCACTTTGCTGTCTCAGGAACTGTTTGTCACTCTGCTGTCTCAGGAACTGTTTGTCACTATGCTGTCTCAGGAACTGTTTGTCACTTTGCTGTCTCAGGAACTGTTTGTCACTCTGCTATCTCAGGAACTGTTTGTCACTTTGCTGTCTCAGGAACTGTTTGTCATTCTGCTGTCTCAGGAACCGTTTGTCACTATGCTGTCTCAGGAACTGTTTGTCACCATGCTGTCTCAGGAACTGTTTGTCATATTGCTGTCTCAGGAACTGTTTGTCACTCTGCTGTCTCAGGAACTGTTTGTCACTCTGCTTTCTCAGGAACTGTTTGTCACCATGCTGTCTCAATAACTGTTTGTAACCATGATGTCTCGGAAACTGTCACTATGCTGCCTCAGGAACTGTTTGTCACTTTGCTGTCTCAGGAACTGTTTGTCACTCTCCTGTCTCAGGAACTGTTTGTCACTCTCCTGTCTCAGGAACTTTTTGTCACTCTGCCGTCTCAGGAACCCACCTGAAGTCTGTTATTGGTGAAGCCATAGAAGTAGGGAGCAGCAAACAGGTACAAGGAATCCTCTGGGGGCATGACAATATCCCCATGGTAGATGTACCTCATTAGACTGTCAAAGGCCTGCCGGGACGGAACCATTTCACCAATGGCAATCTGAATTTCAGAAATTATTATTATTATTATTATTAGTGGCTTTATATAGCGTTGCACCCCAGCCTAGACAATACTAAAAAAAAAATTAGAACTTTTCCTTTAAAAAGGTGTTATCTTCTTCTTCTTCTTATGCCATTTTACCCCATCTGGCCGTCCACAAGAATTTTCCACTCATCACGGTCCTGTGCTTTCCTTTCCAATTTCTTCTAGGTGTATCCCATAATTTTGTGTGTCTGCCTCTGGCTCGCGTCTCCATGTATTCTTAGGTCTTCCTCTCTTTCTTTTTCCCTGTGGAAAATTGACTGGTGGTGCTATCTGGGGGTTTTCTGAAAGGTGTTATAGAAGCCTGAAATTCCCTTCAGGTCTTCCTCTCCTGCTGTTTCATTTGTGCCACAGGGTTTTTTCAGGTATTTCATTCCTGGGAGCTATGGGGGGCAATTCAGACTTTGAGGGTTATATTTTAAAGAAATTTCTATTCATTGTTTTTTAAAGATTACACTTACACTGTCAGGAATGTTGACCAATCAACTCATTCCCTACAGGTGAGGCTAAATGGAACAGTGCCTTTGGGGGGTGGAGGGGTGGGGGGGTCGATGGATGTGTCCTGACACACCTCTCTCATTTTTATTTTTTAAAATAGAAATTTAATCACACGTCCCCTAAAATATTCGGCTGACAGCTTGATACCACTTTTTAAAAGCCTGAACATTTGATGTTTCCCTGACAATATTTGTGCACTCTGGTACGGTCCACCTTACCCACCTGTTTCCATATTTTTAGCAACAGAAATTCATAAGGATGCTTTATTCTGTACACGTGAATGCTTACTTCAGGTTACAGTAGTGTTACTATAGTACACAAGTCATAAGTCGGATGTCAAACATAAAAAAATATTAGTAGGTACCCAATGAAAGCTTAACCATTTTATTATGTTTTTTTTATACCAAGCTGGGCGATATGTCACGGAGAAATAACCATATACATTTAATTATATCAAAAATGAGAGGAGAGGAACCCATTTTAAACAAGATGGCGACGGTCTCTGTATTTCTAGATACAAGGAAACTCATCAACATCTATCAATTTTTTGGGTTGTCGTTCATAATTATTTTGCAAATAATAGTAATTCATTTATGTGGTGCATTTATCCTTAATTTGCTAAAATTAATTAATATTCAGCAGCTAAAAAATGTTTTTACAATTTGTAGCTAATTGTAAAAAAAGGAGTTACTTCCCTTAGTTCAAGGCTATTGATTTTAGCATGGAAGTAGCACAGCCACAGTCAATGAGTTAAGAATTAAAGAGAGCTTTGCAATATACTAATTATGATCAACATAGGTCAGAGTCATGGTCATGCACTACACCAGCAACAGTAGCCACTTACAGTTATTTAAATCAATTTTAATTCTGAAATTTTTATATTATAAAACTAAGACAGCAAAACAAATTGAAAGCCAACTCACATTGACTAAATTGTCCTGTGGTGTGAATGACCTGAACATCGCCTCAAAGTAGCTGCTCCGAGCCCCGAGGATGGCTTTGTGAGCGGGGATTTGAATTCCGTCTAGCACAAGAGTTATGTCACAAAACTCCTGGCCACCCACTCGGAACTGAGCCAGGTCTTGCTCTAGCGAGTTGCCTGTGAGAATCATCAAGGTTTCAGAAAAAACAAAAGAAAATAATATGCATCAAACGCACTTGCAATATTCTAATAAAGAATTTCATTTAGCGCAGTTATTTGGAATTTTATTTCATGAAAGCAGTGGAATCATATATCCTTCATCCTGCCTTTGAAAAACTGATTTTTGGTGTGGGGGGGGGGGGGGGGGGGGTGTGTGTGTGTGTGAATATTTGATAAAATGTGTAATCATTGACAAGTCTATGTGCCAAGTTTCAGCTCGATGGTTTGACGGGAAGTGGGTGAATGAGCCATCAGAAGATTCTGCCACCAGCCAAGACGGAAAGAAAGGATCACTTGACAACAGCAAAATTTAATGTTAAGGATTCAAAACTGCCAAGATACATTTCTCCATTTTCATGCAATTGTATGGAGCACTTTTTAAAAGTCTAAAACTTTGTAATCTGCTATCATTCGGTCTTTAATATATATCATTAGTCATTAAAATTGTCTTTGGATTTAAAAGAAAGTGAAGGTTGGTTAAAGTAAAGCTAATGCTTCTTCACAGAACCAGATTTCTTCAGTCACCTGATCATTCCCTTATCTCCCTTTAATACATAGAACCAAATTGAACTTTGAGGGGATTAAAATAAATGGACAAGTGAGAAATTATTGTATGGTTTAATTAGCCAAAAAAAAAAAAAAAAAAAAAAAGAGACTCACTTGCTAGAGGCTCTGGCTGTGGATCGAGCAGACGCACCGGGGGCTCCAGCTTTCTACGAATAATTTCGACAATCAAAGGTTTGTCCAGGCTCTCAAACTCTTTACTCATGACTATTTGGTTGTAGTTCGCTTCCTTGACTATGAACCTCAAACAGAAACCCTGCAATGCAGGCAGAAGATTAATTGCTTTATTTAAAGGCCATGAAATGTTTTACATGTACTTCATGTAAAAAAAGATTAATTGCTTTATTTAAAGGCCATGAAATGTTTTACATGTACTTCATGTAAAAAAAGATTAATTGCTTTATTTAAAGGCCATGAAATGTTTTACATGTACTTCCTGTAAAAACAATGCAAATTTTTTTTTTTTAAATTTGCATTTCAATCTTTAAAAAAACATAAACTTATTAATTGATGGAGGTGTTTAAAACATACACAGAGAAGGGATGTTAATCAGACAAGAGAGTCTTGTCTGAGATGATAGGATTGAAGGGATGTTAATCAGACAAGAGAGTCTTGTCTGAGATGATAGGATTGAAGGGATGTTAATCAGACAAGAGAGTCTTGTCTGAGATGATAGGATTGAAGGGATGTTAATCAGACAAGAGAGTCTTGTCTGAGATGATAGGATTGAAGGGATGTTAATCAGACAAGAGAGTCTTGTCTGAGATGATAGGATTGAAGGGATGTTAATCAGACAAGAGAGTCTTGTCTGAGATGATAGGATTGAAGGGATGTTAATCAGACAAGAGAGTCTTGTCTGAGATGATAGGATTGAAGGGATGTTAATCAGACAAGAGAGTCTTGTCTGAGATGATAGGATTGAAGGGATGTTAATCAGACAAGAGAGTCTTGTCTGAGATGATAGGATTGAAGGGATGTTAATCAGACAAGAGAGTCTTGTCTGAGATGATAGGATTGAAGGGATGTTAATCAGACAAGAGAGTCTTGTCTGAGATGATAGGATTGAAGGGATGTTAATCAGACAAGAGAGTCTTGTCTGAGATGATAGGATTGAAGGGATGTTAATCAGACAAGAGAGTCTTGTCTGAGATGATAGGATTGAAGGGATGTTAATCAGACAAGAGAGTCTTGTCTGAGATGATAGGATTGAAGGGATGTTAATCAGACAAGAGAGTCTTGTCTGAGATGATAGGATTGAAGGGATGTTAATCAGACAAGAGAGTCTTGTCTGAGATGATAGGATTGAAGGGATGTTAATCAGACAAGAGAGTCTTGTCTGAGATGATAGGATTGAAGGGATGTTAATCAGACAAGAGAGTCTTGTCTGAGATGATAGGATTGAAGGGATGTTAATCAGACAAGAGAGTCTTGTCTGAGATGATAGGATTGAAGGGATGTTAATCAGACAAGAGAGTCTTGTCTGAGATGATAGGATTGAAGGGATGTTAATCAGACAAGAGAGTCTTGTCTGAGATGATAGGATTGAAGGGATGTTAATCAGACAAGAGAGTCTTGTCTGAGATGATAGGATTGAAGGGATGTTAATCAGACAAGAGAGTCTTGTCTGAGATGATAGGATTGAAGGGATGTTAATCAGACAAGAGAGTCTTGTCTGAGATGATAGGATTGAAGGGATGTTAATCAGACAAGAGAGTCTTGTCTGAGATGATAGGATTGAAGGGATGTTAATCAGACAAGAGAGTCTTGTCTGAGATGATAGGATTGAAGGGATGTTAATCAGACAAGAGAGTCTTGTCTGAGATGATAGGATTGAAGGGATGTTAATCAGACAAGAGAGTCTTGTCTGAGATGATAGGATTGAAGGGATGTTAATCAGACAAGAGAGTCTTGTCTGAGATGATAGGATTGAAGGGATGTTAATCAGACAAGAGAGTCTTGTCTGAGATGATAGGATTGAAGGGATGTTAATCAGACAAGAGAGTCTTGTCTGAGATGATAGGATTGAAGGGATGTTAATCAGACAAGAGAGTCTTGTCTGAGATGATAGGATTGAAGGGATGTTAATCAGACAAGAGAGTCTTGTCTGAGATGATAGGATTGAAGGGATGTTAATCAGACAAGAGAGTCTTGTCTGAGATGATAGGATTGAAGGGATGTTAATCAGACAAGAGAGTCTTGTCTGAGATGATAGGATTGAAGGGATGTTAATCAGACAAGAGAGTCTTGTCTGAGATGATAGGATTGAAGGGATGTTAATCAGACAAGAGAGTCTTGTCTGAGATGATAGGATTGAAGGGATGTTAATCAGACAAGAGAGTCTTGTCTGAGATGATAGGATTGAAGGGATGTTAATCAGACAAGAGAGTCTTGTCTGAGATGATAGGATTGAAGGGATGTTAATCAGACAAGAGAGTCTTGTCTGAGATGATAGGATTGAAGGGATGTTAATCAGACAAGAGAGTCTTGTCTGAGATGATAGGATTGAAGGGATGTTAATCAGACAAGAGAGTCTTGTCTGAGATGATAGGATTGAAGGGATGTTAATCAGACAAGAGAGTCTTGTCTGAGATGATAGGATTGAAGGGATGTTAATCAGACAAGAGAGTCTTGTCTGAGATGATAGGATTGAAGGGATGTTAATCAGACAAGAGAGTCTTGTCTGAGATGATAGGATTGAAGGGATGTTAATCAGACAAGAGAGTCTTGTCTGAGATGATAGGATTGAAGGGATGTTAATCAGACAAGAGAGTCTTGTCTGAGATGATAGGATTGAAGGGATGTTAATCAGACAAGAGAGTCTTGTCTGAGATGATAGGATTGAAGGGATGTTAATCAGACAAGAGAGTCTTGTCTGAGATGATAGGATTGAAGGGATGTTAATCAGACAAGAGAGTCTTGTCTGAGATGATAGGATTGAAGGGATGTTAATCAGACAAGAGAGTCTTGTCTGAGATGATAGGATTGAAGGGATGTTAATCAGACAAGAGAGTCTTGTCTGAGATGATAGGATTGAAGGGATGTTAATCAGACAAGAGAGTCTTGTCTGAGATGATAGGATTGAAGGGATGTTAATCAGACAAGAGAGTCTTGTCTGAGATGATAGGATTGAAGGGATGTTAATCAGACAAGAGAGTCTTGTCTGAGATGATAGGATTGAAGGGATGTTAATCAGACAAGAGAGTCTTGTCTGAGATGATAGGATTGAAGGGATGTTAATCAGACAAGAGAGTCTTGTCTGAGATGATAGGATTGAAGGGATGTTAATCAGACAAGAGAGTCTTGTCTGAGATGATAGGATTGAAGGGATGTTAATCAGACAAGAGAGTCTTGTCTGAGATGATAGGATTGAAGGGATGTTAATCAGACAAGAGAGTCTTGTCTGAGATGATAGGATTGAAGGGATGTTAATCAGACAAGAGAGTCTTGTCTGAGATGATAGGATTGAAGGGATGTTAATCAGACAAGAGAGTCTTGTCTGAGATGATAGGATTGAAGGGATGTTAATCAGACAAGAGAGTCTTGTCTGAGATGATAGGATTGAAGGGATGTTAATCAGACAAGAGAGTCTTGTCTGAGATGATAGGATTGAAGGGATGTTAATCAGACAAGAGAGTCTTGTCTGAGATGATAGGATTGAAGGGATGTTAATCAGACAAGAGAGTCTTGTCTGAGATGATAGGATTGAAGGGATGTTAATCAGACAAGAGAGTCTTGTCTGAGATGATAGGATTGAAGGGATGTTAATCAGACAAGAGAGTCTTGTCTGAGATGATAGGATTGAAGGGATGTTAATCAGACAAGAGAGTCTTGTCTGAGATGATAGGATTGAAGGGATGTTAATCAGACAAGAGAGTCTTGTCTGAGATGATAGGATTGAAGGGATGTTAATCAGACAAGAGAGTCTTGTCTGAGATGATAGGATTGAAGGGATGTTAATCAGACAAGAGAGTCTTGTCTGAGATGATAGGATTGAAGGGATGTTAATCAGACAAGAGAGTCTTGTCTGAGATGATAGGATTGAAGGGATGTTAATCAGACAAGAGAGTCTTGTCTGAGATGATAGGATTGAAGGGATGTTAATCAGACAAGAGAGTCTTGTCTGAGATGATAGGATTGAAGGGATGTTAATCAGACAAGAGAGTCTTGTCTGAGATGATAGGATTGAAGGGATGTTAATCAGACAAGAGAGTCTTGTCTGAGATGATAGGATTGAAGGGATGTTAATCAGACAAGAGAGTCTTGTCTGAGATGATAGGATTGAAGGGATGTTAATCAGACAAGAGAGTCTTGTCTGAGATGATAGGATTGAAGGGATGTTAATCAGACAAGAGAGTCTTGTCTGAGATGATAGGATTGAAGGGATGTTAATCAGACAAGAGAGTCTTGTCTGAGATGATAGGATTGAAGGGATGTTAATCAGACAAGAGAGTCTTGTCTGAGATGATAGGATTGAAGGGATGTTAATCAGACAAGAGAGTCTTGTCTGAGATGATAGGATTGAAGGGATGTTAATCAGACAAGAGAGTCTTGTCTGAGATGATAGGATTGAAGGGATGTTAATCAGACAAGAGAGTCTTGTCTGAGATGATAGGATTGAAGGGATGTTAATCAGACAAGAGAGTCTTGTCTGAGATGATAGGATTGAAGGGATGTTAATCAGACAAGAGAGTCTTGTCTGAGATGATAGGATTGAAGGGATGTTAATCAGACAAGAGAGTCTTGTCTGAGATGATAGGATTGAAGGGATGTTAATCAGACAAGAGAGTCTTGTCTGAGATGATAGGATTGAAGGGATGTTAATCAGACAAGAGAGTCTTGTCTGAGATGATAGGATTGAAGGGATGTTAATCAGACAAGAGAGTCTTGTCTGAGATGATAGGATTGAAGGGATGTTAATCAGACAAGAGAGTCTTGTCTGAGATGATAGGATTGAAGGGATGTTAATCAGACAAGAGAGTCTTGTCTGAGATGATAGGATTGAAGGGATGTTAATCAGACAAGAGAGTCTTGTCTGAGATGATAGGATTGAAGGGATGTTAATCAGACAAGAGAGTCTTGTCTGAGATGATAGGATTGAAGGGATGTTAATCAGACAAGAGAGTCTTGTCTGAGATGATAGGATTGAAGGGATGTTAATCAGACAAGAGAGTCTTGTCTGAGATGATAGGATTGAAGGGATGTTAATCAGACAAGAGAGTCTTGTCTGAGATGATAGGATTGAAGGGATGTTAATCAGACAAGAGAGTCTTGTCTGAGATGATAGGATTGAAGGGATGTTAATCAGACAAGAGAGTCTTGTCTGAGATGATAGGATTGAAGGGATGTTAATCAGACAAGAGAGTCTTGTCTGAGATGATAGGATTGAAGGGATGTTAATCAGACAAGAGAGTCTTGTCTGAGATGATAGGATTGAAGGGATGTTAATCAGACAAGAGAGTCTTGTCTGAGATGATAGGATTGAAGGGATGTTAATCAGACAAGAGAGTCTTGTCTGAGATGATAGGATTGAAGGGATGTTAATCAGACAAGAGAGTCTTGTCTGAGATGATAGGATTGAAGGGATGTTAATCAGACAAGAGAGTCTTGTCTGAGATGATAGGATTGAAGGGATGTTAATCAGACAAGAGAGTCTTGTCTGAGATGATAGGATTGAAGGGATGTTAATCAGACAAGAGAGTCTTGTCTGAGATGATAGGATTGAAGGGATGTTAATCAGACAAGAGAGTCTTGTCTGAGATGATAGGATTGAAGGGATGTTAATCAGACAAGAGAGTCTTGTCTGAGATGATAGGATTGAAGGGATGTTAATCAGACAAGAGAGTCTTGTCTGAGATGATAGGATTGAAGGGATGTTAATCAGACAAGAGAGTCTTGTCTGAGATGATAGGATTGAAGGGATGTTAATCAGACAAGAGAGTCTTGTCTGAGATGATAGGATTGAAGGGATGTTAATCAGACAAGAGAGTCTTGTCTGAGATGATAGGATTGAAGGGATGTTAATCAGACAAGAGAGTCTTGTCTGAGATGATAGGATTGAAGGGATGTTAATCAGACAAGAGAGTCTTGTCTGAGATGATAGGATTGAAGGGATGTTAATCAGACAAGAGAGTCTTGTCTGAGATGATAGGATTGAAGGGATGTTAATCAGACAAGAGAGTCTTGTCTGAGATGATAGGATTGAAGGGATGTTAATCAGACAAGAGAGTCTTGTCTGAGATGATAGGATTGAAGGGATGTTAATCAGACAAGAGAGTCTTGTCTGAGATGATAGGATTGAAGGGATGTTAATCAGACAAGAGAGTCTTGTCTGAGATGATAGGATTGAAGGGATGTTAATCAGACAAGAGAGTCTTGTCTGAGATGATAGGATTGAAGGGATGTTAATCAGACAAGAGAGTCTTGTCTGAGATGATAGGATTGAAGGGATGTTAATCAGACAAGAGAGTCTTGTCTGAGATGATAGGATTGAAGGGATGTTAATCAGACAAGAGAGTCTTGTCTGAGATGATAGGATTGAAGGGATGTTAATCAGACAAGAGAGTCTTGTCTGAGATGATAGGATTGAAGGGATGTTAATCAGACAAGAGAGTCTTGTCTGAGATGATAGGATTGAAGGGATGTTAATCAGACAAGAGAGTCTTGTCTGAGATGATAGGATTGAAGGGATGTTAATCAGACAAGAGAGTCTTGTCTGAGATGATAGGATTGAAGGGATGTTAATCAGACAAGAGAGTCTTGTCTGAGATGATAGGATTGAAGGGATGTTAATCAGACAAGAGAGTCTTGTCTGAGATGATAGGATTGAAGGGATGTTAATCAGACAAGAGAGTCTTGTCTGAGATGATAGGATTGAAGGGATGTTAATCAGACAAGAGAGTCTTGTCTGAGATGATAGGATTGAAGGGATGTTAATCAGACAAGAGAGTCTTGTCTGAGATGATAGGATTGAAGGGATGTTAATCAGACAAGAGAGTCTTGTCTGAGATGATAGGATTGAAGGGATGTTAATCAGACAAGAGAGTCTTGTCTGAGATGATAGGATTGAAGGGATGTTAATCAGACAAGAGAGTCTTGTCTGAGATGATAGGATTGAAGGGATGTTAATCAGACAAGAGAGTCTTGTCTGAGATGATAGGATTGAAGGGATGTTAATCAGACAAGAGAGTCTTGTCTGAGATGATAGGATTGAAGGGATGTTAATCAGACAAGAGAGTCTTGTCTGAGATGATAGGATTGAAGGGATGTTAATCAGACAAGAGAGTCTTGTCTGAGATGATAGGATTGAAGGGATGTTAATCAGACAAGAGAGTCTTGTCTGAGATGATAGGATTGAAGGGATGTTAATCAGACAAGAGAGTCTTGTCTGAGATGATAGGATTGAAGGGATGTTAATCAGACAAGAGAGTCTTGTCTGAGATGATAGGATTGAAGGGATGTTAATCAGACAAGAGAGTCTTGTCTGAGATGATAGGATTGAAGGGATGTTAATCAGACAAGAGAGTCTTGTCTGAGATGATAGGATTGAAGGGATGTTAATCAGACAAGAGAGTCTTGTCTGAGATGATAGGATTGAAGGGATGTTAATCAGACAAGAGAGTCTTGTCTGAGATGATAGGATTGAAGGGATGTTAATCAGACAAGAGAGTCTTGTCTGAGATGATAGGATTGAAGGGATGTTAATCAGACAAGAGAGTCTTGTCTGAGATGATAGGATTGAAGGGATGTTAATCAGACAAGAGAGTCTTGTCTGAGATGATAGGATTGAAGGGATGTTAATCAGACAAGAGAGTCTTGTCTGAGATGATAGGATTGAAGGGATGTTAATCAGACAAGAGAGTCTTGTCTGAGATGATAGGATTGAAGGGATGTTAATCAGACAAGAGAGTCTTGTCTGAGATGATAGGATTGAAGGGATGTTAATCAGACAAGAGAGTCTTGTCTGAGATGATAGGATTGAAGGGATGTTAATCAGACAAGAGAGTCTTGTCTGAGATGATAGGATTGAAGGGATGTTAATCAGACAAGAGAGTCTTGTCTGAGATGATAGGATTGAAGGGATGTTAATCAGACAAGAGAGTCTTGTCTGAGATGATAGGATTGAAGGGATGTTAATCAGACAAGAGAGTCTTGTCTGAGATGATAGGATTGAAGGGATGTTAATCAGACAAGAGAGTCTTGTCTGAGATGATAGGATTGAAGGGATGTTAATCAGACAAGAGAGTCTTGTCTGAGATGATAGGATTGAAGGGATGTTAATCAGACAAGAGAGTCTTGTCTGAGATGATAGGATTGAAGGGATGTTAATCAGACAAGAGAGTCTTGTCTGAGATGATAGGATTGAAGGGATGTTAATCAGACAAGAGAGTCTTGTCTGAGATGATAGGATTGAAGGGATGTTAATCAGACAAGAGAGTCTTGTCTGAGATGATAGGATTGAAGGGATGTTAATCAGACAAGAGAGTCTTGTCTGAGATGATAGGATTGAAGGGATGTTAATCAGACAAGAGAGTCTTGTCTGAGATGATAGGATTGAAGGGATGTTAATCAGACAAGAGAGTCTTGTCTGAGATGATAGGATTGAAGGGATGTTAATCAGACAAGAGAGTCTTGTCTGAGATGATAGGATTGAAGGGATGTTAATCAGACAAGAGAGTCTTGTCTGAGATGATAGGATTGAAGGGATGTTAATCAGACAAGAGAGTCTTGTCTGAGATGATAGGATTGAAGGGATGTTAATCAGACAAGAGAGTCTTGTCTGAGATGATAGGATTGAAGGGATGTTAATCAGACAAGAGAGTCTTGTCTGAGATGATAGGATTGAAGGGATGTTAATCAGACAAGAGAGTCTTGTCTGAGATGATAGGATTGAAGGGATGTTAATCAGACAAGAGAGTCTTGTCTGAGATGATAGGATTGAAGGGATGTTAATCAGACAAGAGAGTCTTGTCTGAGATGATAGGATTGAAGGGATGTTAATCAGACAAGAGAGTCTTGTCTGAGATGATAGGATTGAAGGGATGTTAATCAGACAAGAGAGTCTTGTCTGAGATGATAGGATTGAAGGGATGTTAATCAGACAAGAGAGTCTTGTCTGAGATGATAGGATTGAAGGGATGTTAATCAGACAAGAGAGTCTTGTCTGAGATGATAGGATTGAAGGGATGTTAATCAGACAAGAGAGTCTTGTCTGAGATGATAGGATTGAAGGGATGTTAATCAGACAAGAGAGTCTTGTCTGAGATGATAGGATTGAAGGGATGTTAATCAGACAAGAGAGTCTTGTCTGAGATGATAGGATTGAAGGGATGTTAATCAGACAAGAGAGTCTTGTCTGAGATGATAGGATTGAAGGGATGTTAATCAGACAAGAGAGTCTTGTCTGAGATGATAGGATTGAAGGGATGTTAATCAGACAAGAGAGTCTTGTCTGAGATGATAGGATTGAAGGGATGTTAATCAGACAAGAGAGTCTTGTCTGAGATGATAGGATTGAAGGGATGTTAATCAGACAAGAGAGTCTTGTCTGAGATGATAGGATTGAAGGGATGTTAATCAGACAAGAGAGTCTTGTCTGAGATGATAGGATTGAAGGGATGTTAATCAGACAAGAGAGTCTTGTCTGAGATGATAGGATTGAAGGGATGTTAATCAGACAAGAGAGTCTTGTCTGAGATGATAGGATTGAAGGGATGTTAATCAGACAAGAGAGTCTTGTCTGAGATGATAGGATTGAAGGGATGTTAATCAGACAAGAGAGTCTTGTCTGAGATGATAGGATTGAAGGGATGTTAATCAGACAAGAGAGTCTTGTCTGAGATGATAGGATTGAAGGGATGTTAATCAGACAAGAGAGTCTTGTCTGAGATGATAGGATTGAAGGGATGTTAATCAGACAAGAGAGTCTTGTCTGAGATGATAGGATTGAAGGGATGTTAATCAGACAAGAGAGTCTTGTCTGAGATGATAGGATTGAAGGGATGTTAATCAGACAAGAGAGTCTTGTCTGAGATGATAGGATTGAAGGGATGTTAATCAGACAAGAGAGTCTTGTCTGAGATGATAGGATTGAAGGGATGTTAATCAGACAAGAGAGTCTTGTCTGAGATGATAGGATTGAAGGGATGTTAATCAGACAAGAGAGTCTTGTCTGAGATGATAGGATTGAAGGGATGTTAATCAGACAAGAGAGTCTTGTCTGAGATGATAGGATTGAAGGGATGTTAATCAGACAAGAGAGTCTTGTCTGAGATGATAGGATTGAAGGGATGTTAATCAGACAAGAGAGTCTTGTCTGAGATGATAGGATTGAAGGGATGTTAATCAGACAAGAGAGTCTTGTCTGAGATGATAGGATTGAAGGGATGTTAATCAGACAAGAGAGTCTTGTCTGAGATGATAGGATTGAAGGGATGTTAATCAGACAAGAGAGTCTTGTCTGAGATGATAGGATTGAAGGGATGTTAATCAGACAAGAGAGTCTTGTCTGAGATGATAGGATTGAAGGGATGTTAATCAGACAAGAGAGTCTTGTCTGAGATGATAGGATTGAAGGGATGTTAATCAGACAAGAGAGTCTTGTCTGAGATGATAGGATTGAAGGGATGTTAATCAGACAAGAGAGTCTTGTCTGAGATGATAGGATTGAAGGGATGTTAATCAGACAAGAGAGTCTTGTCTGAGATGATAGGATTGAAGGGATGTTAATCAGACAAGAGAGTCTTGTCTGAGATGATAGGATTGAAGGGATGTTAATCAGACAAGAGAGTCTTGTCTGAGATGATAGGATTGAAGGGATGTTAATCAGACAAGAGAGTCTTGTCTGAGATGATAGGATTGAAGGGATGTTAATCAGACAAGAGAGTCTTGTCTGAGATGATAGGATTGAAGGGATGTTAATCAGACAAGAGAGTCTTGTCTGAGATGATAGGATTGAAGGGATGTTAATCAGACAAGAGAGTCTTGTCTGAGATGATAGGATTGAAGGGATGTTAATCAGACAAGAGAGTCTTGTCTGAGATGATAGGATTGAAGGGATGTTAATCAGACAAGAGAGTCTTGTCTGAGATGATAGGATTGAAGGGATGTTAATCAGACAAGAGAGTCTTGTCTGAGATGATAGGATTGAAGGGATGTTAATCAGACAAGAGAGTCTTGTCTGAGATGATAGGATTGAAGGGATGTTAATCAGACAAGAGAGTCTTGTCTGAGATGATAGGATTGAAGGGATGTTAATCAGACAAGAGAGTCTTGTCTGAGATGATAGGATTGAAGGGATGTTAATCAGACAAGAGAGTCTTGTCTGAGATGATAGGATTGAAGGGATGTTAATCAGACAAGAGAGTCTTGTCTGAGATGATAGGATTGAAGGGATGTTAATCAGACAAGAGAGTCTTGTCTGAGATGATAGGATTGAAGGGATGTTAATCAGACAAGAGAGTCTTGTCTGAGATGATAGGATTGAAGGGATGTTAATCAGACAAGAGAGTCTTGTCTGAGATGATAGGATTGAAGGGATGTTAATCAGACAAGAGAGTCTTGTCTGAGATGATAGGATTGAAGGGATGTTAATCAGACAAGAGAGTCTTGTCTGAGATGATAGGATTGAAGGGATGTTAATCAGACAAGAGAGTCTTGTCTGAGATGATAGGATTGAAGGGATGTTAATCAGACAAGAGAGTCTTGTCTGAGATGATAGGATTGAAGGGATGTTAATCAGACAAGAGAGTCTTGTCTGAGATGATAGGATTGAAGGGATGTTAATCAGACAAGAGAGTCTTGTCTGAGATGATAGGATTGAAGGGATGTTAATCAGACAAGAGAGTCTTGTCTGAGATGATAGGATTGAAGGGATGTTAATCAGACAAGAGAGTCTTGTCTGAGATGATAGGATTGAAGGGATGTTAATCAGACAAGAGAGTCTTGTCTGAGATGATAGGATTGAAGGGATGTTAATCAGACAAGAGAGTCTTGTCTGAGATGATAGGATTGAAGGGATGTTAATCAGACAAGAGAGTCTTGTCTGAGATGATAGGATTGAAGGGATGTTAATCAGACAAGAGAGTCTTGTCTGAGATGATAGGATTGAAGGGATGTTAATCAGACAAGAGAGTCTTGTCTGAGATGATAGGATTGAAGGGATGTTAATCAGACAAGAGAGTCTTGTCTGAGATGATAGGATTGAAGGGATGTTAATCAGACAAGAGAGTCTTGTCTGAGATGATAGGATTGAAGGGATGTTAATCAGACAAGAGAGTCTTGTCTGAGATGATAGGATTGAAGGGATGTTAATCAGACAAGAGAGTCTTGTCTGAGATGATAGGATTGAAGGGATGTTAATCAGACAAGAGAGTCTTGTCTGAGATGATAGGATTGAAGGGATGTTAATCAGACAAGAGAGTCTTGTCTGAGATGATAGGATTGAAGGGATGTTAATCAGACAAGAGAGTCTTGTCTTGAGATGAAAGGATTGAAGGGATGTTAATCAGACAAGAGAGTCTTGTCTGAGATGATAG
>OZ024803.1:22109953-22419953 GCA_964017045.1 Omphiscola glabra
TGTCTGAGATGATAGGATTGAAGGGATGTTAATCAGACAAGAGAGTCTTGTCTGAGATGATAGGATTGAAGGGATGTTAATCAGACAAGAGAGTCTTGTCTGAGATGATAGGATTGAAGGGATGTTAATCAGACAAGAGAGTCTTGTCTGAGATGATAGGATTGAAGGGATGTTAATCAGACAAGAGAGTCTTGTCTGAGATGATAGGATTGAAGGGATGTTAATCAGACAAGAGAGTCTTGTCTGAGATGATAGGATTGAAGGGATGTTAATCAGACAAGAGAGTCTTGTCTGAGATGATAGGATTGAAGGGATGTTAATCAGACAAGAGAGTCTTGTCTGAGATGATAGGATTGAAGGGATGTTAATCAGACAAGAGAGTCTTGTCTGAGATGATAGGATTGAAGGGATGTTAATCAGACAAGAGAGTCTTGTCTGAGATGATAGGATTGAAGGGATGTTAATCAGACAAGAGAGTCTTGTCTGAGATGATAGGATTGAAGGGATGTTAATCAGACAAGAGAGTCTTGTCTGAGATGATAGGATTGAAGGGATGTTAATCAGACAAGAGAGTCTTGTCTGAGATGATAGGATTGAAGGGATGTTAATCAGACAAGAGAGTCTTGTCTGAGATGATAGGATTGAAGGGATGTTAATCAGACAAGAGAGTCTTGTCTGAGATGATAGGATTGAAGGGATGTTAATCAGACAAGAGAGTCTTGTCTGAGATGATAGGATTGAAGGGATGTTAATCAGACAAGAGAGTCTTGTCTGAGATGATAGGATTGAAGGGATGTTAATCAGACAAGAGAGTCTTGTCTGAGATGATAGGATTGAAGGGATGTTAATCAGACAAGAGAGTCTTGTCTGAGATGATAGGATTGAAGGGATGTTAATCAGACAAGAGAGTCTTGTCTGAGATGATAGGATTGAAGGGATGTTAATCAGACAAGAGAGTCTTGTCTGAGATGATAGGATTGAAGGGATGTTAATCAGACAAGAGAGTCTTGTCTGAGATGATAGGATTGAAGGGATGTTAATCAGACAAGAGAGTCTTGTCTGAGATGATAGGATTGAAGGGATGTTAATCAGACAAGAGAGTCTTGTCTGAGATGATAGGATTGAAGGGATGTTAATCAGACAAGAGAGTCTTGTCTGAGATGATAGGATTGAAGGGATGTTAATCAGACAAGAGAGTCTTGTCTGAGATGATAGGATTGAAGGGATGTTAATCAGACAAGAGAGTCTTGTCTGAGATGATAGGATTGAAGGGATGTTAATCAGACAAGAGAGTCTTGTCTGAGATGATAGGATTGAAGGGATGTTAATCAGACAAGAGAGTCTTGTCTGAGATGATAGGATTGAAGGGATGTTAATCAGACAAGAGAGTCTTGTCTGAGATGATAGGATTGAAGGGATGTTAATCAGACAAGAGAGTCTTGTCTGAGATGATAGGATTGAAGGGATGTTAATCAGACAAGAGAGTCTTGTCTGAGATGATAGGATTGAAGGGATGTTAATCAGACAAGAGAGTCTTGTCTGAGATGATAGGATTGAAGGGATGTTAATCAGACAAGAGAGTCTTGTCTGAGATGATAGGATTGAAGGGATGTTAATCAGACAAGAGAGTCTTGTCTGAGATGATAGGATTGAAGGGATGTTAATCAGACAAGAGAGTCTTGTCTGAGATGATAGGATTGAAGGGATGTTAATCAGACAAGAGAGTCTTGTCTGAGATGATAGGATTGAAGGGATGTTAATCAGACAAGAGAGTCTTGTCTGAGATGATAGGATTGAAGGGATGTTAATCAGACAAGAGAGTCTTGTCTGAGATGATAGGATTGAAGGGATGTTAATCAGACAAGAGAGTCTTGTCTGAGATGATAGGATTGAAGGGATGTTAATCAGACAAGAGAGTCTTGTCTGAGATGATAGGATTGAAGGGATGTTAATCAGACAAGAGAGTCTTGTCTGAGATGATAGGATTGAAGGGATGTTAATCAGACAAGAGAGTCTTGTCTGAGATGATAGGATTGAAGGGATGTTAATCAGACAAGAGAGTCTTGTCTGAGATGATAGGATTGAAGGGATGTTAATCAGACAAGAGAGTCTTGTCTGAGATGATAGGATTGAAGGGATGTTAATCAGACAAGAGAGTCTTGTCTGAGATGATAGGATTGAAGGGATGTTAATCAGACAAGAGAGTCTTGTCTGAGATGATAGGATTGAAGGGATGTTAATCAGACAAGAGAGTCTTGTCTGAGATGATAGGATTGAAGGGATGTTAATCAGACAAGAGAGTCTTGTCTGAGATGATAGGATTGAAGGGATGTTAATCAGACAAGAGAGTCTTGTCTGAGATGATAGGATTGAAGGGATGTTAATCAGACAAGAGAGTCTTGTCTGAGATGATAGGATTGAAGGGATGTTAATCAGACAAGAGAGTCTTGTCTGAGATGATAGGATTGAAGGGATGTTAATCAGACAAGAGAGTCTTGTCTGAGATGATAGGATTGAAGGGATGTTAATCAGACAAGAGAGTCTTGTCTGAGATGATAGGATTGAAGGGATGTTAATCAGACAAGAGAGTCTTGTCTGAGATGATAGGATTGAAGGGATGTTAATCAGACAAGAGAGTCTTGTCTGAGATGATAGGATTGAAGGGATGTTAATCAGACAAGAGAGTCTTGTCTGAGATGATAGGATTGAAGGGATGTTAATCAGACAAGAGAGTCTTGTCTGAGATGATAGGATTGAAGGGATGTTAATCAGACAAGAGAGTCTTGTCTGAGATGATAGGATTGAAGGGATGTTAATCAGACAAGAGAGTCTTGTCTGAGATGATAGGATTGAAGGGATGTTAATCAGACAAGAGAGTCTTGTCTGAGATGATAGGATTGAAGGGATGTTAATCAGACAAGAGAGTCTTGTCTGAGATGATAGGATTGAAGGGATGTTAATCAGACAAGAGAGTCTTGTCTGAGATGATAGGATTGAAGGGATGTTAATCAGACAAGAGAGTCTTGTCTGAGATGATAGGATTGAAGGGATGTTAATCAGACAAGAGAGTCTTGTCTGAGATGATAGGATTGAAGGGATGTTAATCAGACAAGAGAGTCTTGTCTGAGATGATAGGATTGAAGGGATGTTAATCAGACAAGAGAGTCTTGTCTGAGATGATAGGATTGAAGGGATGTTAATCAGACAAGAGAGTCTTGTCTGAGATGATAGGATTGAAGGGATGTTAATCAGACAAGAGAGTCTTGTCTGAGATGATAGGATTGAAGGGATGTTAATCAGACAAGAGAGTCTTGTCTGAGATGATAGGATTGAAGGGATGTTAATCAGACAAGAGAGTCTTGTCTGAGATGATAGGATTGAAGGGATGTTAATCAGACAAGAGAGTCTTGTCTGAGATGATAGGATTGAAGGGATGTTAATCAGACAAGAGAGTCTTGTCTGAGATGATAGGATTGAAGGGATGTTAATCAGACAAGAGAGTCTTGTCTGAGATGATAGGATTGAAGGGATGTTAATCAGACAAGAGAGTCTTGTCTGAGATGATAGGATTGAAGGGATGTTAATCAGACAAGAGAGTCTTGTCTGAGATGATAGGATTGAAGGGATGTTAATCAGACAAGAGAGTCTTGTCTGAGATGATAGGATTGAAGGGATGTTAATCAGACAAGAGAGTCTTGTCTGAGATGATAGGATTGAAGGGATGTTAATCAGACAAGAGAGTCTTGTCTGAGATGATAGGATTGAAGGGATGTTAATCAGACAAGAGAGTCTTGTCTGAGATGATAGGATTGAAGGGATGTTAATCAGACAAGAGAGTCTTGTCTGAGATGATAGGATTGAAGGGATGTTAATCAGACAAGAGAGTCTTGTCTGAGATGATAGGATTGAAGGGATGTTAATCAGACAAGAGAGTCTTGTCTGAGATGATAGGATTGAAGGGATGTTAATCAGACAAGAGAGTCTTGTCTGAGATGATAGGATTGAAGGGATGTTAATCAGACAAGAGAGTCTTGTCTGAGATGATAGGATTGAAGGGATGTTAATCAGACAAGAGAGTCTTGTCTGAGATGATAGGATTGAAGGGATGTTAATCAGACAAGAGAGTCTTGTCTGAGATGATAGGATTGAAGGGATGTTAATCAGACAAGAGAGTCTTGTCTGAGATGATAGGATTGAAGGGATGTTAATCAGACAAGAGAGTCTTGTCTGAGATGATAGGATTGAAGGGATGTTAATCAGACAAGAGAGTCTTGTCTGAGATGATAGGATTGAAGGGATGTTAATCAGACAAGAGAGTCTTGTCTGAGATGATAGGATTGAAGGGATGTTAATCAGACAAGAGAGTCTTGTCTGAGATGATAGGATTGAAGGGATGTTAATCAGACAAGAGAGTCTTGTCTGAGATGATAGGATTGAAGGGATGTTAATCAGACAAGAGAGTCTTGTCTGAGATGATAGGATTGAAGGGATGTTAATCAGACAAGAGAGTCTTGTCTGAGATGATAGGATTGAAGGGATGTTAATCAGACAAGAGAGTCTTGTCTGAGATGATAGGATTGAAGGGATGTTAATCAGACAAGAGAGTCTTGTCTGAGATGATAGGATTGAAGGGATGTTAATCAGACAAGAGAGTCTTGTCTGAGATGATAGGATTGAAGGGATGTTAATCAGACAAGAGAGTCTTGTCTGAGATGATAGGATTGAAGGGATGTTAATCAGACAAGAGAGTCTTGTCTGAGATGATAGGATTGAAGGGATGTTAATCAGACAAGAGAGTCTTGTCTGAGATGATAGGATTGAAGGGATGTTAATCAGACAAGAGAGTCTTGTCTGAGATGATAGGATTGAAGGGATGTTAATCAGACAAGAGAGTCTTGTCTGAGATGATAGGATTGAAGGGATGTTAATCAGACAAGAGAGTCTTGTCTGAGATGATAGGATTGAAGGGATGTTAATCAGACAAGAGAGTCTTGTCTGAGATGATAGGATTGAAGGGATGTTAATCAGACAAGAGAGTCTTGTCTGAGATGATAGGATTGAAGGGATGTTAATCAGACAAGAGAGTCTTGTCTGAGATGATAGGATTGAAGGGATGTTAATCAGACAAGAGAGTCTTGTCTGAGATGATAGGATTGAAGGGATGTTAATCAGACAAGAGAGTCTTGTCTGAGATGATAGGATTGAAGGGATGTTAATCAGACAAGAGAGTCTTGTCTGAGATGATAGGATTGAAGGGATGTTAATCAGACAAGAGAGTCTTGTCTGAGATGATAGGATTGAAGGGATGTTAATCAGACAAGAGAGTCTTGTCTGAGATGATAGGATTGAAGGGATGTTAATCAGACAAGAGAGTCTTGTCTGAGATGATAGGATTGAAGGGATGTTAATCAGACAAGAGAGTCTTGTCTGAGATGATAGGATTGAAGGGATGTTAATCAGACAAGAGAGTCTTGTCTGAGATGATAGGATTGAAGGGATGTTAATCAGACAAGAGAGTCTTGTCTGAGATGATAGGATTGAAGGGATGTTAATCAGACAAGAGAGTCTTGTCTGAGATGATAGGATTGAAGGGATGTTAATCAGACAAGAGAGTCTTGTCTGAGATGATAGGATTGAAGGGATGTTAATCAGACAAGAGAGTCTTGTCTGAGATGATAGGATTGAAGGGATGTTAATCAGACAAGAGAGTCTTGTCTGAGATGATAGGATTGAAGGGATGTTAATCAGACAAGAGAGTCTTGTCTGAGATGATAGGATTGAAGGGATGTTAATCAGACAAGAGAGTCTTGTCTGAGATGATAGGATTGAAGGGATGTTAATCAGACAAGAGAGTCTTGTCTGAGATGATAGGATTGAAGGGATGTTAATCAGACAAGAGAGTCTTGTCTGAGATGATAGGATTGAAGGGATGTTAATCAGACAAGAGAGTCTTGTCTGAGATGATAGGATTGAAGGGATGTTAATCAGACAAGAGAGTCTTGTCTGAGATGATAGGATTGAAGGGATGTTAATCAGACAAGAGAGTCTTGTCTGAGATGATAGGATTGAAGGGATGTTAATCAGACAAGAGAGTCTTGTCTGAGATGATAGGATTGAAGGGATGTTAATCAGACAAGAGAGTCTTGTCTGAGATGATAGGATTGAAGGGATGTTAATCAGACAAGAGAGTCTTGTCTGAGATGATAGGATTGAAGGGATGTTAATCAGACAAGAGAGTCTTGTCTGAGATGATAGGATTGAAGGGATGTTAATCAGACAAGAGAGTCTTGTCTGAGATGATAGGATTGAAGGGATGTTAATCAGACAAGAGAGTCTTGTCTGAGATGATAGGATTGAAGGGATGTTAATCAGACAAGAGAGTCTTGTCTGAGATGATAGGATTGAAGGGATGTTAATCAGACAAGAGAGTCTTGTCTGAGATGATAGGATTGAAGGGATGTTAATCAGACAAGAGAGTCTTGTCTGAGATGATAGGATTGAAGGGATGTTAATCAGACAAGAGAGTCTTGTCTGAGATGATAGGATTGAAGGGATGTTAATCAGACAAGAGAGTCTTGTCTGAGATGATAGGATTGAAGGGATGTTAATCAGACAAGAGAGTCTTGTCTGAGATGATAGGATTGAAGGGATGTTAATCAGACAAGAGAGTCTTGTCTGAGATGATAGGATTGAAGGGATGTTAATCAGACAAGAGAGTCTTGTCTGAGATGATAGGATTGAAGGGATGTTAATCAGACAAGAGAGTCTTGTCTGAGATGATAGGATTGAAGGGATGTTAATCAGACAAGAGAGTCTTGTCTGAGATGATAGGATTGAAGGGATGTTAATCAGACAAGAGAGTCTTGTCTGAGATGATAGGATTGAAGGGATGTTAATCAGACAAGAGAGTCTTGTCTGAGATGATAGGATTGAAGGGATGTTAATCAGACAAGAGAGTCTTGTCTGAGATGATAGGATTGAAGGGATGTTAATCAGACAAGAGAGTCTTGTCTGAGATGATAGGATTGAAGGGATGTTAATCAGACAAGAGAGTCTTGTCTGAGATGATAGGATTGAAGGGATGTTAATCAGACAAGAGAGTCTTGTCTGAGATGATAGGATTGAAGGGATGTTAATCAGACAAGAGAGTCTTGTCTGAGATGATAGGATTGAAGGGATGTTAATCAGACAAGAGAGTCTTGTCTGAGATGATAGGATTGAAGGGATGTTAATCAGACAAGAGAGTCTTGTCTGAGATGATAGGATTGAAGGGATGTTAATCAGACAAGAGAGTCTTGTCTGAGATGATAGGATTGAAGGGATGTTAATCAGACAAGAGAGTCTTGTCTGAGATGATAGGATTGAAGGGATGTTAATCAGACAAGAGAGTCTTGTCTGAGATGATAGGATTGAAGGGATGTTAATCAGACAAGAGAGTCTTGTCTGAGATGATAGGATTGAAGGGATGTTAATCAGACAAGAGAGTCTTGTCTGAGATGATAGGATTGAAGGGATGTTAATCAGACAAGAGAGTCTTGTCTGAGATGATAGGATTGAAGGGATGTTAATCAGACAAGAGAGTCTTGTCTGAGATGATAGGATTGAAGGGATGTTAATCAGACAAGAGAGTCTTGTCTGAGATGATAGGATTGAAGGGATGTTAATCAGACAAGAGAGTCTTGTCTGAGATGATAGGATTGAAGGGATGTTAATCAGACAAGAGAGTCTTGTCTGAGATGATAGGATTGAAGGGATGTTAATCAGACAAGAGAGTCTTGTCTGAGATGATAGGATTGAAGGGATGTTAATCAGACAAGAGAGTCTTGTCTGAGATGATAGGATTGAAGGGATGTTAATCAGACAAGAGAGTCTTGTCTGAGATGATAGGATTGAAGGGATGTTAATCAGACAAGAGAGTCTTGTCTGAGATGATAGGATTGAAGGGATGTTAATCAGACAAGAGAGTCTTGTCTGAGATGATAGGATTGAAGGGATGTTAATCAGACAAGAGAGTCTTGTCTGAGATGATAGGATTGAAGGGATGTTAATCAGACAAGAGAGTCTTGTCTGAGATGATAGGATTGAAGGGATGTTAATCAGACAAGAGAGTCTTGTCTGAGATGATAGGATTGAAGGGATGTTAATCAGACAAGAGAGTCTTGTCTGAGATGATAGGATTGAAGGGATGTTAATCAGACAAGAGAGTCTTGTCTGAGATGATAGGATTGAAGGGATGTTAATCAGACAAGAGAGTCTTGTCTGAGATGATAGGATTGAAGGGATGTTAATCAGACAAGAGAGTCTTGTCTGAGATGATAGGATTGAAGGGATGTTAATCAGACAAGAGAGTCTTGTCTGAGATGATAGGATTGAAGGGATGTTAATCAGACAAGAGAGTCTTGTCTGAGATGATAGGATTGAAGGGATGTTAATCAGACAAGAGAGTCTTGTCTGAGATGATAGGATTGAAGGGATGTTAATCAGACAAGAGAGTCTTGTCTGAGATGATAGGATTGAAGGGATGTTAATCAGACAAGAGAGTCTTGTCTGAGATGATAGGATTGAAGGGATGTTAATCAGACAAGAGAGTCTTGTCTGAGATGATAGGATTGAAGGGATGTTAATCAGACAAGAGAGTCTTGTCTGAGATGATAGGATTGAAGGGATGTTAATCAGACAAGAGAGTCTTGTCTGAGATGATAGGATTGAAGGGATGTTAATCAGACAAGAGAGTCTTGTCTGAGATGATAGGATTGAAGGGATGTTAATCAGACAAGAGAGTCTTGTCTGAGATGATAGGATTGAAGGGATGTTAATCAGACAAGAGAGTCTTGTCTGAGATGATAGGATTGAAGGGATGTTAATCAGACAAGAGAGTCTTGTCTGAGATGATAGGATTGAAGGGATGTTAATCAGACAAGAGAGTCTTGTCTGAGATGATAGGATTGAAGGGATGTTAATCAGACAAGAGAGTCTTGTCTGAGATGATAGGATTGAAGGGATGTTAATCAGACAAGAGAGTCTTGTCTGAGATGATAGGATTGAAGGGATGTTAATCAGACAAGAGAGTCTTGTCTGAGATGATAGGATTGAAGGGATGTTAATCAGACAAGAGAGTCTTGTCTGAGATGATAGGATTGAAGGGATGTTAATCAGACAAGAGAGTCTTGTCTGAGATGATAGGATTGAAGGGATGTTAATCAGACAAGAGAGTCTTGTCTGAGATGATAGGATTGAAGGGATGTTAATCAGACAAGAGAGTCTTGTCTGAGATGATAGGATTGAAGGGATGTTAATCAGACAAGAGAGTCTTGTCTGAGATGATAGGATTGAAGGGATGTTAATCAGACAAGAGAGTCTTGTCTGAGATGATAGGATTGAAGGGATGTTAATCAGACAAGAGAGTCTTGTCTGAGATGATAGGATTGAAGGGATGTTAATCAGACAAGAGAGTCTTGTCTGAGATGATAGGATTGAAGGGATGTTAATCAGACAAGAGAGTCTTGTCTGAGATGATAGGATTGAAGGGATGTTAATCAGACAAGAGAGTCTTGTCTGAGATGATAGGATTGAAGGGATGTTAATCAGACAAGAGAGTCTTGTCTGAGATGATAGGATTGAAGGGATGTTAATCAGACAAGAGAGTCTTGTCTGAGATGATAGGATTGAAGGGATGTTAATCAGACAAGAGAGTCTTGTCTGAGATGATAGGATTGAAGGGATGTTAATCAGACAAGAGAGTCTTGTCTGAGATGATAGGATTGAAGGGATGTTAATCAGACAAGAGAGTCTTGTCTGAGATGATAGGATTGAAGGGATGTTAATCAGACAAGAGAGTCTTGTCTGAGATGATAGGATTGAAGGGATGTTAATCAGACAAGAGAGTCTTGTCTGAGATGATAGGATTGAAGGGATGTTAATCAGACAAGAGAGTCTTGTCTGAGATGATAGGATTGAAGGGATGTTAATCAGACAAGAGAGTCTTGTCTGAGATGATAGGATTGAAGGGATGTTAATCAGACAAGAGAGTCTTGTCTGAGATGATAGGATTGAAGGGATGTTAATCAGACAAGAGAGTCTTGTCTGAGATGATAGGATTGAAGGGATGTTAATCAGACAAGAGAGTCTTGTCTGAGATGATAGGATTGAAGGGATGTTAATCAGACAAGAGAGTCTTGTCTGAGATGATAGGATTGAAGGGATGTTAATCAGACAAGAGAGTCTTGTCTGAGATGATAGGATTGAAGGGATGTTAATCAGACAAGAGAGTCTTGTCTGAGATGATAGGATTGAAGGGATGTTAATCAGACAAGAGAGTCTTGTCTGAGATGATAGGATTGAAGGGATGTTAATCAGACAAGAGAGTCTTGTCTGAGATGATAGGATTGAAGGGATGTTAATCAGACAAGAGAGTCTTGTCTGAGATGATAGGATTGAAGGGATGTTAATCAGACAAGAGAGTCTTGTCTGAGATGATAGGATTGAAGGGATGTTAATCAGACAAGAGAGTCTTGTCTGAGATGATAGGATTGAAGGGATGTTAATCAGACAAGAGAGTCTTGTCTGAGATGATAGGATTGAAGGGATGTTAATCAGACAAGAGAGTCTTGTCTGAGATGATAGGATTGAAGGGATGTTAATCAGACAAGAGAGTCTTGTCTGAGATGATAGGATTGAAGGGATGTTAATCAGACAAGAGAGTCTTGTCTGAGATGATAGGATTGAAGGGATGTTAATCAGACAAGAGAGTCTTGTCTGAGATGATAGGATTGAAGGGATGTTAATCAGACAAGAGAGTCTTGTCTGAGATGATAGGATTGAAGGGATGTTAATCAGACAAGAGAGTCTTGTCTGAGATGATAGGATTGAAGGGATGTTAATCAGACAAGAGAGTCTTGTCTGAGATGATAGGATTGAAGGGATGTTAATCAGACAAGAGAGTCTTGTCTGAGATGATAGGATTGAAGGGATGTTAATCAGACAAGAGAGTCTTGTCTGAGATGATAGGATTGAAGGGATGTTAATCAGACAAGAGAGTCTTGTCTGAGATGATAGGATTGAAGGGATGTTAATCAGACAAGAGAGTCTTGTCTGAGATGATAGGATTGAAGGGATGTTAATCAGACAAGAGAGTCTTGTCTGAGATGATAGGATTGAAGGGATGTTAATCAGACAAGAGAGTCTTGTCTGAGATGATAGGATTGAAGGGATGTTAATCAGACAAGAGAGTCTTGTCTGAGATGATAGGATTGAAGGGATGTTAATCAGACAAGAGAGTCTTGTCTGAGATGATAGGATTGAAGGGATGTTAATCAGACAAGAGAGTCTTGTCTGAGATGATAGGATTGAAGGGATGTTAATCAGACAAGAGAGTCTTGTCTGAGATGATAGGATTGAAGGGATGTTAATCAGACAAGAGAGTCTTGTCTGAGATGATAGGATTGAAGGGATGTTAATCAGACAAGAGAGTCTTGTCTGAGATGATAGGATTGAAGGGATGTTAATCAGACAAGAGAGTCTTGTCTGAGATGATAGGATTGAAGGGATGTTAATCAGACAAGAGAGTCTTGTCTGAGATGATAGGATTGAAGGGATGTTAATCAGACAAGAGAGTCTTGTCTGAGATGATAGGATTGAAGGGATGTTAATCAGACAAGAGAGTCTTGTCTGAGATGATAGGATTGAAGGGATGTTAATCAGACAAGAGAGTCTTGTCTGAGATGATAGGATTGAAGGGATGTTAATCAGACAAGAGAGTCTTGTCTGAGATGATAGGATTGAAGGGATGTTAATCAGACAAGAGAGTCTTGTCTGAGATGATAGGATTGAAGGGATGTTAATCAGACAAGAGAGTCTTGTCTGAGATGATAGGATTGAAGGGATGTTAATCAGACAAGAGAGTCTTGTCTGAGATGATAGGATTGAAGGGATGTTAATCAGACAAGAGAGTCTTGTCTGAGATGATAGGATTGAAGGGATGTTAATCAGACAAGAGAGTCTTGTCTGAGATGATAGGATTGAAGGGATGTTAATCAGACAAGAGAGTCTTGTCTGAGATGATAGGATTGAAGGGATGTTAATCAGACAAGAGAGTCTTGTCTGAGATGATAGGATTGAAGGGATGTTAATCAGACAAGAGAGTCTTGTCTGAGATGATAGGATTGAAGGGATGTTAATCAGACAAGAGAGTCTTGTCTGAGATGATAGGATTGAAGGGATGTTAATCAGACAAGAGAGTCTTGTCTGAGATGATAGGATTGAAGGGATGTTAATCAGACAAGAGAGTCTTGTCTGAGATGATAGGATTGAAGGGATGTTAATCAGACAAGAGAGTCTTGTCTGAGATGATAGGATTGAAGGGATGTTAATCAGACAAGAGAGTCTTGTCTGAGATGATAGGATTGAAGGGATGTTAATCAGACAAGAGAGTCTTGTCTGAGATGATAGGATTGAAGGGATGTTAATCAGACAAGAGAGTCTTGTCTGAGATGATAGGATTGAAGGGATGTTAATCAGACAAGAGAGTCTTGTCTGAGATGATAGGATTGAAGGGATGTTAATCAGACAAGAGAGTCTTGTCTGAGATGATAGGATTGAAGGGATGTTAATCAGACAAGAGAGTCTTGTCTGAGATGATAGGATTGAAGGGATGTTAATCAGACAAGAGAGTCTTGTCTGAGATGATAGGATTGAAGGGATGTTAATCAGACAAGAGAGTCTTGTCTGAGATGATAGGATTGAAGGGATGTTAATCAGACAAGAGAGTCTTGTCTGAGATGATAGGATTGAAGGGATGTTAATCAGACAAGAGAGTCTTGTCTGAGATGATAGGATTGAAGGGATGTTAATCAGACAAGAGAGTCTTGTCTGAGATGATAGGATTGAAGGGATGTTAATCAGACAAGAGAGTCTTGTCTGAGATGATAGGATTGAAGGGATGTTAATCAGACAAGAGAGTCTTGTCTGAGATGATAGGATTGAAGGGATGTTAATCAGACAAGAGAGTCTTGTCTGAGATGATAGGATTGAAGGGATGTTAATCAGACAAGAGAGTCTTGTCTGAGATGATAGGATTGAAGGGATGTTAATCAGACAAGAGAGTCTTGTCTGAGATGATAGGATTGAAGGGATGTTAATCAGACAAGAGAGTCTTGTCTGAGATGATAGGATTGAAGGGATGTTAATCAGACAAGAGAGTCTTGTCTGAGATGATAGGATTGAAGGGATGTTAATCAGACAAGAGAGTCTTGTCTGAGATGATAGGATTGAAGGGATGTTAATCAGACAAGAGAGTCTTGTCTGAGATGATAGGATTGAAGGGATGTTAATCAGACAAGAGAGTCTTGTCTGAGATGATAGGATTGAAGGGATGTTAATCAGACAAGAGAGTCTTGTCTGAGATGATAGGATTGAAGGGATGTTAATCAGACAAGAGAGTCTTGTCTGAGATGATAGGATTGAAGGGATGTTAATCAGACAAGAGAGTCTTGTCTGAGATGATAGGATTGAAGGGATGTTAATCAGACAAGAGAGTCTTGTCTGAGATGATAGGATTGAAGGGATGTTAATCAGACAAGAGAGTCTTGTCTGAGATGATAGGATTGAAGGGATGTTAATCAGACAAGAGAGTCTTGTCTGAGATGATAGGATTGAAGGGATGTTAATCAGACAAGAGAGTCTTGTCTGAGATGATAGGATTGAAGGGATGTTAATCAGACAAGAGAGTCTTGTCTGAGATGATAGGATTGAAGGGATGTTAATCAGACAAGAGAGTCTTGTCTGAGATGATAGGATTGAAGGGATGTTAATCAGACAAGAGAGTCTTGTCTGAGATGATAGGATTGAAGGGATGTTAATCAGACAAGAGAGTCTTGTCTGAGATGATAGGATTGAAGGGATGTTAATCAGACAAGAGAGTCTTGTCTGAGATGATAGGATTGGCAAAATGGGGAGACTGAGGACAGACGGACTGCAAATATGAGATCTGAAGGCCCATGCCATACAGAGCAGTGATGGTAACAGTTTAAAGGAAGGGCACACTGAGGGAAAAATGATGCAGTGCCTGTAAGCATCCACCCTGTGTTATAAAACAATGGCTTTTTTTTTTACTTTTACAAGACATCATATGCCCCAGTCGTTGACAATATGAGGCTCTCACCATCAACTCTTATTGTGCAGCTACACAACATGTGAAAACCTGGCCCCAAAAAAAAACCTGATGTCTTGAAGAAGGGGAGAATACCTTTAAGAAATCGAGCTGGAGGCGTGCCGCATTCTGCAAAGCAAATAGAACACTCTTGATCCCTATGCTAGCTTCCAGGAACTGGACACACAAATGCTGTAAGCGACCCATTTGGAGCTGGAAAGAATTTGTGTGCATACCGGATTATTGTGTGTCATATTAATACTGACATGAAAAAAATACATTGTTAAAAAAATAAATACGGCAAATACAAGCCTAACCTAGATGTTTAGATTTAGTGTGTGAAATCAAATATTTTTATGGGGAATCTCTCCCTTTTTTTCCCTCTCTCAATTCTCCAAATATAATGCCAACCTTAATTTAATAAGATAAGAAAACAATAATAAATGTCAAGTCAGTTGACCTAGGGATACTCTACCTGTAATTACAGTTGACCTCGGGATACTCTACCTATAACAACAGTTGACCTCGGGATACTCTACCTGTAACGACAGTTGACCTTGGAATACTCTACCTGTAACGACAGTTGACCCGGGGGATACTCTACCTGTAACGACAGTTGACCTAGGGGGATACTCTACCTGTAATGAGAGCCTGTACACCTCCATCATGGCCAGGATGACGTCATTGTTGTTAGCATCTTGGCCTGTAACATTAACTTTATTGTATTAAAACCTTTTCTGGTTAGACCTGTAAAATTAACTTAAAAATGTGTGTGTGTTTGCTAGTCATTTTATTGCAGACATTCCGGCTGTTTACATTGTGTAGACACATGCAATTTTCAATCCTACCAACTGGGACAAGGTCTGTCACACACACAACAAGTTTTTATTTCTTATATTCTCCATCCTTAATTTTTAATAAAAAAATTATTACTAAGAAAAACCACGGCACATTTAAACTCTCCACAGTTAACATTTGCACCCCCTGTGCTGCTATATATTTCTTGGTAGCATCTAACTGACCTTTTTTCCCTGGGTGGATTTTGTCAGTGTATATGTAGGACAGGATCATTTCAAATGCTCCAGGATCTTTATCGGCCAGGAGCACTTCCAGTCTGCTTGTATCGCCTTTAACAGCTTGCTGGAGGTCAATGAAACTAGGATTAATTTCATTTAAAAAAAAAAATTTCAAGTGGCATTTAGAGTGACCAGCGGACATTGAGCGTGCACTTGATTTTTATGTTTTGACATCTTAAATGTGTTTTAACATCTTAAATGTTTTATAGTAAGTTCTTTATTCTGTCCAGGATTTAAATAATAATTTAAACAAACAAAAAAATGTTTTGTGGCATAATGTTAATGTTTCAGTTTGTTATCAGGAATTAATGATTAAGAAAATTGGAATCAATTTTTAAAAAAACAACTTTCTTAAGTAGGACAAATGTAATGAGAATGTAATGTATTACACATCCAAGGACAAACCTGTGCTTTGGCCTGTCTAATTTTGTCTCGTAACCATGGTGACCTGGCCGCAACAACAGCTATGTGAGCTGAAATTTTTCTCTGATCCTATTTTTAAAAAAAAACCCACATGATGTAATATTATAGGGAATTCCAGGTTCAAAAAGCATCGTATGAAGACAGATTACAAGGTTCATGATGAAGCTAATCCTTACCTTGGACCTAACAATCACCAGCTACTTTGTATTTATACTATTCACTAATACAGTAAAGCAGCTACAGCAAACCCCACATTCATTTCTTGTTCCTGTTAAGCAAACATCCATGCTTTGCACCAGAAATCCCCCCCAGTGCTTCCAACTGCAGCAAGATGCTTGCCCTGGTCATTGTCCAGTAGGTTCATCCCATGGGAAGGTGTGGTTTTTTTGTTGGTTTTTTTCAGTAAGGTTTTCTTCTTGGCCAAGAATTACAGGGCTAATCCAGACCTGTTTACCCTAATAGTCTTAAAATCGTACAACATCATCACAAAATCATTCAATACATTATCTTAGTAGTAAAAAATAAACATACAGTATATATAATGTATACACCTCAAAATCATATATTGTACGCCAAAATCATAAGAGTAAACAGGTCTGCTAATGAGTCCATTCCGCCCAGCTATTAACTCAAACTATTACTGCTAGTGCTAATGCATTATGCCAACACAAGATATATAGGCCAATCACAAATGGATTTTAACACTGTTACAGGCCGTCTTATTTACTTTCATTCATCTTTTCTCATGAATGAACTTAAGCTGACCCCAAGTTCGGCAGCGCTATTAGCAGACGTGTTTACCCTCAAACTCTTAAAATCATACAATATCACAAAATCGTTCAATACATTATCTTAATGGTAAAAAAATAAACAAACAGTATATAAAATTTATATAATGTGTGCACCTCAAAATCTTATACATTGTACGCCAAAATTGTAAGAGTAAACAGGTCTGTATTAGGGTGTGGCTAATTGAAAATAGTCCCCATTGACCTCAATTACAAATAAATACAATCTATAGCCTGTATTATTAGAATATACTAGACTGGTCGAGGCGCTTATACAATGTTTAAGCCTTTTCTAGAAATATCAGTAAAACAGACTATAAATACTCGGAAGAGAGATATTTTTGTGATCCCTATTACGATAGAGATTTGCTATACGAAACGGAGATTTGTTTACTAATGTTTTGCAGTGTGTGTTCCTGTTTCAACATTGTATCTTCTTTAACATTGTACCAGCACAAGCCATCATTATACTGAAGGTCAAAAGCTTTAATTTGAGCTCCTTTTTCGATTTTGTAATTTATTATTAACTTAATAAAATTATTCATTGTAATTGGCCCTAGTTTGGGTATCGTTTTCTTTGTGATTGTATATAATTTATGGTATCGCCTTTTGTTGTGTACTGTTTATCAACGAGCCATATACTTAAATAAGATATTAAATTGTCTATATTGATAATAGTAAGTAACAAACACTCTATTAAAGGTGCATTGGGAAAAAGATTTCAGCTAGTAAAATAATTTTTTTGGCACATCAACTTAAGTGTCAGGTGGGAGAAAAATAAATATAATAACCATTGCACAACTTTTGGTCAATAACATATATATAAAAAATGTGTTGATTATTCTGGCCAAATTATCTAACATGTGTGTCAAATTTCATTACCCAAGCCAAATCATCAAACACATGTGTTAAGGTTCATTACCCAAGTCAAATCATCAAACACATGTGGTAAGGTTCATTACCCAAGTCAAATCATCAAACACATGTGTTAAGGTTCATTACCCAAGTCAAATCATCAAACACATGTGTTAAGGTTCATTACCCAAGCCAAATCATCAAACACATGTGTTAAGGTTCATTACCCAAGTCAAATCATCAAACACATGTGGTAAGGTTCATTACCCAAGTCAATTCATCAAACACATGTGTTAAGGTTCATTACCCAAGTCAAATCATCAAACACATGTGTTAAGGTTCATTACCCAAGTCAAATCATCAAACACATGTGTTAAGGTTCATTACCCAAGTCAAATCATCAAACACATGTGTTAAGGTTCATTACCTTTAAGACAAATCATCAAACACATGTGTTAAGGTTCATTACCCAAGTCAAATCATCAAACACATGTGTTAATGTTCATTACCCAAGTCAAATCATCAAACACATGTGGTAAGGTTCATTACCTTTAAGACAAATCATCAAACACATGTGTTCAGGTTCATTACCTTTAAGACAAATCATCAAACACATGTGTTAAGGTTCATTACCCAAGCCAAATCATCAAACACATGTGGTAAGGTTCATTACCCAAGTCAAATCATCAAACACATGTGTTAAGGTTCATTACCCAAGCCAAATCATCAAACACATGTGTTAAGGTTCATTACCCAAGCCAAATCATCAAACACATGTGTTAAGGTTCATTACACAAGCCAAATCATCAAACACATGTGGTAAGGTTCATTACCCAAGTCAATACATCAAACACATGAGGTAAGGTTCATTACCCAAGTCAAATCATTAAACGCATGTGGTAAGGTTCATTACCTTTAAGACAAATTTATCTAGCATGTGGGTTAAGTTTCAATCGTTTACTTGTATACCATCAAATTTATGCTGTAAAAAAACACAAACATACCATTCCCACTTCCCCAACCAGGAAGTCTACATCACAGAACTGTCTGCTCTCCAGCAGACGACCGTAATCATCATGAAGGGTACACTTGGGGTAGCTAGAAAACTGGAGAAAAAGGGAAACATGTAAGTTTAAAAGAAACAACAACAGCAACAGCAACAGCATAATTTGCTAATATCAATAATTTTATGTGATATTTGATTTGCAGACAGGGGGAAAGACATTTTAGGTGAGAGTGTGAATGCAGCATGTACCAGTGAGGGAAGACCATTGGTCAACTGCAAGCAATAGCAAATCCTTTAGGGTCATTTGATTCATCTGGCACCAGTATCTAGCAGTCAAAAATGGATATCTTATTCAAAAAAACTTTTTTTCCCCCCAATCTCTCTGGCTTTCAACATGCTGAATATGGCATGCCCAAACACAGATGTACATTTGCAAGACACCGTCTGAAAACAGATACACGTAGACAAGGCAGCATCACAAAAATAGATGCACATATACAAGACACCATCAGGAAGTTGATGAACGTATACAAAGGCAGCATCACAAAAATAAAAAACACCATCTAGACACAGAATCACCTTTTACAAGACACCATCCAGTCACTGTTGAAGCTTTACAAGACACCATAAAGACACAGTTGCACCTTTACAAGACATCATAAAGACACATTTGAAGCTTTACAAGACACCATAAAGACACAGTTGCACCTTTACAAGACATCATAAAGACACATTTGAAGCTTTACAAGACACCATAAAGACACAGTTGAAGCTTTACAAGACATCATAAAGACACAGTTGAAGCTTTACAAGACACCATAAAGACACAGTTGAAGCTTTACAAGACACCATAAAGACACAGATGCAACCTTACAAGACACCGTCCAGACAGAGCTTCCCCCCTTTTTACAAGACACCCACCTGAAATCTGTAGATCTCACCACTCCTGACATTGTTGTCTATGGTTCCACCAAATATGTACATGGCATCACTGACAACTCCAGCAGCATGGAATAGTCTACCAGCAGGGATCTACAGAATGAAAGTACAAACATTTAACGCATTGAATGCCAAACGAATCTAAAACACACCCTTCGGTGACTATGGGGCTTTCTCTCATCACAATGGCTTAAAAATGAATTTAAAGCCTTTACACAGAAATCAAGAAGAAGTGAAAAAAAAATTTTTTTTAAAAATCATCAAATCCGAACTACTAATTAATCAGAATCATTTATTTCTACAGGAAATGAAATTTGAATAAATATCACTTCTTCATTCCCTTCATTGGCTCCCTGCACGGATTGACTATAAACTCTCTGTTCTCTGCCACAACTTTTTCTCGAATTCATGCCCTTCCTATCTAACCGAACTTCTCTCTGTCTATTCACCCCTTCGACAGTTTCGCTTCTCCGCAGACGTGCAAATTCTTTCTGTCCCCAAGACTCGCACAAAAACATACGGTGAAAGATCTTTCTCTTTCAGTGCCCCAAAACAATGGAATTCTCTTCCACTACACATCCACAATATATCAACCATCACAGCCTTCAAAACTGCACTCAAAACACATCTCTTTAACTCTACTTTCCTGACTGATTCCCCCCTCTGACCGATAGACAATACTGCTGGGTGCCGTCCATGGCTTGACATTAAAAAAGTTATGGAGAGGTTGGGCGAATACACATTTATTTTGTTTTATGTAATTAATGTATGTTAATTTTTAAGTTCATGATTATGTTTTTTTAATTGTAAGTACAGCGTGGGGAGCCCAGCCCTAGGTTGGGGTACTTCGCTATAAACAACTTCTTATAATAATAATAATAATGGTAATAAGTACGAATTCATTATTTATAAGAAAAATATGCAAAATAGTGATTTCTGTGTCAAAATTTTCCTGCAAAGCCTTTTCTAATCAAGAAAACACAAAAAAAAAAAAAGTGACACCCTTGAATCTCTATTTATTTCTGGGTATTCACTGTTTAAAAAAGATGGAACATTTTTATTTAAAAGAGGGGATCTATCCAAATGTAAACAAGCTAAAAACTCATGCCAAGTAAAGAAGAGGTTATTCTTGAAAAATTAGTCATATCATAAAGGCAGAGTTTGCACCCATTTAAAACATTGATAATTAAATTATGTAAATCTTTCAAATTTTCCTTTTGTTCTGGACTGTTTTTCATGCTGCTGTACATTTTCTGTGGGACTTATGTTCAGTTCTTTTGGGACCTAAGTACAGGTTTTGGGGGACCTAAGTATAGGTTTTGTGGGACCTAAGTACAGGTTTCTGTGGGACCTAAGTACAGGTTTTTGGGGTACCTATGTACAGGTTTCTGTGGGACCTAAGTACAGGTTTCTGGGGGACTTAAGTATAGGTTTTGTGGGACCTAAGTACAGGTTTCTGTGGGACCTAAGTACAGGTTTTTGGGGTACCTATGTACAGGTTTCTGTGGGACCTAAGTACAGGTTTCTGGGGGACTTAAGTACAGGTTTCTGTGGGACCTAAGTACAGGCTTTTGATGCCAACAAGTTGGCATATGTTGGCATATATGGGTATTGTAAGTGTTGAGGGTAGAATATGTTGTTGAATTGTTGTTCAACAACTGTGCGGTATATCAGAACATGTCAATAGTTTTTGTTGTTGGGGTAGTGTGTCTGGGTTTATGAGTCAGTTAAGACATTAGGTTAGTCCTGAGCAGTTCAGTACAGGAAGTCCTCATTTTATGGGTGTTCATTTTATGGCAGATTTGATTTTACGTCAGTTAATGAGTTATTGCTGCATGCAAAAAAAAAAAAAAAAAAAAAAAAGAAAAATCAAATATTGAAATGTACTAGTTTTTTTTCAGCACGCCACAAGTAAGATTCCGTTTCATCATGGAAATTCATATGCTAGCTCGCTGAATAGCGCACAACATCAAGCATCCCAAGCGACTTTAAACATGTGACAGCCTTATCCAGACTTATTGTGATACCTAGACCAGTGTTGTTTGTGCTATTACTATTTAACTGGACTTTCAACACTGGCTTCAGAGTGTGTTTTCATCTGACAGTGGTGCTGGTGGGTCAAGAACGGGGCCAAGTATCACATTTAGAGTGTAAATGTGAAACGATTAGACAGACAGTGAAAGAGGAGACAAACCAGCGGACTTTAAGCGTGCACTTGATTTTGAGTCATCTTTATGTTTCAACATCTTAAATATATCCTAATATGCTTTAATTCCTTAAGCATGATGTATGTACATTAAAATTTATGCATTTTAATACATACATTGATACCCCTGTACATTTATACATATAGTTTACATTCGGTAGGGTGCTCAGCAAATTACAGCAGATTTTGAAAAACGGAACCCCCTGCGTAACTTAAGACCTCCTGTATAAAGTTAGTCTTGAGTATTTGAAATATTAGCTTCATAAGAGAGCAGTTGACATGTCAGCTTAGTGTAGAGCAGTTGACATGTCCGCTTAGTGTAGAGCGGTTGACATGTCAGCTTAGTGTAGAGCAGTTGACATGTCAGCTTAGTGTAGAGCGGTTGACATGTCAGCTTAGTGTAGAGCAGTTGACATGTCAGATTAGTGTAGAGCAGTTGACATGTCAGCTTAGTGTAGAGCAGTTGACATGTCAGATTAGTGTAGAGCAGTTGACATGTCAGCTTAGTGTAGAGCAGTTGACATGTCAGCTTAGTGTAGAGCGGCTGCATGATTTAATGTAGTCTTGTGAATGGAAGCAATATGTAGATATATATGTTGAATTTGCATCAGTGTTGAGTTTGCTACTTATCACACCCTGTACGGATGAGAGAGACTTATCTTAGGATGTAACCATCAAGCCACCTGTTTAAGAGACTAACCTCACTCTGCTGTGCTGGCTCTGTTATAGACCAGGTCTGGGAATCTAGGTCAAAACTGGAAATAAAATAATTTAGGGGCCTTTTCTTTAAAAGATAAATACATGTTGAGGAATGATGTGTATATTATGTATAACAATAACAACCTTAAAGTATCCATCGACCTGGTTCTGACACAAGTATATTAAAAAATGGGAACTGCCAAAAACATAAAAAATGAGTAAGAATTATAAAATGTTCAAGTAAACTATTACTTCTTTATATCTTTCCGTTATATTATTTCCAAGTATTTGATTGTTACATACTCTTGTGCTATATTATTTCCTTTAAGTATTTGATTGTTATAATAATGTGCTATATTATTTACAATTATTTGATTCAAGCACAGAAAAATTTAAAAAACTGATTAAACTAAAACGCAATGTGTAAAAACATTTTTTATGTTAAAAAAAAATCTGCTTGTAAAAGATGTACAAGAAACAAATATGATCGACAAATGAACAGATTATACAGATATATAAGGAGTATATGATATATACAGAGTATATGATATATACAGAGTATATGATATATATATATATATGTACACACCAATGTAACTCATTGGGTAAGGTCTGTCCAGTTGCACCACCAAATACAAAAAGATGACGGTCGAATGCCACCATTGTGTGCCCATAGCGCTTTTCGGGAGGTGGAGGTGTGTCCCTTAAAACCAGTTCAGTTGAGATTCTCGTCCACCTGTGATTTTTTGGGTCGGGAGTGTTGAGAACATAAAAAAAAATTAAAAAAACTCCACATGGGCATTGTCAGAATACTAGATATTTTACATTTTTAAAACAATAAGGTCAAACCATAAGAATACCCTTTAAATGGTACATGGTTTCAGTGGTTTTCTATGAAAAATTTCACAGTTATTTACAGAACTATTCAACAACTTAATTGTGTTGTATCTTTTTTTTTTTTAAACCCCATTAATTTCCTAATCAGATTTTTGTAATCAGAAAATTCCACCCAGATGTTGGATCGTTTCAGCTGAATCTTAGTGGTTTTTTTTTTTTTTAATCAAATTTTTACCAAAAACAGATATCCCTAGGGTCTTTCAGTCTGCTCTATGTTATCTTTTTATTTCTTCTTTGTTTTACAAATTGTACGTTTTTATTGTCTCAGTACATCCTCAGTATTTACTCATTGACATGACATATGTCAAAGGCTTTTAGGCAGATTTTTTTTTTTTTTACCTAACCCTAAAATATACATTGGCATTGTTAATGATTTTGAAAAGTCGAAATATATTATCCAAATTTTCTGACTGCTTTTTTGGCTTCACCCTAAAATATACAGTGGCAATGTTGAAAGGTGGAACTAAATTATTTAAAAATTACTGACTGTTTTTCATCAAAGCTGAACTGGAACAGGTTGTTGGTGATCTTGGCTCCACTCTGTCCAGAAAACACATACATGCAGTCCCTGGCCACAGCCAGAGCAAAGTTGCAACAGGTTGGTGGTATGTCCCCACTCTGGTGGACCTGGAGGGAAAACAGATTTATGGAAACGTTTGTTGTTAGAGGCTCCGCACAAAGATGTCAAAGCAAGAGCAATGCGAGCGCAAAGGTATCAAAGTATAAGAAATGTGAGCACAGAGGTATCAAAGTAAGAGAAATGTGAGCACAGAGGTATCAAAGTAAACGAAATGGGAGTCGCTTTTAAAGCCGGACACCCCATAGCTTGAGATTATTGAGTTTAATGTGCATTGAATGGTTGTAGAAAAATATTTGTTCAGCAGTGAAGTTCTTTTCTATTCTCTTTTAATGGCAGGTCTCAAAATGAATATCTTTTCAGAGAATGTCATTTTCCAGCTGGAAACTTAACATCAAACATAGACTGAGCAGTTCACCATTGCCATTCACTATATATATCAAGCATGATGATCATAATTTATAAGAGATCTCTAATGTCAACAACTATTTTTTCTATGAAAAGCAACCTTATCATGGGGCGCTGAAATGTATTAATAATTTCTCAGAATAAAAGATAATAGAAGATATTAATATTTGATTTGACTTTTAAAAAATTAATTTAACATTATATGTTTTAGGTGTTTCTGTCCTTTCTATTTTATTACCTTGATCTGCCAGGTTATTGGTGAACATTCTTAGAATAAGCTTATTGCACTTAATTTAACTGAGATGAGAACGCTCGAAGCCCCCTTCCGCCTTAGGACTTTGGAGAAGCACTTTAAAAGCTCGGCAAATATTTAAGGCAAATGTGATAGAAAATGATTTTACTTCCTCCCATCCTTTCACTTCTCCGATCAGAGAAATCGTCCACATGTCGTTGAGCCTCGCATTTCCATCATAGCCGGCAAATATCCAGAGTTTGCCGTCATAAACTGCTGCTCCGTGAGCAGCGCGCGCAACAGGCAATCGTTGTGTCCTGGGAACGGTGCGACTGTTCACCTTGTTAGGAAGAGGGTCACGAAGGTCATCTCTGGTGGATAAAATAGCCAGAGCTGATGCTTGACCGTTAGGTTTCACTTAACTTATAACAAGAAGCTTGTAGATGAAATCAAGAAACAAATATGATCAGAACATAATTTAAAAAGGAGCACTTTGAAGCATTTTAGTTGCAACTTGAATGCAACATATGTGTGTTTAAGTCTGATAGTGACTAAGTATTATTTATAATTACATGTGACTGTAGTTCTTACCTAGAGTCAAACTTCCACTCAATCCATTGTCTGGTGTTGAACTTGTACTCAAGCAGGTAATTCTTGTTGGTCAGATTACAGTTGCAAGTTGAATGCAACATATTTTAGTGTATTTAAGTCTGATAGTGACTATGTATTATTTATAATTATATGTGACTGTAGTTCTTACCTAGAGTCAAACTTCCACTCAATCCATTGTCCGGTGTTGAATTTGTACTCAAACAGGTCATTCTTGTTGGTCAGATTACAGTTGGAATGAATATCTCCAGTATAACCACCTGAATGAATAAATTTCTTCAATACCCTTCTGGGAATTGATTCCAATAAATGGAAAGCATTTCTCTGGTACCGAGTGTTAAGCCTTATCATAATGTTTATTACACATCCTATACAACCATAAGTGTGTAGAGAGAGATTGAAATAGTGAGCGTTCAACAGAGTCATGTAGGTGGGGGGAAGGGACACACAATAATAGTTGTGGTGATGGTTCTGTCAGAGGTTGTGTTGAGGTCTTATAAAGTTCAACTGACTGACATTATTATTAGCACTCTTCATATTGCACTAAATGTTTCCAGTAGGAGTTGGCAGATGTAAATAAAAGCTCACCAAAGACAAACATGCTGCTCTCATGGACAACTGCTGAATGATGGTATCTTGGTGCAGGTGGTTTCCCGGTAGTAAATGCACGACCCCAGGATTTGTCTTTCACATCAAAACGAAGAAGATCGTTTAACATATTTTTCCTAAAGATTTTGGGAAACATAAATATTTTTAAAAATTCAGTTTAGTTTGTAGTTTATTTTAGGATTTAAAAAAAGAAACAACAAAAACTTTTGAGCAAAAACATACAGATTTGCACATTTCTAGTAGGGTGAGATAAAAAAGAATATATTTGTGAGTTAAACAAACAACAACTTATGCTCATTTAAGTCATCTCAACAAATACCATAAAGTGATCATACTTGGACAGAAAGTTAATAAAGTCTAAACCAACCCATTATCTCCACCAAAAACATAAAGAGATTCCTTATATGCCACAACTGTGTGCTTGCTTCTCCTGAAAAAACAAAGTGCAATTGGTTTTCAAACTTTTTTTTAAAAAATGATTTAACATATATTTGAGCATTTAAGTTTAATTTTTTTTAAAATATAAATATGAAGTTTTTAAAAAAATTAGAAAATGAATCGCGAAGTAGGCACACCATCAAACTTTTTTGTTACCAAAAAAAATAATAATAAAAATGCACATAAAATCTAAGAAATATAAGAGTTTTCCGAGTCCAAAACAGTTAAATTTATTATTTTTAAAAATTATATTTCTAACAAAAACTCTACTCAATACATTAAGTCATTAAGACAATGTTTAAAATTTTGAATATACATTAGATGGATTTCATTGGTTTGAATAGTACGCTCAAACAATTTTCAGGCAACTGACGGGCTAGTGTGATTTTAATTAACTAACTCGGCAGTTTCAGGTACCAACAATGTTAACAGCTTACCTGGCGCCTACAAATTCATCACACTCTGGCATTGGTTTCCACATGTGAACAGTTTCAAAAGGACCAAAGTCTAAAGTTAAGCACTCTGTACTCTCAGGCCAGTTGTGATCAAAATCCATGCCAGGTGGACGAGCAATTGCCATTTTTAATGTTTGCACTTTTTAACAAATCTGTAATTTTGCAAATTTTGTAAACCTGTTTTACTGAATGTTTTGTGTTATAATCTGTATTTCGTAAAGGTAAAATTGTACAGATGATTAACTTATGTTTCTTCGATTCAAATGTATACAATACAAAGTTTATCCAATGAATATTTTACTTTTACAAAGTAAATAAAAAAACATGAAGCTTTCAGATAAATAATGAATGAAATTATCTGAACATAATGATGGCTGCAAGGTCTTTGGCTACAGTTGAAAACTTCAAATTTAATGACCATGAAAAAAAGCTTAACATTTATGTTTGTAAGATAATATGAAGATATAAATGAATATGTGGTTACTAATAATAACCATTCTCTTAAGGTTGTTGTGCACTCACCTATAGTAAGTACATGTAAGATTTCTAAGCTTTAATTAAAATATCAATAATTTTTAGGTGCTGATATCAATATAGATGTCATTTAAAGACTTAAAGATATAGGCATAAGGGCCAACAATAACTAAATAAAAATTATGAAGTAATCTTTGGTTTTATGAAATCTCAGGCATGAAGTACCGTTAACTCTGTTCCATTGCGACATTCAGAAGAATTAAACTGTTAATAAATATTTATAAAATGAATTCCCACATCGGTGTTCTATCAGAAATAATAAACCATACTTACTAATAGTTACTAAACCTATATCACATCCTATTTTTCTTGATCTGCCAAATGCAATCATTTACTTTGATAATGAGTAGACAAGACTGGAAGAGACCGGAAGGAATGGAAAGATATTGTTTGGGGCATATGCTCTACAAAACTGGGAGTTGAAAAGGTAAAGAAGAAGAAATACACAGACTGATTGACACTGAATTTATTTGTCCTTAATCCCTTATCATATAATTTTTTATAATATATTTAATAATATTAATATATCCCCAACCAAGTAGTGGCAAAAATAGATAGTGCATTATTGGTGCACAAATGTCAAGTTGTATAGACATTTGTCATCCCCTTGGTTGGGTCATCTCGCTATGAGGAGAGTAGGAATTTGATACATTCATTGGGGAACAGCTGGTCTATATAAAAGACTGCCCAGGGTAACTTAAAGCAGCTTTACTCTCCTACCTGCAAAACATACGCGAATCTGGCCAATGTGGCAATGTGATTGAATGTGGGAAATAAACAGGCAGCATTCAGTGGGAAAAATATGTGTGAAACAAAGCCCTTCTTCATGCAAAAAAGAAACTAGTCTTACTTTTTGTCTTAGTTTAACGTAACTAATTACTTACGTTTAACTCTTACTCAATAACAGCCTTAGTCAGTCTAATTCTTGACCTAATAGCCTAAGCCTTTTAATACTTTTAATAGCTTTTACTTTTTCTTTTGCCACTTTTGATCTGAGCTTTAAGTTTACTTAATAATTACTAAAAACTATTTTAAACTAGCCTTTAACAGTGAAGTGAATTAAAAAACAATCATATAATGTTTACATACCGAGACCAAATGACAACATGTATTTAATGTTTAAATATAAAACTAAGTTGGTCGGATCAGACTTCGACTAATACTTAAAAATGTATCGTAACATATTGAGTTCTTTTTAGAGTTCACCGAATGGGAGAGCTCCTAAACAAACTAAAATACGGGAAATGATAAAATAAAATAACAAAATTATGGGAAAATAAAATTTCCGAAACAAAACTGTCTTTTTTTGCCGTTGGTTGAAACAATCAGTTTAATCATTCATAGTTTGTCCAATTTCACATATATATACTTATGTAACATTTTAAAAGTAATTATTATAGTATTATCGATGATGTTAAAAGATCTAAGACCTGACTGTAGGCCTAATTACATTTTTTTCTTCAAAATTATTAATAACTCTAACACTAACATATTAATATTAAAAATAAATAAAAATAAAAAACACCTCTTCAGACTCTTACAACTATAAAAAAAAATTAAAAAATTCAGCTGTCTTTCACTATTCGAATTTGAGGTTTATTAATTATTATTAATTAGGGTGGCCGGAGTTAATGGTCTGGAGTTCAATCCCCAAAGCCCAGTCAAGCAAAACCATAACCAGTACCCCGGGTGAATGGGTCTCGCTAACCTGGAGATGGCTGATAACATTGATACATTCCGACAAGTCCTGCGACGCCACTGGTGACTGGTTCCAAGCTGTATCATCCACATGATGTTCCCTCGGGGTTATCCAGCGACGTGGAGATAGGCCTTGTCAGCCTTGTGGATTTCGTCCTGCGAATTCCACGTCCACACCATCCTCACCTTGTGACGGACGGATCATCGGATGCCAACAAACAACAATTATTATTAATTAATTAAGACTTTTAAAAAATACACAGCAACGACATTGGCACTATATATTGTTGTATTTATATAGTTTTTCTACTAAAATAAAAAACATTGTGAGAAGTGTAAATGTGAAATCCGTCTCCCTCTCGGTCGTGCAATTAATTTACAGGGAAAAGTGAGTTAGTGAACACTATTTGTGTGTCTCCTGCTCTCTTACGATTTTTAGTTTAACCAAGATTCCGAGAAAAAAATTACAGTTACGTTTACCCAACTTAACTTATTTATGAACGGATCGATAGTAGAACATATTAGATAGGTTACATATATTGATACAAATTATAATATTTGTTAAAATGGCAACTCTTAAAGTAGGAATTCTAATTGAATACAACTTTGAGGAACCGGAGGTAATCACTAAATTACAATGATTTATTTATTACTTTATTAGTTTAGGGGCCATCCATAATATAAATGACTTCACGCACATTTTGCATATTTTGTACCCCCCCCCCCCCCCCAATCATCACAAATCTCTGCACCCCCACACCCCCCCCCTTATAAAATTTCCATGTGTCCACTACTGTCCTTTACAAATAAACCCTTAAGAAATTCACCTCCCATGGCTCATGGCCATGGATATCAAATTACTGCACCTGTGTTAGAAATGTCAGAAACATTTCACTAGAACAGTGGTTCTTAACCAGGGGTAAAAGTACCTCCCCAGCCCCGAGGTGTAGAAGACCAGAAAATTGTGCTGTTGCTGCTTTATAAAAAAAGGCAGTTTTTGTGCATTTTGATGAGCAGCAGTAAATGTTTTTTTCTGGTAAATTTTTGCTTGCACATTGCTTGTATTGTATTTATTTCCCATTATTTATAAAAAGTTAATTAAAGAAATAAAACTATGATAACTAAAGTACTCGGGGTTGGGGGGGGGGGGGGGCAATTTTTAAAAGGGAGTTTACCTCCAGAGCTGCAAATAAGGTTAAGAATTCTTGCCTTATAGCATTTACTAAGACAACTCCCCCCCCTCCTCCCTCCCCTGGGTCAAACTTTTTTTTTTCGTTTCATCTCACTTCACGTGGTAGTCCTAATTCTATGACTCCAGTCTCCACATTTAGCCATACATTCTCTTGACTGTCAATGTAACTACATCCTGATTCTCCTCCTCCGTGGCGTCCTGTAACTTGATCAGAGGTCATTTCTCAGACCTTGCATACCTGTACTGATCGTATTTTAAAAATAAAATAATTCTAATTATTGTATAAAATAATATTGTTAAAAATGTCTGTAATTTAGGGTTATTAAGTGCATTTCTTTACTACAATATTCCGCTTTCCATGTGACTTTACATTGCCTGAGCTCTCCCCCTCGTCACAAAAATCCCCCCTTCCCTCTAGACGCATGATGTCATTTATGGATGGCCCATTATTCCAATACTTGTATACATATAATGTAGACGTAGTTGTCACAATAATACAAATAGTTAATAGATAGATAAGGCTTAAACTTAGAATTAGTAAAGTTAGATAGGATAGGGCAAATAAATAAAATAAGTTACTAATATTTGAATTGTGTCTTATTAGATCATCACATATTTTTTTACAAGGGTGTCTAATTTTATTATTTTTTGATTTCTTATGATATGGGGGCATGGGGGGATTCAAAATCAAATTGCAATAATTTAAATGGCTTCTGATTGAAATTCCTGGAAAGGAATGGACCTCAGTTTTATTTTACCTCTAAACTGAAAAATTGAAAGGCAGGGGGTTATAACAGGCGATGGCATAAGTGTTTTAGACATTTTAATACCAGAGTACGATTTTCCTACAGTTTTATTCTGCACCTCACTCACCATCTTTTTGACAATAAAGACAACCAGAAGCATGTTACTACCATAAACCTATGGCTTGAATTTGAATATGATGCATTAATTATTCATTTCTTCCACTTTTTTCTATTATATCAGTCATCTATAGCATTTGCTAAATCAACTCCAGATCTTTATTATAATTTAGGGCAACCATGTTAAAACAAGCCTAACAATTCATTAAATAAAATCCTATCTGATATTCTGTGCCCACTATGCATCACAGTTTTGGTGTGAACTTTAGGACTGTAAGATAACATTCTTTTATGAAAAAAATATTGATGTTTTAAAATTTACAGCTTATATATCCATACTACCGAATGAAAGAAGCTGGATTTGAAACTGTTCTCATCGGGCCTGTAGCAGGCAAACAGTACAATGGCAAACACGGATACCCTGTGACATCAGAAGTTGCCATTGATAATATTTCTGCCAAGGTACTCTTTAAAATATGTCAATATCTTGAATGTTGTAATTGACTAGATAACCCATGATTGTCAGTTTACACCCTACCCCCCCCCCTCCCAACTAGCCTGTGACCACCACCCTCTTTATCTCATAAAATAAATTATTCACATTAATATATAAAAATAATAAGCAATGTGAAAGTAATTATTATCTAAACATGATTTTAAAAAAAAAATATATATATGAATGTCTCCCAGTCTTTGTTGTTGTTAGAGAGTTATGTTTTTTTAGGTGTATCTAGTAGATAAAAATGCCAACCATCCGAAAAATGTCTATCAGGGCTGATTGCAGACCCATCCCTTTCCTACGCTAGTGCCTCACATTTCCCCCATTAGCGCTTAAATAATATATGCATATTTCTCAGATGACATGCATATATTTTGTTTTAAAAACTTTATACAAATATTATATTTTTTTAAAAAAAACATTTCAGGACCTTTGTGCCCTTATCATCCCAGGTGGATGGGCTCCTGACTATTGGAGACGGGATAAGAGATTCTTGGACTTAATAAAAGACATTGATGAACAAGGTTTGTAATTGTTTAAATTCTTAAATTTATTTCATTTTCCATCTCTTGAACTGTTTAAAAAAAACAAAAAAACTCCCTCAGGGCGGGTCTAAAGAAAAAGTGATATTTAGAAATGATCTACAATCTTTATACCAATTTTAAATTCTAGCTTGAAAATCTTTCTAATGTCTCATCTAAATGTTGTTTAGAAAAGCTTTACACAAACTATAATTATAAAATATTATGGACTCCTCATAAACATATGTACATTTAATTAGAGTAGTAAAACTGAAATGTTTAAAACAGCTTTTAAAAAGCATGTCATTTTCTCAGTAGAAATGAAACTCATTTTTAAATATATACAGGCAAACCATTAGCCACCATTTGCCATGGAGCTTGGATGCTTTGCTCTGCAAAGATTTTGAAAGGGAGAAAAGTCACTTGTTTTTGCGCAATCAAGGATGATGTGGAAAATGCCGGGTGAGCTCCCATTTAGTTGAACTTTTAATTTTAACTTTAACAAAACAATGAAATAGTTTTTATTTTTTTATGTCCGTAATAAAACTAATATTAGTTTCTTAAATTTAAATTTAAAAAATAATATAAATAATTATATTTTTATGTGTGTTATCAGCTGTTGAATAACTAATTACAAATGTACAGGCTTAGAGACTGAGGCATTAAAAAAAAACAGGATTCTTGTGCATCTTTCATTTTGTTATTGTTAAAAAATATATATTATATTATTTTAAATATAATTTTTTTTTTTTTAAATATAAAAAAAATAATTGAATTTTTTTTTATTGTTATGAATGAATTCCGATGAATAGACCATAAGGTCAGGAACTTATCATGGTTTAGTTAACATGACCAGTTGTAGAGAGAGTCTCAGATTATGGCGTTTGGTAAAACAAAAAATATGCCCCAAACAACAGGGCACAGGATACTTTTCTTGTTTGTTCCAGCAATGCAGGATACAAGTCACTTTTGTCTACGTCGTTGGTTCTCAACCTTCCTAATGCCACGACCCTTTAATACAGTTCCTCATGTCGTGGCGACCCCCAACCACAAAATTATTTTCGTTGCTGCTTCATAGATGTAGAGTATATGTGTTTTCTGATGGTCTCAGGCAACCCCTGTGAAAGGGTCATTCGACCCCTCAAAGAGGTCGCGACCCACAGGTTGAGAACCCCTGGTCTACGTGATTAGTCCTTCTCTCATCAGTCTCTCCTATTTATTTGGCAATAGCATCACTCTCCTTTCACCTCACAAGTGGAATGTTAACTTTTATACTGTCTTTGTTTGAGCTCTGCCTCCAGCTAGCTGAGTAACTGCTCCCTTTCTCTTTTACCAGTCTCTACTCCCATGGCTACAAGAAGCCCCTGACAAGCAATGTGTGTCATCTTTAAACCGGTCCACTGATTTTCATATCTTAACTGGTTCTCATCATATTTGTTAAAGCTAACGATACACACCAGCACAGCATTGTATGTGTGTGGCACTCTAACCCTATACTCCAATAATAATTTTTTTTCCTCATCAATTCAAATGAAATGTTCCTAAAATATTTATAACTGTGTTTGTTTCTCTTCCTTGTCACAGTGGGGTGTATGAAGACAGCCCAGTTGTAGTTGATGGAAACCTCATATCATCCAGGATACCTAAAGATTTGCCAGATTTCTGTAAAGCCATTTTGGCCAAACTTGGATCATAATAAATGTGGTGCAGAATGGAAGTTACTATTTTCAAGGTGTGCTCAACAGCATTGTTTTATATGTTGAAAAATGAAGTGATGTCAAAGACTGTTTGATAAACTGATGTGGAAAAAAAAAAAAGGGGGGGACATGCTCACGAGTTAATGTTGGAAGGGCTGATGGGTATGGACTAAATTACCGGGGGCATTGCAGATGGCCAATATGTAACCTGGAAAAATTTTGTGAGAGTCCCTCACCCTTGTGATCACCTTTGCTCTCATTTTTTTTCCCTAAAAAGTTTCGTTATTTAATTATACTAAATTACAACAAGACCGGTCTGACTTGTTGTTTATTTATGTCTTTATGCAAGACTGGTCTGACTTGTTGTTTATTTATGTCTTTATGCAAGACCGGTCTGACTTGTTTATTTATGTCTTTATGCAAGACTGGTCTGACTTGTTGTTTATTTATGTCTTTATGCAAGACCGGTCTGACTTGTTGTTTATTTATGTCTTTATGCAAGACCGGTCTGACTTGTTGTTTATTTATGTCTTTATGCAAGACCGGTCTGACTTGTTGTTTATTCATGTCTTTATGCAAGACCGGTCTGACTTGTTGTTTATTTATGTCTTTATGCAAGACCGGTCTGACTTGTTGTTTATTTATGTCTTTATGCAAGACCGGTCTGACTTGTTGTTTATTTATGTCTTTATGCAAGACCGGTCTGACTTGTTGTTTATTTATGTCTTTATGCAAGACCGGTCTGACTTGTTGTTTATTTATGTCTTTATGCAAGACTGGTCTGACTTGTTGTTTATTTATGTCTTTATGCAAGACCGGTCTGACTTGTTGTTTATTTATGTCTTTATGCAAGACTGGTCTGACTTGTTGTTTATTTATGTCTTTATGCAAGACTGGTCTGACTTGTTGTTTATTTATGTCTTTATGCAAGACCGGTCTGACTTGTTGTTTATTTATGTCTTTATGCAAGACTGGTCTGACTTGTTTATTTATGGCTTTATGCAAGACTGGTCTGACTTGTTGTTTATTTATGGCTTTATGCAAGACCGGTCTGACTTGTTGTTTATTTATGGCTTTATGGGCCACAACATTAAGTTTAGAATGAGCAGTCTTGTTATTTTAAAAAAAGTTTCTTCACACAAGTTTCTTATATAGTTTTATTTAAATTTAAAATTATATAGCAACCCATGATTAACAAGTGTTTTAATTTCTTGTTAAAAGTATTAGTAAGCAAAAACATTACAAAGCTCATATGATTTTTAGAAAATGATTTCAGGGCCAACGGCCCAAAACGAAATATTTTAAAAGGATTGTAATGACTTAAGAAAATGCCTGTGAATGTGGACAACAAATCACCAAAGTTTATCGCAATCGCATGAATGGTGTAGGAGCACATATGAGACATACGTACACACAGACATTCATTTTTATATATATAATTATAATAGACGCATCCCATAAAGAAAAAACATATATTGAGTTGAACTGTCATGCATGAAGCTCGCTGCATGACAGTCTTTTTTCACTCAGTACGAATAATATAAAATATATGGATTTGACAGTAGGTGCCATCATCGGCAACAATTCTTTGTGTCAAGTTTCAGCTCGATAGGATGATGGTAAGTGGGTCAATTAGCCTCCTAACGATTTTGCCATGAACACATGAAAGAAAGCAAAGTTAATATAAAGGATTTAATTTTTTTTTTAAATGTTGGAACAGCCGAGACAACACCATTCTGTTATTCTAAGCTACATGTCTATTCTAACAAGCGTGACCAATTAAGTGAGTTAGAGCTAGACCTGTTCAGCCTAATCTTTTCAGCATGGCCTGTTCAGCGTGGTAGAGCGCGACCTACAGTAGAACGTAACTTCTTCCCAATCAGCAGACACCCCCCCCCCCCCCCCCCAAAAATGATCCATTATTATATACCAACTATTCTGTTAAACGAATACATTTTAAAAATGGAACATTTAGTTTTCATGTCATCTGTGACGGTCCAAGGACTAAGGGACATGACGATAATGATAATGATGAAGCAAAAACAAAAAAAAACAACAACATATTTTTAGAGGTCAGAGTCAAGATATTTTAATTCATTATTCATTACAAAAGAAATGACTAATTAAATTACTAAAAAAATTAGCGTAAGCATCAGTCAAACTCATTGTAGTACCATTTACCTTACCTATTTTGTAACAAACCAAATGTCCACCAGCCATGTACTTGGACACATTCCATTTATATTAGCCTATTTTATTGACTTGTTTATTCACTCGATAAAAATATATTAAATTGAAAAATGCAAATTGGTCTTTTGTTGAATATTTACATAAATACTATTCTTCAACGCAATTCATTTCCCATGTAAATTTACGGGCTTTGAAAAAGTATTGCAGAATGTTCACAGATAGAAACAAGTTTTTACCAAATATGAAGATTTAATATGTTTATTTGATAGGATACTTACGTTCACACATTTTATGAGGGCGATAGATATTTTTTATTTTCTTTCCAAGCAAAAATTTTTTTGTTTTTTTTTTTGCAGAAAGTAATAGCTCTTTTTAAAATGTAACCAAGTTTTTCTAAAACTTTGCTGCCACCTCATTGGATACATATTATTTTTCTTATTTATAAGTTACCTCACAATGTAAATTAAACAAGGGGGCTAAACCCTCACAACTCTAAAAAAAATGGAAGCGATCCGAAAATTTAGCATAACAGCTTATATAACCGAACAATAATTTAATATTTATTAACGCATCATTAAGTGTCTTTATAGGTGCATTCTTCTATATCAACAAAAATGAAAGATACATTTTCCTGTTACAAGTGAGAGACATTCTTGATCAGTAATATAATACCGATTTTACTGGTCTGTTGATTGGCATTAAAAATAGCTGGTAATAAATATATAGAAAAAATTAGAGTCATTCCAACACAATTATCAAATCATCTATAGGATGTATATCATATAAAATGTATATCCTATAGGGTGCATATCATAAATCACTTAGATAAATCAAGCTCTCTGTGTCTACATCTAATAGCAACAAATGGATTAAAATAAATATGTATTTACAATGTTGTTAGCAGCAAAAGGTCATTCCTTAGGTCAAAGGGTCACTATACACATAATTTATTCGAATGATGACGCCTCACTGGTTACTGGAAATGAGTTTGAAAGAAATTTAGACGGAAAATTGATCGACTTAAGTTTGATCGAACGGAAATTTGGTTTAATCTTTATTTAAGTTCACACGTTAAAATTTTCTTCTAATTTCATTTTGAAAGCACTTTACTATATAGTAAAACAAAATAACGCACTATACTATATAGTAAAACAAAATAACGCACTATACTATATAGTTAAACAAAATAACGCACTATACTATATAGTAAAACAAAATAATGCGTTCAAAAAGGAATTTGATGCAAAATTTTAACTTAACGTGTGAACTGAAAAACAGATTCGACCTAATTTCAGTTCGATCAAATTTCTGTCAACGAAATTTCTTTCAAACAAGTTTCCGGATATGCACCTCATTATGTACACAATTTATTTGAAATCAACAGGGTCCCTATGTACACAAATTATGTCAAATTAGCAGAAGTCAAATAATTTTTTCCAAAAACTCATTTTTTATTTACTTTCAAAAGTCTCTCATTCTGCAATCATTTCAAATTTTATTTTGATATCTTCTTTAAAATAATTTTTCTGCGTTCTTTTTCTCTTTATCACTCCCTCTCTCTTTACACATCTTTTATTCTATCCCTGTGTCTCTCCAATGATAATACCGCATACACGCTATATAGAAATAGGACAGCTACAGTTGTTGGGTGCACTTCCAAAGTACATTCGAAACATTTCAACACCATTAACACACGCAGGAAGTATCTGTGATCATGTGACAATTTCCATCACCTCAATTAAATCTTAGCAACAGTATTCTTTAATATGTCATGAGCTTATGACTATATGAACAATTTCAATGTACAAGTGCAGGTTGAAATTCAGTCGCTGTAAACAAATGGATGTGATGGAAGGGTACATATGGGATTCATTTTTAAAATTTTATTCAGACGGTCGCGAAATGTAAAGTCTATGGCCATCTGGATATACAAGAGCCTCCACCAGGTGGCAGTAGTTCCAAGATTTGGCGGAAATTCTCGATCAGATGAGATATTAAAAATGGATTTAAAGATAAGGACTATTTTGTCATTTTTTAAAATTTTTTGATTACATATAATTATGACTTATAACATAATGGTCACACATAAAAAAATATTGAAATCACTGCTGTGTAAATCTGTTGGTGATATAAATGTTTTACAGTTATTTCCCTTAAATTGTTGAAAATTCTGAGGAGAAAAAAATGTGATTTAAAAAAAGGATCAGAGCTGTGTCTTTCCTTAGTTGTATGCATGGTCCAATGATTTCAGTTAATAATTGCAATTTTATTCAGCTCTAAATACAAAATTAATCATTTAATATATATAAATAAACTAAAATCTAAAAAAACACAACAACCACTTATTTGTTGAATCTGCCTTCAGCCTACAAAAATATGTAATTTCTGTAACAAACTATTTACCCTTATAAGTAACTTTTTCAAACATATGGCACAAATTAGTCATTTCTGTAGTTTCATGTTGGACTCCAGAGCCCCCCCCCCCCTCCTTTTTTTCTGATACTACTGAAAAAACAATGGTATGCAGCAGAAAGGAACTCCGAGAGGCATTCTGGGTGTAACTGTGCAGAGCAGATAAGAATGAAACGGTAAAATAGAGATTTTGTATTAAAACAAAATTTTAAAAATCTTTATGATACCGGGCCTCCTTTTTTTTCAGTTCAAGTTGAAAGAAGATTCTTTAGAAAAGCTATAGATCCAACCAAAATTAAATCACATGATATCAATGAGCTTAACAGTAACTTAAAATCAAAACCAGTAATGAATCAATTTAAATTTAACATAATACCCCAAAAGACATAAACTCGATGATCAGGAAACTGTTTTTCAAATTAACATTTAACTGAATTATGATTTTTTAAGTGTCCAGTGGTTCTCAATCTCCTCAGTGCCGCAACTCTTTACCACAGTTCCTCATGTTGTTACGACACCCAGCCATAAAATTATAGTCGCTGCTACTTCATAAATATGTGTTTTCCGATAGTCTTATGCGACCCCTGCGTAAGGGTCATTCGACCCCACAGGTTGAGAACTGCTTTCTTAGTAGACCATACCAAATCAGTGATTTGTCAAAATGGATGGACAGTTTCATCTGCCAACGTGCTGTCTTTTCTTTAGTGTAACTGAAGGCAATCAAATAGCAAATTATCACAATCTAAAAAGAGTTGTTTCCCTTGACAGTACACTTTTAAAAAAAAAGATTAGATTGCAGAGATCAGCTTATTAAATCAACGATAATCAGGAACTGTCAAATATCAGAGAGATGGATCTGGGGATATCAGCTTGGTGCAGTGATGAAGTTGGCTCATATATGACAAATATATAAATGATTATTGTGTTAAATGATAAATGTATGAATGATTATTGTATTGATGATAAATGTATCAATGCAACAGTTCAATCCAGCAAATGCTGGATACATTAAATAAATTAATAAACAGTGGGTCAATAATGGATTTAGGCAAAATTAAACAGCTTTTTTACAGACTCTTTTTTTGTGTGACATGATTGTCATTCAAATAGAGAAAGTTGCAGCTAATCATGATAGCAATTAGCATTTGTCTGAAGAAGTTGAAAGAAAAATGAGAAGAAAAAAGTTCGATATCTCTTTCTAATTAAAAATATTTAACACCTGAGTTTTCAAACCGGTGTGGCCTGTGCAGACAGCATGTAAACAAACCATCGGGCGTTGGGAAAAGAAGAAGAGAAAACAACCTGCTTGCCACTCGGCTTTGATTAAACTTTACCATATTTTAAAAATACACAAATTTATAATATTGATGATTTAAATTTTTGAAAACGAGGCATTCAATTTTTAAAGTTTTGCCTGAAGCATCCATGGAAGGGTGCAACGTAGGTGGCCCACTATTGAAATAGAAGTACCTGGAATTTAGTGTGTGCTGCGTATTTAAAGGCCTAGGTTTCGCGCTGTCCTAGTTATTGCAAACGTTTATTGAAGGACGTTCTACAACCAGTTTAAAAAAAAAAAAGTTATACTTAATACCTCAAAAAATGTTTGTTTTTTAAATTTTTAATTCGTTCATTGTATTGATTGTCAATAAGAAATATATATATATATATATATTTAAGTTAACGAATAGAATTGTTTCCATCGGGACAACTATTACACAACTAATTTCCCTGTCTTGTCTTTTCTGTTTCTTTTCCAAATCCTTGACGGAGCCATCGCGAGGAGGCCCTTGCGACCACCGCAGCTGCAATGGACCTCATATATATATAACGGGCCTCAGTGCTGCGATGTGGAAACAATTTAATGGGGGGGGGGGTGGGGGCTCTAAAAGTTACGCGACGGCACTGCAAATATCAGTTGCAGTTTTAGACTCCACACCATCTTGTAGTTATTTGTAGATTCAGACGTTATGAACGTTGGAGGTGGTCGCGCCCCCCAACCCCCCCCCCCCTGAATTTTTCTACAACCCCCGTGGTAAAATCCTATATAATAGTTAAAATCCTAAACATTATATATTCACCTACCACATCTATACATAGTGCTTTGCTAACATTATTCTTATGGTATATATCCTTGGGGCTCACCCTTGTGGTCCTCTACAGAACTTATTAAGTGATTTTTCAAATACATTCTTTTTTCATTGAGGATATCTCCTCTGGACACAGCAACATTTCCAACTTTAGACAGAATAACGTCTTTAAAAAGAAAGGAAAAAAAAAGGGGGGATTACTCATAAATATGGAAGCACAAAAAAATTAACCAATAGATATATCAACAGATTACAACTAGTCGTCACTCCCCCTTCATTCCCCGACCTGGCCGAGCTGTCTTTCAGCTTCCCCACCGACAATTCATTAATATCTAAGGTGTACGGTGTCGTCACGTCGCGTTGTTCGGTAGAGTTATCCTCCCCGAATTCGGCGGGAATGACGACGTCAGTTTGCTCGCGCTTCGCGTCAGACGGCTCCCGGAGCTTCTTCGTCGCCTCCGAGTGTTCTGAAAATAGATTGTCAGCTTGGTGCAGATCAAATGTTGGGCCCTTTTCTCTGTGGTCTTTCCTAATCTTGTTCGTCGCCCTGTCTATGACGCCCAAAAGGGGAGACGAACCGTGCGCTTTATTGCTTTCTTCGAGGCTGCTCGAATGATTTCCCCTTGAAGTGAAAATTGTCCTATCGGTGGTAATTTCCGTTTCATTATCATGGGCGTCGTATAAATCATCGTAATCTTCGCCGTTATTGTCGTCCGCCGTCCCGTTCCACAGGGGGCGCTGGCTGGGGAGCCAAAATGTCTCCTTCTCCTTATCGTAGAAGCGCTTCAGGTCGGCCGGGCCGTTGCAGAAGTCTCCCGTGCAGAAGCAGATTTCCGTGCCGCCCTTGTTGAGACACGTGTCGGTGTTGTGTGTCATGTCGTGAGCACAGTCGTACGCCGCTGTTGTACCTGATGAAACAGTCACGTAACATTACATGATCGTTGAAGGATTTTAAAATACAAATTGTAATGTTATTTACATTAAACATATGAAAGTGGGTCAACCCGACCAAGCACCCGTGGAGTAACACATGGACGCAGACCTGATTTCATTTCTAAAATTTGAATGAAATAATGTTTGCCTTAATTACATATAATCATTTTGTCGTAGCGATTCGTTGTTTTGTTTAAAATAAAGCTATTCATTAGTTGTTCCCCCCTCCCTCCCTCCCCCCACCCCGGGTCCACATGTTTAAAAAAAAAAATCTTTTTTTAAGCTTCAACAAGTACTTTCCGAAAATGATTTCGTTTCCAACTTGCTCTGTCCATATAAACTGGCGAACCCTACCCCACCCCCTGATTGTAGGGTTCAGGGGGACGCCACTGCTTGATGGTATCGGTTGTACTTGAAAGTATCGTTTGTATTTGAAAGTATCGTTTGTATTTGAAAGTATCGTTTGTACTTGAACTTATCGTTTGTACTTGAAAGTATCGTCTGTACTTGAAAGTATCGTTTGTAATTGAAAGTATCGGTTATACTTCATCGTATCGATATAGACGAAGGTATCGGTTGCCTTGAAGGTATCGGTTATATCCTAGCTATCGTTTATGCCCTAGCTATCGTTTATGCTAGAAAGTGTCGGTTATGCTTGAATGTGTCGGTTGTGCTTGAAAGTATGGGTTAAGCTTGATGGAAGATACCCGTTGTACTTTCTGACGACCCACCTGATGAAATGTTCATGCACTTCCCAACGCACTTGGAGGAGAAGCCATCCACGTCATTCAACATGTCCAGCACGTCACATCCTTTGACGCCGTCTCCATGGCAGCGGAAGCAAGTTATCTTTTCTTGTTCTGTGATTAAATTAGTGGCAGTCGTCATAATTTACTTTAAAAAAAAACAATAAAGCAATAAATACTTAAAAGATATTTCCACTACAAGCTGAGCATCTTCTAGCCACATGTTCAACTTCCATCACATTAAACTGACAACAATGTTCCACCAAGCTGAAAGTCACATATGATGTAAATTATAACTTGCGACTTTCGTAAAGCTGTCCCCGGAGCATTTGCATTTTAACCCTTGGCGAGCCGCATGAGTAGAAATGTAACTGTTGCGTTTTTAAATAATTGCGATAGCTCTTTTCCCCCTTCTAAAGCTGGTAGAGACATAAAATATCATGATATCTCTACATTTTTGTGTTCAATATTGTAGACCACATTAAAAAAAAACACACAACTCTCAACCAGTTCCCGAGAAATGGGATCGAGCTGTTTTCACACCCGATACAGGTGGCATATGTACAATTGTACGGTACCTTTCTATTTTTTTTAAATGAAAGTTTTCATTTTAGGGTATACAGTAGCTGTACGTTATTTATGTTACGCTTTTAAAATTACTTCAGTGGGGCGTCAGGTTTCAGAATGCCGAGTATACTTACATTCAGTGCCGTTTAAAATTTGAACACAAATTCGACCGTGTGAACTGAGCATTATTCTTAAACAAACAATAACAAACATATTTTTTTTTTAAATACAACATCGCTGATATGATTACGGCTTACCTGGTCCAATGTAGACCCCCCTCCCCTCGCCGTGAGGTGGGGGCCATTCGCCACCCGCTTTTTCGTCACCTCCTCCCAAACTGTCATAAATGTCCTCTTGGAGCCTGTCCTCCCCCTCCACGTCATCATCCACTGCGTTAGGACCGTGACCAGAACCCTCTATGGAGTCCGATGTCATCTCGTCATAAAGAGATTGGTCAATAGTTCCTTAAAGGAAAAAAAAAATTTGCGATATTGAAACTAAAATGAAATGAAATGATCAATCAGTTATGTATGAATGTCTTAAGTGGAACCGGACAAAATTAACGAAAAGGACACTCCGCTGCGGAAAAAAAAAAAAAAATAATAATAATTAAAAAAAACAACAACAAATTTCTTCCGATTAGAGTCACCGTTCTTTTAGCACTGCGTTTTAACAATAGACACTAGAGGCTTGACTTTAAACACTGATTGTTAACAATACAATCTAGATGCAAGATTTTAAGCACTGAGTGTTAACAATATGATATAGATGCTACTCTCTAGACACTGAGTGTTTAAAATATACACTGGTCGACAGTTATCTTTCTGTTGATTGGGGATTTGCAAGAATGCCTGGCGGACATTTTGATTGGTTGCTGGCGTTCACTAAACAAATGTTCATGCATCCGAGCCAACCTCATCCCCTTCTGTTACATTTTTTGGAATAGAATTTCGGGGACATTTCATCGAATAAATGTTGTCTAACCGGTATGTTCTTGAGAGTTCAATTTATCTTTTGTGACATTTATTGGTTTGGGGGGGGGGGGGGGGGGAAGCATACAACTTAGGCGCCACGTCATCCCACCGATTTTTTTGGTCTCATTCTGGTAGGGTATAAGGAATGATATTTCATGGACTCTGTTATGTTTTCACATTGTTTTATTTCAAATAATAAACAGTGACATAAATCATCATATAATACAAGTTCTTAGTAGTGTTGACTCTATGCTTGACTTCGGAACACACTGTCCGTTTCACACTGTCTATGCAGTCCCTGCGCATGCGCGCTGTTTTACCTAGTTGGCTATCCGGACGGTATAGTCCGTTAGGCCACTATAACACCTCCCCGAACAATTACAAGTCCAGTAACATAGGTGCTCGACGTTGTCTTTGAGACCTTCTAGGTATGAGATGTTCTGATGGTCTTGGATGTCGAGGGTTAATCTTCTTCTTAGGTGGACTTGGAGATGCTGGAAGTGCTGACGGTTGCTGACTGAAGGCTGCCTGAGTTGTTGGGTAATGACTTCCTGTCATGATATCCAAACCTGGTTCTGAATCTTCTTCTGCTCCGTACCTGGGACGAAGTTGGTCTAAATGTCTCTTCCATATGGGACCATTAGGATAAATCTTCACCTTGAAAAGGCGTGGTCCCATAACCTGAGTGATGTTGCCGGGAGCCCATCTGGGTTTAGTGTCTGTTGTTGTTCCATATTTTCTGACATAACATGGATCTCCCCTGTTAAATGATTCACTAGGACGTTTACTAGTCCCATTACGGTTGGCTATTTCTTTAAGATGTTTTCCCTGTGCTCGATGAGCAGGAGAGGGAACTAGAGTATCTATAAGTGTTCTTATTTGCCGATTGTTCAGCAGTTGGCTGGGTGACAATCCACTAGACAATGGTGTCCTACGATACTGACGCAGAAAGTCTTGTAGATATTCTTTTAAAGGTAATGAGGATTTCCTTAGTGAACTCTTGAAACTTTGAATCAGTCGTTCGGCCAGTTCCATGATACGTTCTTTTTAGTCAAGTAATACATTGGTTCAAGTACGGTTGATAGGTCTGGTAAAAACTTGTTGTAAAACTGCACTTGATAAATAAATACGTTTAAATACCACCCCCCCCCCCCGGGCCAAATCAACTCATTTATGATGGTTGTCACGAAACATATACAAAACGTATTGTTATTATATCACTGGACATTTGGTTTATTGAACAACTAAAATATTCATATGACATCGTTCGATCTTCGATCACTACCATTAAAACAGTAATGTGTTAAATTTATGAACTAATGCTCGTAAGGAAAAAAGGATAACAGCTAATCTTTAAAAAAAAAAAACGAAAACAAACAAAAAATTGTCGAACTAAACCAAATGCGAATATTTTTTTTTCCTTCAGAGAATGAGCACATACCTTTATATATTATTTTAAATAATACAACACATTACGGCAGATACCGTACAACAATACACACTGAAATTACATTAAATACAACAGTAAAAGTTCACATTACGGTAAATACAACAATGCACACTAAGGTAGATCAAAGGAATTAATTTGTTTAAACAAAAATATATCATAGTATGTAATTAAATAGGATTATAAAATTATATATATATATATGATACATTACTGTTATGTCATTTGGCAGTATCCATGATTTCTATGTATCTTGCACATAAAATTCATGTCTGCTTTTGTTGGATGTACATGAACTCAAAATGTCTTCCCGTCCCACCTTTTTATTTTATTCCTCATCGTATAATTTTGCTGTGTACGGAATGTATTCGTTGCATCGTCTGCTCAGCAGCAGACAAAACACACCCAACTTCCCAGGTTAGTGTTTCTAAGTTAGTTCAAGTCGTTGTTGTCTGCCGCATGTTTGTACTCACCTGTTGGACGTTATCTTACCTATCAGGTAACCAGATTTACAAATAATTTTGTTAAACGCGTTATCTACACGGGGGTGTGGCGTTATATAGAATTTTGTGTTTTTTTAAATGGGGGGTGGGGGTGGAGGGGGGTCTCAGACGGGTACCCCACACCCACGCCCCTCCCCGCTAATGGATTAACCTTATACATGTTACTAATCCTTAAAAATTGGTTCGTACTTTGGATTCGCGTAAATTATTTCTCACGCATAACAATATGCAGCATGTGAGGAGACTGCTCCTTGTCCTTAGGGACCCTTTTCGTCCCAGCTACTTTGTGAGCTATTAGCGAAGTGGAAACCAATGTAGAAACCCTATTTGAGGGCTTCTGACGACAACCCGGAATGGGAAATCGTGGATATTTTTAGGATCTTATGATATTGATATCTCAGTTTTTGGGAAGTTCGATTGCTGGTGTTGTAGGGGCAGCACTGCCAATCGACCAGGTGCCCCTCGGTTGAGATAGCCCCCCCTTCCGCCCCGCTTGGCCAGTTGATGGTGTTGACTGCGGGCGGGGGACTGTCTCAGCGTCGGGGCGTGTTAAAAAATGGGCCTTCTCGGGTTGGGGGGGGAGAGGAGTACCCTGGAAAGATCATAATGAGCTTAGCTTCAATGGCCTCCCTGTGTTACTTAAAGTGGGTTAGATTAGATCTCCGACGTAAGTTTTTAGTGCCCCCCCCCTCAAATGGTTAAGAACAATGTAAGCCTGCAACTTTCCTTTTTCTAAAAAAGAGCAGGACGCCATGTTTTTTTTTGTTTTGTTTTTTTATCATGCGATCAGTGATCCATCCGGCAAATTGTGTTTTCAATTTACGGACGAAAAGAACCTAGTCTAGCCAACAACAGGTGGCGCTGCAATACAAGTGGCGCCGTAATATATGTAGCGCTATGCAACACTCGGGACATTCAATTGTGAAAAAACTATACGTATATAATATTAGTCCTTTACAGTGGTTCTATCAGGGATCATGATTACAAGTTGCCGTTAAGGGATATGAGGCTATAGGCTGTGGTGGAAGCCTATAGCCGGTGATTCTAAATATGCAGCCCTGAGAAAGCTACTCCTAGGCAACCGTTTCGTCCCAGCTGCTTCGCGAATTAGTTGCGAGGTGGAAACCCACTGTAGAATCCCTCTTAGAGGGCGTCCGATGCTTCCCCGGGACGGGTGGGGGGAGATATTAGGACGTTAATTTACCGTCCCGGCCCCTAGGAGAGTGGACTGCGGACGCTTGAAACACAGCGTCTTCGGTCGACCAGATGTCTCCGGGCGGGGGGGCCTCCATCAGAGGACTCGATCGAGCAGTTGCTGGTGGGGGCGTCCAACGCCCGGGGAGGTCTCTGACGTCTTCCCGTACGGCCCGACGCCGGGGACACCCGGCGGCTGGCGGGTGTGGGTGGACGCCAGGGAGGGCATTAGGAGCACAAGCTCGACGGCCCGCTGACGCCATTTCCTAATGAGATATTCCAGTGGTTCTATAAATAGGCAAAACAGTACAAAGACCCATCATAGATCCTCATTAACTCGATAGTTATATGCGTGTTTAACAGCAAATTAACAAATTTAACAATTAGGAAGTTCTAGACATATAATATATGTTAATTTTCAACGATTGTACTTAGGTTTGATAGCTGCCATCTTGTTCAAATTGTAAACTAAGTTTAAAAGCTGCCATCTTGTTCAGATTGTATGGCTAAGTGTAATAGCTGTTATCTTTTTCAGATCGTACGATAATTTCTTCTTCTGCTAAACTGTTCAGATTGTAATGTTGAGTATGATAGCTTCTATCTTAGTCAGATTAAAGATTAGATCCCCGTGGCTTTTATTTGTTAAAATTCTCCACGTGACTCACTTTTCGCCACCCGGCCCTGATTGAAATCGTGACGGTTGGGGGGGGGGGGGGGAGTTTGAATGCATCGATGCTATCGTGTACCTAGCAAGTGCACTCACTCGTTTACTTTTGTTTACCGAGCCAGACAGCTGGATCAGTGCTACGTTTTGGGGGAAAGAAGATCAGATGGGCGACACCTCTTTAAAGAAGCACACGAGGGCGGCGTAGCTAGGGTAAGTGGCGTCCGGGGCGGGCCCAAGATTTCTGCTGCCCCCTACCGCGAAATAAAACCCCTCTGAATATGGCCCTAAATGCCAGGCCCCCCATTTAACAAAGAGTGCGCCCAGGGCGGACCGCCCATACGCATCCATTTCCTACGCCACGGCGCAAAGGCAAAGACTCAAATTTACTTTCAACGCAAACAATTAAAATCACGTAGATAAGTTACAGTCCATATTTTATACCACTGAAACAGTTACAATTTTGTTTTAGATCTTTTTTGCGAAGGCTTGAAGAGTAAGACTGAACCGGGTGAAGTTTTTGTTTACACCGGTCTTGGTCTGGGTGTTTTGAAATGATAAATCGGTGGGTCTAAATCCATTTCTGTGTGTTTAAAAAAAAAAAAAAAATGAGTTTTCTAAACATTTTCTTGAATGTGTTCCACCAAACTTAAGAGAAGTGAACAGTTCATGTTTAGAACCAGTAGCGATCTCATAGGCTTCATAATTGAAGGTTTTACAACAGGCCTGCACGACATGCGGCCCGCGGGCCAGCACCCACTTGGCGGCCCGCGAAGTAACGAAATATTCTTTTATGATTAACAGCTCACCCCCCCCCCGGGTCCTACTATATTTCAGCACGCACACGTTTTTTATCATGTTTTACGCCCCGCCTTACATTTTGAGTTGTGCAGGCTTGCTTTAGAACATTGCTGTAGCTAGGGTTAGTGCCGACCGAGGTGGGGGGGGGGGGGCAAAGATCCCCTTCCTCCCACACACGCAAAACTCTGAAGTTGGCCCTAAAATGCCGTCCCCCGGTTGACCGCCTGCTCCCAAACCCACCCCCTTTCATTTACCACTGCTTTAAAACATTAATCGCTTAATCATATTATCCAAATCCAGCGGGTCTCACAATTTATTTTAAGTGAGGCGACCCCTTTAAAACATATTTCAAGTTGGGGCTATCCACAACCAGAATTCTAATTGAGAAACACGTGTTGAGAAGGGGACAGAGCTATTTTTCTTTTTGTATAAAAATTCACACACTTGGTTATAATTTTGCGTTGAAGCTGCCAACTTTTAAATTAACGCCCCCCCCCCTCCCCCCATCCATCCACCAAAAAAAAAATATTAGGAAACAGAGAATTTTAAAAATGTACTATGTAGCCTATTTAAAAAAAAAATGTAAAAGAAGCTGACAAAATATTTCTATTAAATTAATTGCTTGCAACTAACAGTTGAAGGATAAGCCTTTTTTAAAGAAATACTTTTTATGTAGCTGTAGTGTGGGGCTGTCCATAAATTATGTCAACAAAATAGGGGGGAGCGGGGGTCTGAAAATTTTTGACAATTGTTGACAAGGGGGAGGGGGGGGAGGTCAAGAAAAGTTGACGTCAACAATGTTACTTTTTTTAAATAAATTTAATTTCATATGTTAAAAGTTTATTAAACGATTTTTTCTAAACATTTTGCTTTTATTCACTTTTTTGTTGTAGTTGTAAACTAGTCTATTTAAAATATTGGTTTTTCCCCCCATTTTATCTTTATTTTGGGGGGGGGGGTAATCAAATGTTGACGTAATTTTATAGTGGGGGGTCTCTGGAAGTTTAACAAGTTGTTGACAAGGGGGAGGGGGGAGGTAAAAATTGCCCAAAATTTGTTGACATAATTAATGGACAGCCCCTGTAGTCCAGAGTTTTGTAACAATAATAAATTATTTCTTATCCTCGTTAATAATATTTAAATTTTTTTTTAATGAACATTTCAAATCTAAAAAAAAAAAAAAAAAAAAAGGGCATATTACAACACCACATCTAGAAGTTCTGAAAATCTCAAACGACCCTGACATTTTTTAGGTGGAACCCTAAAAGGGAACGGGGGGGGGGGGGGGGTCGTGACCACAGTTTGAAAACCACTGCCCTGGTCCATACAGATATTTTTTTATAAAAAATTCAAACATGGAGCGGAGCTTCGCTGTATGCGTTGATGCTGTTGGTCGCTTTCGTGATCGCTTGTTGGTAGAAGTTTTCATTATTCTGGATACCAATGTACGCATGTTATTTTAATAAATATTTCTATCACCATCGCAGCGATAACAGCCGAGCCTTTCCTCCAGTTAAGACTAAGACAATTGCTTCACTTATTTAATGAATATTAACTACATTACTATTATTGCGTATCTGGAAAGTTGTTTAAAAGAAATTTCATCGACGGAAATCTGGTCGAATATCCTTTTTTTTCAGTTCACACGTTGAAATTTTGCGTTTAAATTCTTTTTGAACACATTATTTTGTTTTACTATATAGTATAGTGCCTTCAAAATTTTTTTTCAAACAAATTTCAGGTAACCCTATTATTGAACTCTATGACATAACTTAGAAATCATCGACACACACACGCAAAAACTTTAGCTTCTCAGTTTCATCATCAGCCCCCTTTCATTATGGGAAATGAAATATTAAATTGTAAATAGATAGTGCCAGCATCCCAGCCAATGACATGTATCTTGCTAAGACAAATAATTGCACACAGTTCGCAGCAATTACATTATTATATTCATAGCTTTGTAGTATCATTTAGCTTGCATTTAGTTTCGCACCAATCACTCGTCAGTTTTCTAGAAACATTTATTAATCTAATTCAGGGAAAATATACACAAAATTATATCAAAAAAGCTATACTGGCTCTATACGTCTTCGTAGCCGGCAAAACAGTACAGAGAATGACAAGATAACATATTCTTCAACACGCGGAACCGTTTCTAATATTCGTCGTTTCCTAGCTCGAAGTCTAGGGGCCCAAAGAAGTTCGAAGTATAGGGGCCCAAAGACGTTCGAAGTCTAGGGGCCCAAAGAAGTTCGAAGACTAGGGGCCCAAAGAAGTTCGAAGTCTAGGGGCCCAAAGAAGTTCGAAGTCTAGGGGCCGAATGAAGCCTGAAGTCTAGGGGCCCAATGAAGCTCGAAGTCTAGGGGCCCAAAGAAGTTCGAAGTCTAGGGACCCAAAGAAGTTCGAAGTCTAGGGGCTCAAAGAAGTTCGAAGTCTAGGGGCCCAATGAAGCTCGAAGTCTAGGGGCCCAAAGAAGTTCGAAGTCTAGGGGCCCAAAGAAGCTCGAAGTCTAGGGGCCCAAAGAAGCTCGAAGTCTAGGGTCCCAAAGAAGTTCGAAGTCTAGGGGTTCTGCCATGGGTGAATACGGGACTGCCTAATTTGTATTCATGAGCAATGCTTTACGTTGCTCTGCAGATCTTAGTAGTGTTCAGTCATTGATTAGAAGAAATGTTGCTGTGTTAAAGCGTTTACTTCTCCTGTCGCTATCAGTTGTCTCACGCAGTGCTTCGAGTGTCGTCATCACTCGGTCCCACGCCGCCCGGCCTGTGGGCGCCCTGTGTTCCTGGTTGTGGCCCACAAACTTATTTATGTTTCCGTCTCTGATTGTTGATCTACGTTGAGGCTCTGGCTGCCGTATTTGTCGACGTCATGCCAACGCGCTCAAACAAAAGAACCCGGGGGGGGGGGGGGGGGGGGGTGTGAGGGAAGGAGAGGGAGAGCGAGACGCGTTGCCATGTATCTATGTTAGCAATTCGTCTTTGTCTCCTTTGATCCCGTGTCCTTGACCTTGGTTCCAGGTGTGTTGGACAGTAGAACAACGAGTACCGACCAGAATCGTTTTATTTTTTTTTAATTTTTTTTCCTATCACCAACTGCCAGCGGCTTCTTTCCATGGTATCGCCATTAATTTATTTTTCCACAGCACAGCTTTAGGACTTTACCGGTAATCAAGATATGTTTCCTAATATTTGACCCACGTCTTGCCGTGGGGTCATCTGGTTTCAGATATGCTTATCCGCGATTCAGGTTAAAAAGCTTTTCAGTTCAACTTTAAAATATATAAATGTCTTCATATCAATCGACATCTCTAAAAAAAAAATGAGATATTCATTTTTCTCCCCGATCTACTTTCAAAGTTCAACAAAGTTTAGAACTTTTTAATTTAGTAGATAAGTCGAACAAAGTTTAGAACTTTTTAATTTAGTAGATAAGTAGAACAAAGTTTAGAACTTTTGAATTTTGTAGATAAGTAGAACAAAGTTTAGAACTTTTGAATTTTGTAGATATGTAGAACAAAGTTTAGAACTTTTTAATTTAGTAGATAAGTAGAACAAAGTTTAGAACATTTGAATTTTGTAGATAAGCAGAACACAGTTTAGACCTCTTAATTTAGTAGATAAGTAGAACAAAGTTAAGAACTTTTTAATTTAGTAGATAAGTAGAACAAAGTTAAGAACTTTTTAATTTAGTAGATAATAGAACAAAGTTAGAACTTTCATTTTAGTAGAACAAAGTTTAGAACTGTGTAGAACTTTGGTATGAAAAGTTTAGAAAATCAAAGTTGACTCTGATATAACGTAGATGTGACCATTTAGTAAAACTGAATAAAAGGTTCATTGAATATTCTCCATACAACTAGGAGGCCCGCCCGCCCCCCCCCCCCCCTTACACCCACGCCTTCTTCACAACGTTTATAACGACCAGAGATTTACATGATAACCATCTAACGAGTTGATTGTTAGTTACCCAAAGCAATCAATACAATGGGAGGTAGGGGGGGATGGCTGGCACGATTACTCAACTAAGGGTCATCCCAAGTCTTTCATCTACATTCTTTTGTCCACTGTCACGATTTACCCTGGTCCGGTCCAATGGAAAGTCAATGCCATTTTGTATGGAAACCACGTGACAAGGACAGGAACGTCATTACTCATGGTGATGGGGTTTGGCGTGAGAGGTGTGTGTGGGGGGGGGGGGTGTGGTAGAGAATCTGGTGAGGCCTACTGATAAACAAACGTACTGGAATGGGGGAGACGGGAGTTGTAAATTTGATGAGAGAGTTATATAGTTTATAGTGATGATGGTAGTCAGAGTGATGGTAGGTCAGAGTCAATCGACCAGGGTGTGGTGTGGGGGTGAGAAAGTGGGGAGTGGGGGGGCAGGGCGCCCCATAACAGTCAAGGTGTGGGTGTGGCACCGTGTGGTAAGGGTAACGCCGGTAACGATTTAAAACACGTGACGACAAATGCGTCGGCGTCAGGGAATATTTACATAGTTACTAATCACAGCTGCCACTTCTAATCCCACGTAGAAAATGATCAGCGGATAACGCTAGTGGGAAAGAAAAAAAAAAGCTATGAAATATCGTGATCGACAGAACGTGAGTGACAGAACGTGAGTGAAAGAACGTGACTGAGAGAAAGTGATTGACAGAACGCGGATGACAGAACGTGAGTGACAGAACGTGAGTGACAGAACGTGAGTGACAGAACGTGAGTGACAGAACGTGACTGAGAGAAAGTGATTGACAGAACGCGGATGACAGAACGTGAGTGACAGAACGTGAGTGACAGAACGTGAGTGAAAGAACGTGAGTGACAGAACGTGAGTGACAGAACGTGAGTGACAGAACGTGAGTGACAGAACGTCAGTGACAGAACGTCAGTGACAGAACGTGACTGAGAGAAAGTGATTGACAGAACGCGGATGACAGAACATGAGTGACAGAACGTTAGTGAGAGAATGTGACTGAGAGAAAGTGATTGACAGAACCTGGATGACAGAACGTGAGCGACAGAACGTTAGTGACAGATCGCAAGAGATCAACAGCAAAGAACTACGAACGTTTTAAATAAATGTCCCAGACAGCGAGCGTTGTCGTCCCGACCCCCCCCCCCCCCAAACAAACCCCTTTTGATTCGACCATCCCGTCTGAGAAGCTATCATAATATTTACTCATGAGAGCCCTTGACACCCCGACATTCCTTACCGGTGCCCCCAGTCCGACGGCACCCTGTGTATCAAATGTCCGTCGTTTCCACACGGTGTTACTTTTTAAGATCGGATCGTCCGCACAAAAGGGCAAATACTAGTACAAAAATCTATTGGCCGGACTAAATTATCGCTCTTTTGTATCCACCAGACGTCTACAGTCAGGGCGCCGGTGAAAAAGAGGGGGGGGGGGTGGTGCGAGTCAGGCAGTGAAGAGAGGCTCGACGAAACTTTTTATGCCTAAAAGATTATGTCACTTGACCCCCCCCCCCCCCCCCCCCCCGACCAGTTCTCCGGTGAATGATTTTTATATGAGAACTAATGGCCGGGAAATCCGATGAATTTTTAATAACTCAATTCTGTTTCTTAATGTAAATGTGAGGTCAAACGATGGCAATCAGATTTTTAGAATAGAGTTCTGTGTGAGTTCTCTGTGTTATTAAACGCGTTGTTAAAATTACCGTTAACATTCTTCGAAAATAATAATAATTGAGAGGAGTTTGATATGACGTTAAACAATGGGACGTTGACCTGCAATCGTTCAATACCACTTGGGTTAGAAAATAAAAAAATTAAAATTAAAAAAATAAAATTTAGATGAAAGTAGGAAATAATAAATACCAGGGCTTACCTGGTCCGGGTGGGTCCAAGTGTTACACACACACACACACACAAAGAGTCAACTTCAAATATTTTGTATAATGTGCAACGAAATCTACTGCCCTGTGACGTAGTGAGAGAGCATTGTACAAAAGAACCCGTCGATAGAGAAGATGCTGTCGTTCGCGAAGCAACTGTGGCAGTGAAGCGAAACGACCAATCTTTCCTGAACCAGGCTACGGTAGAGACTCACGGGTGCACGCGTGCCCGAAGTGAAAAGACGGCCCGTGACCCAGTTATGTGTGATGTAGTGCCCCATGACCCAGTTATGTGTGATGTAGTGCCCCATGACCCAGTTATGTGTGATGTAGTGCCCCATGACCCAGTTATGTAGGATGTAGTGCCCCATGACCCAGTTATGTCGGATGTAGTGCCCCATGACCCAGTTATGTGGGATGTAGTGCCCCATGACCCAGTTATGTGTGATGTAGTGCCCCATGACCCAGTTATGTGGGATGTAGTGCCCCATGACCCAGTTATGTAGGATGTAGTGCCCCATGACCCAGTTATGTGTGATGTAGTGCCCCATGACCCAGTTATGTGGGATGTAGTGACCCATGACCCAGTTATGTGGGATGTAGTGCCCCATGACCCAGTTATGTGGGATGTAGTGCCCCATGACCCAGTTATGTAGGATGTAGTGCCCCATGACCCAGTTATGTGTGATGTAGTGCCCCATGACCCAGTTATGTGGGATGTAGTGCCCCATGACCCAGTTATGTGGGATGTAGTGCCCCATGACCCAGTTATGTGGGATGTAGTGCCCCATGACCCAGTTATGTAGGATGTAGTGCCCCATGACCCAGTTATGTGGGATGTAGTGCCCCATGACCCAGTTATGTCGGATGTAGTGCCCCATGACCCAGTTATGTGTGATGTAGTGCCCCATGACCCAGTTATGTGTGATGTAGTGCCCCAGAAAAAAAGATTGGAAGAAGAAGAAAAAAAACCCAGTGACATTAAAGCAACAAAATCCTTTGTAAAGAAAAAAAAATCAACCGGAGTTCAGACGTCACACATGAAACTTGTTGCGTGACAGCCTTTTTTCCCAATTCAGTATTATTCATATAAAACGCGTGGAGTTGAAAAAAAAGGGGGGGGGGCGGATTTAAAGAGGAAGGCGAAAGCACCAGAAGTAAAATGTATATACGAGACAGCAGTCACTTAAAAAAAAAAGTAATGTTTAAAATATAAGGAGTTGTAAGTTGTAGAAATGATTACATCTCAACCATAATCAGTAGATGTGGCACGTGTGACAAACGAGTTTGAGAACCGTATCCAAGAACGCAATGACACCGAGGTCACACGACTTTCCGGAAAAAAATGGCGACACTGAATTGTGCTTGTCTCACACGGAGACCCGAGTTCCCGGGGAGCCATTAAAAGCAGCACCTCGAGCCCGGAGCCGCCCTTTGATGGACAGGTGCATTTAGGAGCTGTCGCCGTAAGTAGTATCCCCTGGCCGGTGTTGGCGTACCCGGATCACACTCCGGCATGTTCGCCCCACCTCCCCCACGCCCTGTCTCTTTGATGAATGGCATCAGTTCATTTTAATATTATTGTGTTGATGGGAGTATACAAGGGGGGGGGGGGGCAACCTCAAGACAGTTCACATGTATATTAAGAGGGCAGAGCTGGGTCGGAAAAGAAAAAAAACGCATTTTAAACAAATAACTCATTGAGGGATATCTCCACATATTCAATGATAAATGGATCTGGACGCCATAAACCGAACACAGGGTAAATAAATTGATTTTTTAAAAATGGAACTTTGGATATATAAGTGACATTTGACTATGTAAACATAAAACATGACAACATCAAATGATCTGGTTAACAGAATACGTACAGAAACAACGAATAATCTCGTTAACAGAACACCAGCAGAAACAGTGCTTAAATTAACTCTTCCATTCAGTATATCGAAAAATAAAAATATGCGCCAATTCGCAGGAAAACCCATTTTTGATTGGATACTTCTATAGCGCTGGTATCCATGCTACTTTAGCATGCTCACTGCTGGTATCCATGCTACTTTAGCATGTTCACTGCGCTCAGGTGTCATCAAATCTATTAAACAAATAAGTCTTTACATTTTTCCTAAATAATTTTCTATCCTTGTCAGTACTCCTCAAAGATGGAGGTAAAATATTCCATAAATTTGGCGCTACCGCTTCAAAAGAGCGCACTCCGTACGACTTTTTTCTGTATTCATCCACACTGGGAATTTTCAATAAGGACTGAGCTGAGGACCGCAGGTTCTTTAAGGTTACATGTTTATAAAGCAGTTCTTTCGGATCTTCTGGTGCAGAGCCTTCTAAGCAGATATACGCCAAGGACAGAATCTTGTGGTCTATGCGCTTACTAATAGGAACCCAATGGAGATCTCGTAGAACTGGGGTAATGTGGTCTGATCTCTTTTTCCGCGACACAATGCGTGCTATAGAATTTTGCACCCTCTGGAGTCTCTGAATTTGATTCTGAGGCAAACCCAACAAACAACTGTTACAATAATCTAATCTTGACTGGATTAGAGTTACTGCTACAGCATTTGCTGTTCTCTTATTGAGCTGAGGACGCAGCTGACACATGCCGCGTAGAGGACAGAAGCATGCCCTGACTACAGAACTGATATGTGGAATGATACTGAGTTTACTATCAATAAAGAAACCAAGGTCTCGGACAGTGGCGGACAACGGATAGATTTTAACAAGTATTACCGCAGGACGCGAACAGAATGAATTACGGTGATGCAAGCTGGAATTATTTCAAGACGCCATTTGCAAATGTTAACGAACACAATTTTATATTAAAATAAATAAATTGTGGTCAAGATAGAGTAAGTTATGTGACTGAAAAATCGAGTGAGTAGGTTATTACATTTTAGAAGCTTTGACATTTTAGCACTAGTAGTTTGATAAAATTTTTGTATTGTTTTTTTAAAAAGGATTTTAATATGTTAGTATTGTGACATAGAGTGTCAGTACTGTGACATAGAATGTTAGTAGTGTGACATAAAATGTTAGTATTGTGACATAGAATGTTAGTAGTGTGACACAAAACGTTAGTACTGTGACAAGAAATGTTAGTATTCTGACAAAATGCTAACAAAATCCTGCCGATGACCATGTTAACAGGGCATTCTCTTGTGCTAATGACAATATATAGCTTTCTACAGACATGTTTGTGCCCAGGTTAAAAAAAAAATCAGGTACTGGGGTTTATTAATTCAAGGATCAGGCAAATATTTTGACAGATGATAAGTTATCTGACAAATATTAACTTCCTAGCAATCGTATGGGGACATTTGCTAAGAAAAGAAAAGAAAAAAGACGGACATTTGTTAATTTGTTTAAGCAATTATGAAGACAAATGGCGTTGACATCAAGTTCAACTTGGGAAATTCGTAACAAAAAAAAAGGGGGAGAACAAGAAAATGCTGAGCTCAATTTATTCAAAGGAGCTCAAAAAACATTAAAAAAGAGTGTGAAATGGTCACGTGATTCTAAACAAGACAACTCTGTAGAATAACCGTGTCTCTCCTTTTCACAAGTGTCTCGGCTTACAATGAAGAGTAGACTCCCTTGGTTCTAACAGGACATACTTTTTAAATCTTAGCCGTAAATTACCGGTGAATAAACTCAACAACTGATGGGAGCAGTCGTCACGTTGGCTCAGATTCCCCCCCCCCCACCCCCCCTTCCCTGGGTCTGACAGGCTCATCTTGTTGATAGGTCACACTGACACAGGATACGTCTGATGGGACTCTGAGCTGTGCCACAATTCTGTTGGGAAAGTGACGGGCATTTTGTTGGTCTGGCAAGATTTTGTTTAAAGGGAAAAGTCGTAAATACAGGACGAGGGGGAATTCAGGACGAGGGGGAATTCAGGACGAGTAGGAATTGAGGTCGAGGGTGGATTCAATGATTTCAATGATTTGATTTATTTAAAAAAAAAAAAAAAAAAAAAAAAAAAAAAAAGAAGTCGGGCTTTGTGGGGGATAAAACCTTTTAAACGAAGACACCGATGGGAAAGTGTTCACCAGCTTTACAGTAAAATCAACAATCAAATCAAACGAGCTGAGTCAAGCAGTGCTCTTCCCGCTTGTACAAAACTGTGCAGTACTGCAAGCTGAAATCAAATTCTGAAAGTCAAAGAAACAAAACAAAAACGAGAAATTTAAATTATAATAGTAATAATTGAATAATAACTTTCATATAATTGCATTTATAAGCCGTTAAATTTGGAGATTAAGAGCAGAGGCGGCGCAAAACAAGGCTGATATAGAAGAAGGATACGCAAAACAAAGCTGATTGTTACGGCCCTCCATCGTTAAGTCTAGTATCACAAATGTTACAGCCTTCGTACGTTGTCTAGTACCACGGATGTTACGGCCTACACAAGACTTCGCATGTTAGGATCTTCATTCTCACACTTTAACAAATCCCGCCGCAGTTACGTTTACTGAACGGTCCGTAGACTCCACTTGATCTAGGGATTACAGCACTATCCTAGGATATAAATCACTAACTCCAGGATGAAAATACAACAGTTCTTTAACAGTTGTTGACACGGACGAGCTGCCAATTCAAGAAAACGTCCTCTGCTCAAACATCACTATACAATGGTACTGATCTTACTGTCGACTCCTCTTTCGCCTAACTCGCTTCTCTCAACCAACGATCTTTTTCACACACTGTCCTTTTATATCACCACAGAAACACCCAGCATACACTCAAGCTCATCACCACGAACCAACTTCAGGCTCTGACCTCACGGCTTACAACTCACAAAAACACCCTCACGATCAACAACTCCCCCCTTACCAAGCATTCACAACAATCTAGTTCACAACACTCATGTCGAAGAAGGATGCACATAACAAAGCTGATGTAGAAGTAGAATCGAAACTAAATTCTGAAGAAAGCCAGCTAGTAAGGTTCTACTGTGAACATTCTCTATAGCTGAGGCTGGCACCCCCATCATCGGCCTCAGTAGTCGGTCGATGAGGTGCTACTGAAATTGCAAGCTACAACCATCGTCCCCAAAAAGATGGACGGCGAGGCAACAACATGAAGGATTTTAATAAATGGAATAAATACTACAATCATTCCAAGAGAATATAGTGTGAGGTGTTTAGAAATATAGAATTCAACGCACACGTACGCATGCACACACGCAAATACATGCACATACACGCATAAGGACGCACATAATACATGCACATACATAAACACTCGCACACACACACACACATACACACACACACACATACACACACGGGCGCACACAGAACTCAAGCCAAATCCTAAACCTATCACAAAGCCGGTCTCCAGCTCACTCAGGGGAAAATAAACCGGACGGCTCGCGTTTCTTAACAACTCACGAAATGAGAATTTCCCCCCTTGATTTCAAAGTCCCCTATAATCCCTTGGAATAATGCATAAGCTTACGCACTGACATTTTTCAATGCACACCGGAAATGACCTTTTCCAGTGTTCTAATTTCTGAAATTGACATCATTTCGTGCGGAAATCGGTTGAACTGAAAAAATATCATTTGACACAGGACAGGGAATATGTGATTCGTTATGTGATTAGTATGATGACGATGTCTCTGTGAAGTCATTCAATAAGAAATTGATGACCCTGATGCTGAGAGTAGGATCGACCGTAATTTACAGACTATAAGACACAATTTTTTTTCTTCGAAAAATTGCCTCCAAAATTCATGTGCGTCTTGTACTCGAAATTAATATAAAAATGGTAACATTTTAAAAAAAAAAAAATTTGAAATCGCATAAAAGTTTTGGTGCGTCTTATAGTTCGTAAAATACGGTGGTTGTCCTTGTGGAGTCTCTGGGAGTAGGATGTACAGTTGTCCCTGTAGAGTCCTTGAGAAAGGATGTAGTTGTCGCTGTAGACTCTTTCTCTTTGGGTGAGAATATGATGTAGTTGTCTTTACAGACTCTCTCTTATATAAAGTGATTGTAAGACGTACTTCTCCCTGTGTAAGAGGTAGTTGTCCCTGTAGACCCCCCACCCCCACCCTCCAATGGCATTATCCACATTAAGGCGCTTGGCTTAGCTGCATTGATTTTAAGAATAGCGCGAAATGGGATTCGTTTGATTCAGTGTTGTGGGTGATTGTAGGGGTGTGGATGATAATTGGGGTATGGATGATAATAGTGGTGTGGATGATAATAGGGGTGCGGATGTTAATATGGTATGGACGATGATAGGGGTATATATATTTGATCATATGTGTGTGGATGATAATAGGGCTGTGGATGATAATAGGGGTGTGGATGATAATATGTTGTGGATGATAATGGGGGTGTGGATGATAATAGGGGTATGGATGATAATATGGGTGTGGATGATAATAGGGGTATGGATGATAATAAGGGTGTGGATGATAATAGAGATATGGATGATAATAGGGGTGTGGACCAAAGAGATGTGGGAGATTTTAGTGGTATGGATGATAATAGGGGTGCGGAAAATGAGGTGTGGATGATAATAGGGCTTGTGGAGTGATTACATGGATATGTTGATAATAGCGGCGTGGATAAAAAATAAGGTTATGGGTGATTATAAGGGTGTGTTGATAATAGGGGTGCGGACGAAAGAGATGATAATAGGGGTACTGATGATAGGAGTGGACTGGGTGATAATATGAGTGCTGAAGGGGTCTCAGTTTGTCACGCCATAAATGGGGCTCGTGTTTTGGTGCCTACAAATCAAGCATATGTTTAATGGGAGGTTTTTGGCGGATTTGAGAGTACTCTAGTGTTGAGGGGTGATTGTGATAGGTTTTTGGGGGATTTGAGAGTACTCTAGTGTGGAGGGTGATTGTGATCGGTTTTTGGGGGATTTGAGAGTACTGTAGTGTAGAAGGGTGATTGTGATAGGTTTTGTGGGATTTGAGAGTACTCTAGTGTAGAGAGTGATTGTGATAGGTTTTTGGGGTATTTGAGAGTACTCTAGTGTAGAGGGTGATTGTGATAGGATTTTGGGGGATTTGAGAGTTCTCTAGTGTAGAAGGGTGATTGTGATAGGTTTTGGGGGATTTGAGAGTACTCTAGTGTAGAGGGTAATTGTGATAGGATTTTGGGGGATTTGAGAGTACTCTAGTGTAGAAGGGTGATTGTGATAGGTTTTGGGGGATTTGAGAGTACTCTAGTGTAGAGGGTGATTGTGATAGGTTTTTGGGGGATTTGAGAGTACTCTAGTGTAGAGAGTGATTGTGATAGGTTTTGGGGTATTTGAGAGTACTCTAGTGTAGAAGGGTGATTGTGATAGGTTTTTGGGGGATTTGAGAGTACTCTAGTGTAGAAGGGTGATTGTGATAGGTTTTTTGAGGATTAGAGCGTACTCTATTGTAGAAGGGTGATAGTGAATGGTTTTTGGGGGATTTGAGAGTACTCTGGTGTAGAAGAGTGATTGCGATAGGTTTTTGGGATTTGAGAGTACTCTGGTGTAGAGGGTGGTTGCGGGAGGTTTTGAGTGGGGGTGTGGCATGCATTCATCACGCGGGGGGGGGGGGTGTTGATGCTAGGTAGCATGGCGGTTGGACCTTGCGTCCTTCATGTCGCTGGACTTTGCGTATGGTTCCATAAACGAGAAACGACAGGGTTGATAGTGTGTGTTTTTATTTAAGATCGCCCCCACCTACACCTCCCCCTTTCCAGTTAAGACAAGTCAGTTAATCAACTCACGAGGAGGTCACGTGATATTTCGCCCCAAAATAAACCTGGTACAAACAAGCAGCTTAGCGCCGTCAGAACGAGGCCGAGCGCGCGCCGGACGATTAAACATCTCAACAGCTGAGGCGTCAGGCAGACCTCAGTTACAACAAGGACAAGACAAGTCTTCAGTTTGGTCTTATCTTACACAAGACGTTCTGAACTATGTGACAAGACTACTTGAAGCGCATCCACTCGTGTGTTAAGACGGGTCGCTAGCGTGATACATTCTAATAGCCCCGTTCTAAATTCATGTCGACCACACTAAACATTTACATTCCTCAACTTTACCAACAAACCCCCCTCCTTCCCGCCCCCTTCCCTCCCACGCGTCGCACCATCTATCTACTTTGTCACCCCAGGGATTTATTTTCACACATGTAGATTTACTTGGAACTTTAAACCCTTCGTGACTTAAAGATAATGAAAACTGAATTTGCCAGCTCACGCGACATAGCGAGCGCCACTCCTCCCACCCGTGGGGGTGGGGGGGGGGGGGGTGTGGGAGACATACATGATAGTGAACGGACATCATCTAACATTATCTGACAGCATCACCAATGACAGACCCGCTGAGATCGCTGACCGAGATCGAGTATCATGTTCGACAACTCATTCCGTGATCTCTTCTAGTCAGTGGACAATTATTTCTCAAAATTATCTTCCGCAAAGTTGGCCGCCAGTGCCAAAATGTTTTGAGGACCGCTGCTTTGGGTCATCAGAAACAGAAGGTGGTTAATAATAAAGAATGGAAATAATGAACAACAGAAGACTGGAATATTTTTGTTAGTAAAAATTAGGTTAATATCAAGGGGGGGTGTTTAAACACAGCCCCAAAGCACCACACCCCAAGCGGCATTTGTTCTTTTACTTCCAGCGGTTCTCAACCTGCGGGTCGCGACCCTTTTGGGGGTCGAATGACCCTTTCACAGGGGTCGCGACTGAAAACACATATACCCGGTACTCCACAGTTATGACGTAGCCATGAAAATAATTTTGTGGTTGGGGGTCACCACAGCATGAGGAACAATATTAAGGCGTTGCGGCATTAGGAAGGTTGAGAACCACTGGTTTAAACACAGTACCCAACTGAATTTGTTAGGAAAACTTCCAACAGTTTCTTGTTCCGTTTCTGTCTCATTAGAAGATTTTATCTTTTCCCAGCTTGTCACCAACGTCTACATTGTGTAAGAACTCACCTCGACATAACAAGACAGCCAACAAAACATCCCCTACAACAGCGGTTCTCAACCTGTGGGTCGAACGACCCTTTCACAGGAGTCGCCGAAGACCATCGGAAAACACATACACCATACAGTAATGGAATAGCAACGAAAATAATTATGTGGTGTCCGGGCCGCCACAATATGAGGAAATATATTAATGGGTAGCGGGATCGTGGCATCAGGAAGGTTGAGAACCACTACTTTAAAAGAATAAATCCATGAGGTTTTTTTTTAAAGGATGGTTGGGAGGGGGTGGGGGTTTATTACTTAGTTGAACCCAAATTTATATGATGTCAACAAAACGCTCCGAGCAATTATGACAATAATTATTATTTTTTTAATGGACCAGCATTTGTTTGTAACTTATTACCGCCGTCTTCTAAGTCAGTAAAGTTACCATTGGTCAAAATGGACCCGGACACGCAGCGCCGCCATTCGCACCCGGGTCCCATTAGACTCAATGCTATTCGGATGTCATTTGTGGTAGTTTATTTTAGTAAAACTGAAGAAATAAGTTTACAAACGTGTAGTCCATTCAATTATCTTTCATTTGATACCTCAGTTTGTTTTACAAACCCAAAAATAATATTTTAAATAGTTTTTTAATCCCAACCTCTCACTTCTGATACCCGGGTACAAATAGCCACTTCGTTCAGAGTTTACCTTCTCTTAGATGGGTCGCCCCGTCAAAGTTTAACGATCCCCTTTCCTCCGGGGTGCTGGTGATGTTTTTTGCTTTGATGTGTCTTTGCTGGGGATTGAAGTTCAGACCACCAGCATTTTCGGATGGCCTTAGTTTAGACCGCTAGGCCACCCACTACGATATATATCGAATGATTAAACCACGATCTCACAAACACAACGCTCCTATGAAAAGTTTCTATAGAAACATAAATGTAATTTTCACTTGACAGCTTGAGTGTGGGACCAGGGTCCAGAGAGTATAGCGTATCTACTCAGCATCGCATGCAGGCGCGGGATCATCGGTTGTATTCCTTGTAGTTTTTTAATGCTGTAGTGGAGGCCTGCACAACTCAAAATGTAAGGCGGGCCGTAATACTTATGAAAAACGTGTGCAGGCCAAAAGAAAATAGGCAAGACTTGTGCGGGCCAAAAGAAAATAGGACAGGGTGGAAAGCTATTTAGAAAATATTAAGAGTAAAGAATATTGCGTGACTTCGCGGGCCACAAAGTGGGTGCCGGCGGGCTGCATATGGCCCGCGGGCCGTATGTTGTGCTGGCCTGCTGATGCTTCAACACTTGGCACGATCAATTAAGAATTATCTCTTTCAAGAGGAAGAACCAGATCCTACCAGATAGAACGCGCGTCCGTGTTGCCAGGGTCATTAAGTACTTACCAGGGCCTCTCAATTTCACACGACTTTCACAGTTTGCCTGACCAACGACTGCTTAATGATCCCCCCTCCCCCTTGTCATGTCATTATCATAATGACTGTATCAGCTTCCCTGGCGACTGACAGCGGTTTCGTAAAGATGTAAATCATATCTTTCACGTGTACGGTTGGGGGGGGTAGGGGGGGGTGTGGCAGACGCCAATCTCTCAGTGACATCTTCTAGGCACGACACTGACATCCACTGTCGTCTTCCGGGGACAACTATTTGGCCCAGTTAGTGATATCTACTGAAGGCTGTCAGGGACATCTACTGACGTCATCAGTGAGTCAGACTTAAATAAGTCACTGAGTAACAAGTTATTACGTAGGCTACAAATAATTCAGCCAGTCAATATGAATTTAAAAACTGCTTACCTACTGAAAGATGCTCGTGCAATCAAATAAGATAATAATATGATAATAATAATGTTTATTTGAAAATCACGAAAATCCCCAAAGGCTCAAAGCGTGGTACGAAGTCAACCATATTAAAAGAGAAATGAAACAATCTATATTTTACCACATTGAATATAAAACGCAACATTACAAAACCTAGATACGAGCATAACCATTCAAAGTCTTTCATCCCTTCCAATAAGGGTTGCAGGGGAAGAAAAGCCATAGAGTGGTGATGAGAGTGGGATCGTATCCGGAATTTGATCGAAAGAAATTTCGTTGACGGAAAATTGATCGACGGAAATTTGATCGAACGGAAATTTGGTCGAATCTATTTTTTAGTTTAAAATTGTCAAATTTTGCGTCAAATTTCTTTTTGAGCGCATTATTTTGTTTTACTAGATAGTTTTGTGCGTTCATAAAGAAATTTGACGCAAAATTTGAACGTGTGAACTGAGAAAAAGATTCGAGCAAATTTCCGTTCGATAAAATTTACGTCGATCAATTTTCTGTCGACGACATTTCTTTCGATCAAATTTCCGGTAACCGAGTGGGATATAGTTGGTCTTCTGCAACTATATCCTACTCTCAGCATCAGGGCCATCATATGGTGACTTCAGGTGTATGACTAATACCGTTGTGACTTCAGGTGTAAGACTTCAAATAATACACGTCTGTCAAACAGTATGAAAGCTTTTTTTCTAAATCTGTCAAATGTCTGAAACATTTACAACACTGTCAAACGGTCTTTAAAATATTTCCAACCCGGTCAAATATTCAAAAACGTTTTCTTTTCCAATTCAACATATTTGTATTTTAATATAATGCTTAAAAAACCACGCAGGCGTGACCAGGGAATATGCAATGACATATTTTCTGAATTTTTGTGAATTATTTACTCACCAGATGTGACGGTTTCCGGCCGGGGGAGCACCTGACCACGTGGCGCCCTGTAGTTTTGTCGGAGCACATCTGAAGAAGTAAAGGGTAATGACATTGAATAGATGAATACTTATAGACCTCTGAATACTTATAGACCTCTGAATACTTATAGACCTCTGAATACTTATAGACCTCTGAATACTTATAGACCTCTGAATACTTATAGACCTCTTGAGTTAAAAAAAAATAATGAATTAAAAAAGTGACTTACATACAGTGTTAAAAAAAATGCTCAGAACATGTGAAGCAGTGTTTCTCAACCCTCCAAATGCCGCGACCCTTTAATACAGTTCCTCATGTTGTGGCGACCCCCAACCACAACATCATTTTCGTTGCTACTTCATAACCTTAGAGTATATGTGTTTTCTGATGGTCATAGGCGACCCCTGGGAAAGGATGGTTCGATCCCAAAAGGGGTCGCGACCCACAGGTTGAGAACCGATGATGGAAAGTATTCCCACAAGAATGAGTTTAGATAAGCCGAAGTGCACATGTGCAAATGGTGCATACATCAGAATGATAATGTTGGGGCAGGGTATTAGATTATGAATTTAATAATTGGAAAAAGGAGATCTCTAAGGTTGTTGTTTTTCTGTGCTCTGTTTCATGTCGTATTTTCATTTGTCCCGTTCGCTCTAAGGAGGCTCTAAGCCGAAACGTTCACATCTTACAGTCCTGTCTTTTGATTCAAGCTTCAACAGACTTCTACTATCTCATAGAATTATGAACTCTAAGAAAAAAATATATTTTAGGACACTTCATACATTTTGAAACCTCTCCAACTAAGTGCAATGGACTACGATGAGTCGATTGTTTTGTCACGTGATAAGCGTAAGTACGAGTAAGACTTCCGGTAGGCTGTCTGCAACACACTAGTCGCTCACAAATTTTTCTTCAAACAACTTTCTTCCTTTAATCATAACTGAATTATAATTATTGTCCCATTTAATGAATGTCATTTAAAGAAACGCGTGTATTCAAGAATATTTTGAAAAGTAACATTTTTAATTAACATTGGGGAAGCGCTGATGGAGACAAACATTGTGCTTTAAAATTAATGATAATGGCAATGGCTGATCAGCTGTTATCTGTTGTTATGTGTTGTTATGTGTAGCAGAAAGCCTACCAATGGCAGGTACGTATCACGTGACAAAACAAGGAAGTGACTCATCGTAGTCCATTTAGAAACATATATATCCTTACATTTGTTGATACTGCCACTAGATGTTATCTGTTGTTATGTGTTGTTATGTGTAGCAGAAAGCCTACCAATGGCAGGTACGTATCACGTGACAAAACAAGGAAGTGACTCATCGTAGTCCATTTAGAAACATATATATCCTTACATTTGTTGATACAATCACTAGATGTTATCTGTTGTTATGTGTTGTTATGTGTAGCAGACAGCCTACCAATGGCTGGTACGTATCACGTGACAAAACAAGGAAGTGACTCATCGTAGTCCATTTAGAAACATATATATCCTAACATTTGTTGATACTGACACTAGATGACAGAAAAATTTTCGCATTTGGTCCTCCTAACAGACGCGTGTCCCGCTAATGCTGATGCATGAGCTGTGTAAAAAAAAGAATCCTGTGCGTCATATCGACTTATGGCATCAATCGAATACTCTCTTACCTTAATTTACCTCCTTTTTTATATTCACACTTTTTGTGGTTTAAAATGTAATATTAATAATACTTAAATTATAGTACGCACGACGGCATTACACAGGGACGCGTGTTTTGGGTTGGAACAACTTAACTTCCGTTTCTAAAAATAACATAGCGCGCTTCCTGTTCTGATCGTTGAGCTACATGAACTTTTTTTTTTTTAAGGTTTACGAAAAAAACTTAACTTTTAATTTCTATTTTTAATTTAAAGTATCTGTTTTTTTGTTTTTTTGTTTTTTTTGGGTCTTGTTTGCTGAAGAAGGTATGTGCCGAAAGGTCATTTTTAACTGTCCTGTCTTGTCAGTTCAGACCTAAATATATCGTCCCGCTTCCATTATTTATTTACTTCAAAGTCGAACGTCTTTTAAGTACTTCAGACAGTCAAGTGTACATTACATTACATTACATTAAATTACATTACATTATGTTATGTTACTTTACATTACATCATTTAGTCTCCGGCTTAAAGTTCCAAAGGTTTTCCAAATATAAAACAAATACAAAATCTTATGAAGTTAAAGAATGTTTGCATTTAAACATCAAGTTCACTGACCAACCCCGCACCCCCCGACCAAGCCCCCACCCCTGGGCCAAGCCCCCACCCCTGGGCCAAGCCCCCACCCCTGGGCCAAGCCCCCACCCCTGGGCCAAGCCCCCACCCCCGGGCCAAGCCCCCACCCCAGGCCAAGTCCCCACCCCCGGGCCAAGCCCCCACCTCCGGGCCAAACCCCCACCCCCGGCCAATCCCCCACCCCCGGAGACAAATCATGGGATTGGCCAACGTTGCACGCGCCACCGTGAAAACATCGTTCGATATTTTCAAATTAGATGATTACTACTAGCAGCCATGCATCCTCACACAAATTAGATGATTAGTACTAGCAGCCATGCATCCTCACACAAATTAGATGATTAGTACTAGCAGCGATGGATCATCACACAAAGTAGATGATTAGTACTAGCAGCGATGGATCATCACACAAAGTAGATGATTAGTACTAGCAGCGATGGATCATCACACAAAGTAGATGATTAGTACTAGCAGCGATGGATCATCACACAAAGTAGATGATTAGTACTAGCAGCCAGGCATCCTCACACAAATTAGATGATTAGCACTAGCAGCCATGCGTCAACACACAAATTAGATGATTACTACTAGCAGCCATGCATCCTCACACAAATTAGATGATTAGTACTAGCAGCCATGCATCCTCACAAATATTAGATGATTAGTACTAGCAGCCATGCATCCTCACAAATATTAGATGATTAGTACTAGCAGCCATGCATCCTCACAAATATTAGATGATTAGTACTAGCAGCCATGCGTCAACACACAAATTAGATGATTACTACTAGCAGCCATGCATCCTCACACAAATTAGATGATTAGTACTAGCAGCCATGCATCCTCACAAATATTAGATGATTAGTACTAGCAGCCATGCATCCTCACAAATATTAGATGATTAGTACTAGCAGCCATGCATCCTCACAAATATTAGATGATTAGTACTAGCAGCCATGCATCCTCACAAAAATTAGATGATTAGTACTAGCAGCCAGGCATCCTCACACAAATTAGATGATTAGCACTAGCAGCCATGCGTCAACACACAAATTAGATGATTAGTACTAGCAGCCATGCATCCTCACAAATATTAGATGATTAGTACTAGCAGCCATGCATCCTCACAAATATTAGATGATTAGTACTAGCAGCCATGCATCCTCACAAATATTAGATGATTAGTACTAGCAGCCATGCATCCTCACAAAAATTAGATGATTAGTACTAGCAGCCAGGCATCCTCACAAAAATTAGATGATTAGTACTAGCAGCGATGGATCATCACACAAAGTAGATGATTAGTACTAGCAGCCAGGCATCTTCACACAAATTAGATGATTAGTACTAGCAGCCATGTGTCAACACACAAATTAGATGATTACTACTAGCAGCCATGCATCCTCACACAAATTAGATGATTAGTACTAGCAGCCATGCATCCTCACAAATATTAGATGATTAGTACTAGCAGCCATGCATCCTCACAAAAATTAGATGATTAGTACTAGCAGCCAGGCATCCTCACAAAAATTAGATGATTAGTACTAGCAGCGATGGATCATCACACAAAGTAGATGATTAGTACTAGCAGCCAGGCATCTTCACACAAATTAGATGATTAGTACTAGCAGCCATGTGTCAACACACAAATTAGATGATTAGTACTAGCAGCCATGCATCCTCACAAATATTAGATGATTAGTACTAGCAGCCATGCATCCTCACAAAAATTAGATGATTAGTACTAGCAGCCATGTGTCAACACACAAATTAGATGATTAGTACTAGCAGCGATGGATCATCACACAAAGTAGATGATTAGTACTAGCAGCGATGGATCATCACACAAAGTAGATGATTAGTACTAGCAGCCAGGCATCCTCACACAAATTAGATGATTAGTACTAGCAGCCATGCGTCAACACACAAATTAGATGATTAGTATTAGCATCCAGGCATCTTCACACAAATTAGATGATTAGTACTAGCAGCCAGGCATCTTCACACAAATTAGATGATTAGTACTAGCAGCCAGGCATCTTCACACAAATTAGATGATTAGTACTAGCAGCCAGGCATCTTCACACAAATTAGATGATTAGTACTAGCAGCCATGCGTCAACACACAAATTAGATGATTAGTACTAGCATCCAGGCATCTTCACACAAATTAGATGATTAGTACTAGCAGCCATGCATCCTCACAAATATTAGATGATTAGTACTAGCAGCCATGCATCCTCACAAATATTAGATGATTAGTACTAGCAGCCAGGCATCTTCACACAAATTAGATGATTAGTACTAGCAGCCATGCGTCAACACACAAATTAGATGATTAGTACTAGCAGCCAGGCATCCTCACAAAAATTAGATGATTAGTACTAGCATCCAGGAATCCTCACACAAATTAGATGATTAGCACTAGCATCCATGCGTCAACACACAAATTAGATGATTAGTATTAGCAGCCATACATCGTCACACTCCACTTAGTTTCCTGTTGCATTCCAAACAATTATGCCCTCAAACAATTCGCCTTGCCCGTTATCGGATAGTTTTTCTCCCAATAATCTACCCATTCATCTAATCTTCCTCACTGACTCATGCAAACACGTTCCTCGTTCATCCCCCCCCCCCCAACCAAACCCAGCTGAAAAATTATTGCTCCTAGCATAGCTTTTTATGCCCGGTCCCAAATTCGTAAAGATTTTTTTTTTAATAGTAATTTGCCAAGCGCCATTTGTCATTCGATGTTTTTATTTTTATTCTCGCCATTCGCTATTTGTTTCGCTACATTATCGTCCTGCATTTCAATCTAAGAATTTATTAAATAATTAAAGGAAAGGGGGAAAAAAACAACAACAAAGAACGCCACGCTTTTTTTTTTTTATGATCCAATAACTCGGTCTAAACGACCAGCTCATATTTGTAAGCCGTGTCATCATCTTCACTTTAATCATCGCCGCAACATCGAGACGAAGAATGGGGGGGGGGGGGGGGGGGTTATGGGGAATTCGGGGGGTGGGGGGCTTCTCTGAGAGTCGACCATGGGAGGCTTTCATCTCCACAAAAACAAAGTGACACCCCCCACCATATGTTTATACCAGAGGTCCCCAAACTTTTTTGTCTCGTACACCTCTTGCCATGTATTTCGGTTTTGTGTAGATCCCCTGCTTACCTGATATTACCTGTTAGTTTATAATAATTCTTAAATATTTTTTATTGTTTTTAAAATGTTTACTTGGTACTTTTATTATTTATGTAGGAAGATATATGTCTTTATTATGTAAGTAAATAGGAACTATCTGTGTGTGTGGATTATTCCATTCATGGAATGCCAAAATAGAAGTCACGACCAGCTTACATGACATCCACTCTCGTTGACACCCATTTTCATTTCATGGACCACAACATTTTTTTTCGCTGACATGGACCCCTTGCAAGTTGTCGTCGACCCCTGTGGGGTCGTTATAGACCACTTTGGGAATCCAAAAGTTCTTGACGCTTGCTGTATTTTATTGATGAAAACCCGAGTTGACCTTCCATCACCCTTTTTAATACAATTCTTCTCATGAACTCATTAGTCTGATCAGTAGCTTACTCGCCAGAAGTACCCTGGGAAAAGGGGTATGGGGGGGGAAGTCATGCTCAAATCCTCCTAATTTCCATCCATTGCTGGGAACCAAAAGGTTTGACGTGTACTGAAGGTGAGGTTTGGTCTCCTGTTTCCTACTCGTGCCTTGTCCTTTCCAACACGTGACGCACAGTGCACTGGAATCTTCCTTTAGGTAATCACTTTGGGTTTTTCCCAAGGCAACTCCCCCCCCCTCCCACTCCTCCACGGATCTCCACCCTGTACCCTTTTCTCGTCGGTTCGTCTTCCAGCGCTCACCATTACACCTTATTAACAGGACATACCAGGCAGCGTCAGCAGCAGTTGTGAAGGTCGTCGTGACATATGGGACCAGAAACGAACGACGAAAGGGGCGGAGACCAGGAAGGCTCAGGAACGTCAGCTATTCCCGTTTATCAACAATCTGACCTTTTTTTTATCGACACCGATGTGACTTCAGGTGTATGACTGACACCGTCGTGACTTCAGGTGTATGACTGACACCGTCGTGACTTCAGGTGTATGACTGAAACCGTCGTGACTTCAGGTGTATGACTGACACCGTCGTGACTTCAGGTGTATGACTGACACCGTCGTGACTTCAGGTAGTATGACTGCCACCGTCGTGACTTCAGGTGTATGACTGAAACCGTCGTAACTTCAGGTGTATGACTGACACCGTTGTGACTTCAGGCGTATGACTGATACCGTCGTGACTTCAGGTGTATGACTGAAACCGTCGTGACTTCAGGTGTATGACTGACACCGTCGTGACTTCAGGTGTATGACTGACACCGTCGTGACTTCAGGTAGTATGACTGACACCGTCGTGACTTCAGGTGTATGACTGAAACCGTCGTAACTTCAGGTGTATGACTGACACCGTTGTGACTTCAGGCGTATGACTGATACCGTTGGGACTTCAGGCGTACGACTGATACCGTTGTGACTTCAGGCGTACGACTGATACCGTTGGGACTTCAGGCGTATGACTGATACCGTTGGGACTTCAGGCGTATGACTGATACCGTTGGGACTTCAGGTGTATGACTGATACCGTTGGGACTTCAGGCGTATGACTGATACCGTTGGGACTTCAGGCGTATGACTGATACCGTTGGGACTTCAGGTGTATGACTGATACGTTAGCTATCATTCTGATTCTTGCTTTACGTCATGCGATCTTATTTATTTAGGATATTGACAATCCTTCGTTTTGTTTAGAGCAGGATAAATATATTCGTCCCATTTTGCGGGCCACACGGCTGGACCCCGGCTGCAAGACACCGCTGTGCTGAAAGACTTGAAAGGACATTCCGTTGGATGTTTATGTTCGGGTATCCACATCCAGGGATTCATTCACCATCTGTGAAACAGGGACGACGTTGCACGTCCGGTAAAAAGAAAATGAAATTGATCGAACTGGAGAAGATAATGGTTTATTTAGTTCGCCAAGTTTTGCTAACGCGACTACTTGTATGTACAATCCGATCTATCCACGACTTGAGAGCATCCATCCTAAAATGTGCGTGGGCGGTGTTTCTTTTAAAAAAAAATGTATTCAGTAAATTTTTCCCATGAGTGGACCAAGAGCTTCCACAGACTCGCAATCTAATCGTTTTGGGGAATATTTCAGCACAGAACTTACAAGTCTTGGTCAATAATAAAATAGTTAAGGCTTCGTGTTGTGAGTGTCAGGGGCAAAACGCAAATATGACGATGAGCAGAGGAAATAATTATTTCCCTTTCGGTTTCTCCGAGATTTATCAGCAGTTGACGAATTCTGGTAAGTGTTATACAAAAAGTACTAAAATTCTTTCTCATCTGTACTTTCAGCTGAATGTCCTCTATTTACAATATCTACCGTTACGTCTTCCATGAAGCCACATTGAAAGTTTTTTTTTAACATTTCAAAATGAAACATCAAATTTGAAAGACAATGAAATAGTTGGCTGTTGTCTCATTCATAGGTGCTGGGTGGCCAAGGGGTCTAAACTGAGCAAATCTCAGGTTGATGGTCTGGAGCTCAATCCCCAGTCAAGCAAAAACATCACCAGCACCCCAGGTGGATGGGACCCGTTAACCTTGGACGGCAACTCATCTAAGAGAAGGAAACTCTGAATTTAAACCCGGAGATGGAGTCCCGAAAGGCGGATAACATTGATACAATGAAACATTCCGACAACTCCTGCGACGCCACTGGTGCCAAGTTGTATCATCCACATGATGTTCCCTTGAGTTATCCAGCGGCGTGGTGAGAGGCGATTTGCTGTTGGTAGATTGCTGAAGATTAATCCCAGACCTTGTGGATGTCGTCCTGCGAAGTCCACACCATCGTCACCTTGTGACGGACGGACGCCAGCCTCATTCGAGAACAAAAGCACCCGAAAGAAAAAATTGATTTTTCTTAGTTGTATGATAACGTAATTATGAGTTTGCAAAGACTGCCTTGACCTGACGGACTGACCCTTTCATCCTCGGTCCCGCGGTCAACGATGGATGTTTAAGTACGTTAAAAGTGTGTGATGTGCGTGGAACTTAGAATTTGACTCATACAATGAACAACACGTAACAAAATACTGAAAATCAGTACACATTAAAAAAAATATACCAAAAACGAATGATACTAACAATACTAAATCCAATTATACTATCAAATTTCTATAAATATACAAATTCAAATATACAGAAAAAAACCTATATTAATTTATAGAACTTCAAGTGAAAATGTTCAATCCTCGAAAAATGCAAATATTAATATATACACACACACACAATATACCATCTTGCAATTAAATGGCGTCTCGCGCGTCTTAGGAAATTTAGCGAAGATCTCTACTGGCCCTGGTTTGGAAAGTTGACAGCCTATATTTATGAAGATTAAATCAGAACGACCTAGCAACGAAATTCTAGAAATTGCGTCACCAGAGGGCACTCTTTATAATAACATAAAATAGGACGTATTCGAACATAAATAACCTTTACCCAATCAAGAGAGGGGCGGGGAAAAAAAGGGAGTGCCACAGTGCTACACATTTAAATCGGTGACGTCGGTTATGAAAACGAAACAAAATGGGAGACAAGTAGTGGTAGCTAAAATTAGCCCTACACATGTGCCCTCAAACAATGGAATTCTCTTCCACTACACATCCGCAATATATCAACCATCACAGCCTTCAAAACTGCATTCAAAACACATCTCTGTAAACTCTACTACCCCGACTGATTCCCCACATCTGGCCGATAAACGCTGCTGTCGGCCGCCGTCCATGGCTGTCATGTAAAAGTTCGGGGGTGGATGGGGTGAATATGCATTAGATTTTGTTTTGTCTTTATACAGCTGTTCTTTATTACATAAATGTATTTTATGTTATTGTCACGATTATGTCTCTTTTTCTAATATTTTTATGTACAGCGCGGTGAGCCTAGCCCTAGGCTGGGGTACTGCGCTATAAAAGACAACTAATAATAATAACAGTAAATTTTAACGATTTAATTACAGAGCTACTTAAATAGCCGATAATCTTTTTTTTTTTAATTTAAGACATCAATACAGCATGGTGTTAACCCTGGCAAGGGTGTATCTTATTAAATGCAACTTCTGAATGTGATTTAAAAAACCAAACAATGATGGGAAAGATGATGGCAACGTTGATGGGAACGATGATGAGTCCAAAAATTCGGTAAGTACAAGCTTGCGGGTGCCCGAGAACCATGCACACACATTTAATTTGACGATTGATTTAATGCTTATGTCATTTCAGTAAGCGCAGGACATTCCTAATCCACAATCCGCATGTCATCATCTTTTTTTCCCTCTGAAATTCTCATAGGCACTGCATGACGCGATGCACCGTGTTGCCATCTTTGTATCCTTTTTTCTTGATGATCAATTACGTCATCAGAATATGTTTACCTCGACCGACAGCTCGATGACTAATTAATTAACTCACTGCTACCCTCCTTACGCCTCCATCCACCTATATCTTCTTACATGCTCATGCATCTCTGGAAATTCCCAGGGACAATTTCTCTTCCTCTACACATTTTTGTTTTTTCCCGACAGCACCCTTCTATGGCTTTTCTTCCCCCGCAACCCCTAAATTAAGACCCCCCACAACCCTTATCTAATATCAGTTTGTAACCTACAAATTATTCCATTGTTCGTAAAAGCGTTGTTCACATTGGCGAAGCAGGGCGACGTAAAGGCGGAACAAAATAAGCAGCATGGTGTAAATGGCGGAACAAAAGAAGCAGGGCGGTGTAAAGGCAGAACAAAAGACAAACTGTCCACTGAGAGTTTATGTATTAGCCTATAGCATGGCATTTATATGTTTCTTTACTCTGGTGATTATTAAATGTTTGAAATAGTGTAACACTTATATATCAAGATGATACTCGCCTGTTCAGTTTTTTTTTTTTTAGATATCTCAAAACTGGAACGAACTATTTACATGTGCGCAGCAAGTGTAAATCAACCGTAGACAGCCGGCAGCTCGAGACAACATCAGGTATGCGCATAATGATTCTTTTAGACATAGCTTTTTTTTTTTTTAAGGGGGTCAAAGAAGATGTGGATCTTTTAGTGCATCCAGTGTCCCCCGGGGTTCCGGTTGACAAGTCTGTAGTGACTTGCCGATTTGGAAGCGCTGGCCACCGACCCCCTCGGCGTTAACCCGGGGCACATTACAACCATTGCGTGTCCCGCGTGGCAGACACGGCCATGCATGGTAGTTGCTGGAATAAACAGCTCCTACAGGGCTGCCACCTGTGATGCTTCACAGGGGGAAGAAAAGGCAAACACAGGGTAGGGATCATGATTACAAGTTGCCGTTAAGGGATATGAGGCTATAGGCTGTGGTGGAAGCCTATAGCCGGTGATTCTAAATATGCAGCCCTGAGAAAGCTGCTCCTAGGCAACCGTTTCGTCCCAGCTATTTCGCGAACTAGTCGCGAGGTGGAAACCCACTGTAGAATCCCTCTTAGAGGGCGTCCGATGCTTCCCCGGGACGGGTGGGGGGAGATATTAGGACGTTAATTTACCGTCCCGGCCCCTGGGAGAGTGGACTACGGACGCTTGAAACACAGCGTCTTTGGTCGACCAGATGTCTCCGGTCGGGGAGGGTCTCCGTCGGCGAACCCGATCGTGCGGTTGCGGGCGGGGACGCTCCACGCCCGGGGAGGTCTCTGGCGCCCTTCCGCACGGCCTGCCGCCGAGGCGGCCGGCAGGTGCGGGTGGGCGCCGGGGAGGGCATAAGGAGCGTGAGCTCGACGGCCCGCTGACGCCATTTCCTAAAGTGATATTCGAGTGCATCCAGTGAGCACCAGCATATTAAACAACATATTGCAATTGCTAGCCATATGTCCCCCAAAGGTACGACTTGCCGCGTAGCCTTTTTTAGCCATATCTCCCCAGGGTGGTCTTGCCGCGTAGCCTTTGCTAGCCATATTTCCCCAAGTTACGACTAGCCGCGTAGCCTTTGCTAGCCATATCTCCCCAGGGTGGTCTTGCCGCGTAGCCTTTGCTAGCCATATTTCCCCAAGTTACGACTAGCCGCGTAGCCTTTGCTAGCCATATCTCCCCGGGTACGACCCGCCGTGTAGGATTTTGCTAGCCATATCTTCCCGAGGTACGACCAATCGTGTAGACTTTACTAGCTTTATCTCCCCCATGTAAGACGTAGTCTTCGCTAGCCATAAATTCTCCATGTAAGAGGTGGCAGTGTAGCATTGCTAGCCATATTTGCTCCACGCAAGATGTAGTTGAGTAGCCATTGCTACCCCATATCCCCCCCCACAGCATGTACGACCACAACAGAGTGATGCACGCGCAGATCTAAACAGACAACTCTGCTGGTAGAAAGGAGTTTGCTGGCCCCGCCTAAACAAAAATTTCCCACACAGCCATTGATGCCTGCATGCCCAAAAGAAAACAGCCGGTGCTGCAGACTCCGTTGTATTTATGACTTCATACTTTGCTGCCCCCCCCCCCACCTCCCCCCCCCATGTCTACCTCTAGCCTCTTACCTTTCATCCTTTTCAACATATTTAACTTGCGCCGTGCGCTCACTTACAACACAACTTTACGCGTTTAGACTGGGGGAAAACGTCTGAATTTTTTAAAACCTTGAATGCTTGAAAACTATTGCAAGTTTCATGGTTGTAGATTTTCTTTCTTTCTTTTTCCCCCCTCAAATAGCCAGGGGCGGCGCCTGTGTGACGCAAATTGTGCAAAAATAACCGGACGTAAATTTAAAAGTGGTAAAAAGACGAAATTAAAACTAAATCTTTTTTAAATCTGCAACCAGTAGGTAAGGGGGGGGGGGAATAGCAAAGAGACAATGCATTCTGCCAAAAATCCATTAGTCATGTCCATGCTCTATAAGCCCAACAAGTGACATTCCCCGTGACCTGTATCGCCATACCTAAATAGTGCACTACATGACCTCACAAAAGCTCGCCAAACAAATGGCCATGCTGAGGTGTTTTTTTTAATGGTAGGTCAGATGTTTGTCTACAGTGGCCAAAAGGTTTCTTCAAACTTTAAGTATACGCCCCGGAAATCAACACACGGCAGTCCACTCTAATACAAATGTCTTTATATAATAATAATCATAATAATCATCATAATAATAAAGTTCAGTTCTAAAACACGCTTTATCCCTATTTAAGACTCGAAGCGCGTTACAAAGTCAACCATATGTAGCAATTCATATTTTCCCCACATTAAAATACAAACGAACAAGACAAAATCTTCATACTTTGCTTACCCAGTAGAAGTCTTTCATCGCTTGCAGCAATGGGCGATACAAACCAATACAAGACAATACAAACCAATACAAGACAATAAAAGTAAATACAAGACAATACAAGTCAATACTAGACAATACATGAATTTTGAGACTCATTGGGGATAAAGAAAGTGACCCCCGCACCTCATTTTTATTACAAAGTTTGAGAGACACTGGTATGGGGAGAGGATCGCCCCGCCAACGCGCTGAAACAAACTGTGGGACGGGCCGTACTCTGGAGCCAAAGGTCAAAGAATTCTTCTCACGAACAGAACCTGCAGGGGGTCCCAGGTCGTAGTTAACACACGCGGTTTTATGTAATGATAGCTGGCTGATACGGGACAAAATATCATCACACACACACACACACACAACCAGGGGTGGACTTAAGATGGGGTCACCCGCGCAGAGAGAACGTCCCTGCGTATTTTTGTTCTCGTCACTTGGTGTGTACGCACTGTGGCTTGTCACACTTCCTTTATTTATTTATTAACTTATTAATTTTTTTATTAAAACATTTTTCTCCATGCAATTTTTTATTTGAGAATTCGCCTCTGGGTATAGGTTAAAAAGATGCGTACTTTCTCTAGAAGTTTTATCCAATTACTTTTACAACAAATTCGGTTAACTGACGCTTTTATGAACCTTGAAGTCTCATTTTATGTAAGTCTCATTTTATGAAGGTCTCATTTTATGAAGGTCTCATTTTATGAAATTCTCATTTAAAGTCTCAGTTTGTGAAAGTCTCAGTTTATGAAAGTCTCAGTTTGTGAAAGTCTCAGTTTGTGAAAGTCTCAGTTTGTGAAAGTCTCAGTTTGTGAAAGTTTCAGTTTGTGAAAGTCTCATTTTGTGAAAGCCTCAGTTTGTGAATGTCTCAGTTTATGAAAGTCTCAGTTTGTGAAAGTCTCAGTGTGAAAGTCTCAGTTTGTGAAAGAGAGAAATTCTTAGAAAATAAAAAGTCGGGAAAAAAATATTGGCAAGCAGAAATAGACACCAATTTATTAGACAGCTGACAGAAGCTATTTACCGACCATTAATCAAAAAACTGGGTCAGAGTTTCTATATGTAAACAAACAGGCAGAGGCGGAAACATAAACAAAGAATCACTCACTACAGGTGAGGCCACGATCGCAGATAAACAAAGAGATAAATATCATAAAGTCACCTTTACTTTTCTTTTAGTTCGCTTCACTAAACCGTGTTGTTTTTTGTGTACCGACTCTCTCATTTTAGCCTCTGGGTACAACAAGAGTACCCAAACTCCAGCGAACCCGTGCCAACGATATGGGTTTCATGTGAGCAGATGGAAGTGGGTCAAGAGTTGTAACCCTACACGGAAATAGTTCGCCCGGGCGATGTTCCGTAAAAAGTGGGAAATTTAATAACGATGTGTACGCCACGAGAACCATGTCTATTATCACACGGACTGTTAGCACTAAACAGTCGCGTCAATAGCTCAGAGGGGGGGGGGGGCATACACTGGAATGGATGCGTGATGTTTCAACTGTTAACTGGGAAGAAGCCCCCCCCCTCCTTTTTTTCCCCCGGGCCAGCGATATTTGGACCGTAAAACAAAAGGAGGATGTCTCTGTGACTCAAATTAGCACTGATATGGAAATGAGCACTTTTGGCTATTTTTGGGGCCAGTGCTGAGCACAATGACCGCATACCTTTATCTTGTCTGTAGAGAACGCAATTACACATAGAATCCCATGCACACCCACGGTCTAAGACACTCGTGAATAGTCCATTCGCACGGTTTTGTAAAAAAAAATCCTCATCATATTGCTTGACCACTTCCAATGGTGGTCAATAATTCAGCGGTGCTTATCTCCAATAATCCGGAGATTAGTATTGTTATTGTGTTTGGGGGGTCGTCCATTAATTGCGTCAAACATGTTTACACAAATTTTAACGCATCATCCCCCCTACTCTTTGTCAACAACTGTCAAGCCTTCAATGTCCCCCCCCCCCCCACCCTATTTAATTGTATCAACATTTTATAACACTCTCCCTAAATGAATTACAATATAAATAAATTTTTAAAAAATACATTTTACGTTATGCTGATGTATTTTAATGACACAAAATTGTAGGAAAACATTTTATTACACCTTTAGCTTGCTAAGCAATTAGTTTAAAAGTTTTTTACACTTACATTTTATGATGCAGAATCAATTAAATGGTTGTTAAAGACTAAATTTCATTGTTTCTGGAAGTGTAAATACGATTATTGTCAGTATAGCTGACAATTGTTGTATAGTTTCTAGCTGCTATCATCTTCCCATGTGGAGTAGCCATGTGTTTCACTATCGTAACAATGGGCATCAAGGAACATCATTTGAGTATGGAAGTGGGGCATGCCCCCCCCCCCTGACTTTGCAGGTTTTATTTAAATTGCCATGTACTGTGTCGTCTCAATAAACAAATTAACAAGCCCACCAAGTTTTTGTTTTGCCCCGCTCCCCCCCCCCCCCCCGAAAAACCCCGAAATGAAGCCCCTGATGGGCAAAGTCTATAGCAGCTATTTATCATTTTAATCTTGCGGAACTGATACACCGGACAAGTCAACATCATCCTCATCTAACCATTCAGCACTTTAAATAAAAGCATTGTCGGTGTGAGCAGTAATTGCCATAAGTTCTCTCTGTCTCCTTGCAGCTGCTCGCATTTGTCGAATCCATTTTTTCGTTGACGAGCCGGTGCTAATTTCTTATGCACAAGAAGGCATTGTCGTTGTTGCTGAACATGCTTTTACAACATGACTTGTGATGCAAAACAGATGTTACAGATTTTGCAAATCCGTTCAAGCTGCGAAGTTATTATTGTTACTCACTTTAATTTCCCCTAATTCTCAAAATATCGTATTCCTACTCGACCAATATCCTTTATCTTGACTGCGCATGACACTTGAACCTTGTCCTTGTTCCATACCTTTAACATGATCTCAAACATACCGCCCTAGTCATTTGCGGCAAACTGAATCTACAGGTGAAGAGATGCCAACTTTTGACTTCTCTTGCACTAACAAAGTGTGCTAACATTCTGACCAGCCATCTGCAGTGCACAGACAGACACATATTAAATAAATCTTATCTTGTTAAAAGCCAAAAATTATTTGACTATTTACACTCATTTACACATATAGTTTTGTTAATAGAATGTAATAACCAGTAACTATTTTAGATTATAATTTTAAATAGAGAAAACATGACTGTATAAGTCAACTAATCTAGCCCCACCCCCCCCGGTCCCCCTTGTAAACAAATGTCAAACATTTCCACCCCCTCCCTATTTTGTTAACATGGTTAATGGACGCCCCCTTATTGTTATTATTATTATTATTATTACTATTATTATTATTGTTTTTGTTGTTATAGTCATTATTATTGTTATTATTTTTATTGTTACTATTATCACTATTATTATTGAGACCAGACTCATGCAATGGACGACCTTCTTTAATGAATGTAAAGTTGGAGAAATGTTTGAAATGAAAGACTTACTGACAAGTCATTCGGGCGTGACGATAGAGAAACAAAAATCCGGCTGTTTGTTAAGGATAAGGAGAAACAAAAATCCGGCTGTTTGTTAAGGATAAAAAGAAACAAAAATCCGGCTGTTTGTTAAGAATAAGAAGAAACAAAATCGGGCTGTTAAGGATAATGACTGGCTGTTTGTTAAGTATAAGGAGAAACAAAAATCCGGCTTTTTGTTAAGGATAAGGAGAAACAAACCAAAAAAATACATTTTTCATCTCCGCGTCATGACTCATGATTGTTTTTGCACATGGGAATATTGGCGTGAGGGAGAAAAAAATGATTTATCGTTTTCATAAACAGCTTCCCAACAACTACAACAAAAACAAAATGATTTAAAAAGACAAATCTCCCCACACAAATTTCACTTTCCTTTTTGAACGACAGCTGCATCATCTGCTGAACAAGTCACCGCTCACTCATTAAACATGCTGATTTGTGAACAAGGGACGAGTGAAGAAAAAAAAGGAGGTGGGGCCGGGGGGCGGGGAAAGTATTTGATAGACGGGGTTGGGTGTTAAAATCGAATTCCATCAGTGATGTCTGATTAATTATTTGAAATTATGACCTTGTTATTTGTAGTCATAGTTGAGTTATAAAAGAAAGTCAATTATGACTCTTCTTTTGCCATGCCCCTCTCTCTCTCTCTCTATTTTTTGTTACCTCTCCATTTCTCACTCTTTCTTTTCGTCTCACATTTCCCAAATCTCCCCCTTTCTCTCTGTCACTCTCTCTCTCTCTGGCCATCGCACTCACGGAACCTCCCTAATTTCACGACTACATCAATTCATTTACTCAATCTCTCTTTCTCTCTCTCTTACTTTCTCTCTCTCTCTCTCTCTCTCTTTCTTTCTCTCCCTCTCTCTCTTTATCTTAGACCATCGCACTCATGCAATCTAGATATCCCTAATTTCACGACTACATCAATTCGTCTACTTCATCTCTCTCACGCTCGCTCTCTCAGACCATCGCACTCACGCCATCTAGATATCCCTAATTTCATGACTACGACATCTATTCATCGACCCCAGCTCTCTGTCTCAGACACTCATTAGTCTTCATTCTTCATCTATTTCGCTTTTCGAAATAAAACTGATACATATTCATCTCTGTTTCCCCTCACACAATCTTTCACACATAACTAACCAACTATCAAGTATACCAATCCCCCCCCCCCCCAACTTTCCTCTTGGTCACTTACACACTTTTTGTATCACCGTATTATACGGTATATGCCATGCTTGCCACCCCCCCCCCCTCAAATGACGCATGCGCAAGTATGACATCATAGCTTGTTTGGCTTTCGGGCCCTCAAATATTCCTCCGGGATTATCTCTTGTAAATCATCTCATGACCTTGAGCCCCGCTAAATACGTCATCGTGCGGGATCACTCCCTCCCCACACAGCACGATATTGCTCGAGGGCCGACCCCATTTCATTTGTATGCCAACAGCTGATTTCACTTTTGGGGTACATGGCATTCTCCACTGCAACACTGGGGAAAACATGTCACTGCAAGATTACATGTACACACTTTTCAAACTTAAATTTGTTATGATTACGTCATCGAAACCTGTTGCCCCATTACATCGCTGTATCGTATGTTGTACAATCACGTAGTAGGAGAGAGAAAAAAACCCACTATCTTTGGAGAGAAAAGAGCAAATGGTGATTGGTTCCGCTTTCATATCATTTGTGGTTGTCATGTTTCGGTTAAGTAAACATGGATTGGATGACGATACCGTGAATCAAAAATACATTTATAATATATATATATATATATATATATATATATATATATATATATATATATGTATGTATTGTTCTGTTTTAATTAGCCCTAATCAACTTACTGAAATCGAGTTTGGAAATAACAAACATGATTTTAAAACCAGGGTCCCTTTAGACTAAATGCTATTCGGATGCCATTTGTGGTATTTTATTTTAGTTAAACTGAAGAAGTAAGTTTACAAACGTATAGTCCATTGAATTATCTTTCATTTGATACCTCATTTTGTCTTGCAAACACAACAATAATATTTTTCAATATTTTTCTTTTTAAATAAACCCTACCTCTCACTTCTGATACCGGGTCCGAATAGCCGCAGCCATTTCGAAATGATTGATTTCGAGACCCATGAGATACAGACCCCCCCCCCCCCCCCCGGTCCCACTTATTAAATATCGAAAGAAATAGTTCACTGGTGAACATTATTTAACCGCTAAGAAATAATACGTGAAATACTATCTGAAAAAAGCTTAATTTCTCTCCTCCCCCCCCTCCCATTTTCCCTATATACCCCACCCTTCCAATTCAAGCACCACCTCACACCCAAACACTCCATTTTGTTGAAAGTTTTAATTTCTCACCCGATAACCCCCCCCCCCCCCCCCCCCCGGCCAAGCGCCCTCGACCAATCTCGTTGATCTTTTCTCAATTCCCCGACCAGTTCCAGACTTTCTCCAATAATTCCACTACCATTAGCACCCTCCGCCCTGACCCCCCACCCCCACACAAAAAACACACACACACACGCATGATAACCATTTCTTGATTATTTGTTGAAGTGTGGGAAGAAAACGCGAGAGGGGGGTGGGTAGTGGTGGTGTTTTTCATTGACCTGGTAATAGACAAGGGGATGTTGGGTGGAAGGTGATTTGTGAAGGGGTCACTGTGATAAAGCAATAGGGGCTTTAGCGTATTCAAGACATGGCTTACGGCCTGCGGGATCAGAACAATGACTGTATGCTCCCGGAACCGGAAGCTGTACCTGACGTCTGGATTTTCAATCATACCAAACAAAGTATTAAGCGTTGTCTATACAACAGTGTCTCACCTTTACTGACAAATTCCTTACTAAATACCCGCCAGCAAGCCCCCCCCCCCCGACCCCTAGGTTCCACAGTTTGTTCACACACACCCTCATAACGATAGCTCTATCCTCTTAACAACACTCATTGCCAAGCGATCTCATTTACTTCTTTTATCGCTCCCTCTCTTTCCATCCTCCTTTTTTGTCTCTCTCTGACACTCGTTCTCCCCCTCTTTCTCCCTCCCTGTCTCTCTCTCTCTCTCTCTCTCTCTCATCCATCTCTCACTCCCCCTGCCTCCTCCAAATGCCTCTTTGCATTAACCAAACAAGCTGTAGACCTGGGTCCTTTCACAGCTGCCCCACAGTAAACCAAATTTCCAAATAACCAAATCTCTATTAAACAAAAATCTCTAATTAATCAAATCTCTAATTAATCAAATCTGTATTTAAGCAAATATCTATTTAACCAAATCTCTATTTAAACAAACCTCTGTTGAACCAAATCCATTTTTAACCAAACCTCCGTTGAACCAAATCCATTTTTAACCAAACCTCCGTTGAACCAAATCCATTTTTAACCAAACCTCCGTTGAACCAAATCCATTTTTAACCAAATCTCAGTTGAAACCCACTCTCCAGCCAACCAACGCCCCAACATCCTATATCTTTCCTCAAACCAAAAAGGCTTGATATAATGATAAGAATCCTCCTCAAACAGTCTTGATATAATGATAAGAATCCTCCTCAAAAAGACTTGAGATAATGATAAGAATCCTCCTCAAACAGTTTTGAGATAATGATAAGAATCCTCCTCAAACAGTCTTGAGATAATGATAAGAATCCTCCTCAAAAAGGCTTGAGATAATGATAAGAATCCTCCTCAAACAGTCTTGAGATAATGATAAGAATCCTCCTCAAACAGTCTTGAGATAATGATAAGAATCCTCCTCAAAAAGGCTTGAGATAATGATAAGAATCCTCCTCAAACACTTCAAACAGTCTTGAGATAATGATAAGAATCCTCCTCAAAAAGGCTTGAGATAATGATAAGAATCCTCCTCAAACAGTTTTGAGATAATGATAAGAATCCTCCTCAAACAGTCTTGAGATAATGATAAGAATCCTCCTCAAAAAGGCTTGAGATAATGATAAGAATCCTCCTCAAACACTTCAAACAGACTTGAGATAATGATAAGAATCCTCCTCAAACACTTCAAACAGACTTGAGATAATGATAAGAATCCTCCTCAAACAGACTTGAGATATTAAGATAAATTCCTCCCCAAGCAGACGACACGGTACGACACATAAGACTCGGCGAGGTGGGTCTCAAACAGATGAAACGGTACTGGACACAAGCTTAGACGAGGTGGGTCTCAAACAGACGAAACGGCACGAGACACAAGCTTAGACGAGGTGGGTCTCAAACAGACGACACGGTACGAGACACAAGCTTAGACTAGGTGGGTCTCAAACAGACGAAACGGTACCGGACACAAGCTTAGACGAGGTGGGTCTCAAACAGACGACACGGTACGAGACACAAGATTTTGACGATTAAGACACTTACAAATTAAGACACGAACCTTGGCGAGACGGGTCTCAAAAAAAGCACGTGAAGCCCAAAGCAAAGCACCAACCGTGTTTAGACTTCCATTCAAATTTGCACTTAAGTTGTCTTTTTTCTTTTTTTAAATTTTAATTAACCATCGGGCTTATCGGGTGTTTCCGTTTCCCGCTGGGACAAAACTTTTGAAGGGATTAAGCCGGATTAGCAGAGCCAACACTGAAGGTGCGAGATGGTCGCTCAGTAATGCGTGTCTTCTTTAAACACCCGGTCTCTGCTATTTTCTTTGGGGTACGGGGTGAAAGTGTCACGTTGGTGACGATAAACAGGAGAACGTGGCGGGAGAAAAGAGAAGTTTTTGTAGCGGGTGCTGCTTTAACCCCCCGCGCGCCGCTCATTGAGGGTCAGTGAAAATAAAGAGTTTGTGCTTCTAGAATTGTTGTAGTAGTCAAGACGTAGACGTAGACATCACGTGACAGTTATTTTTGGATAGTGCTGTTCTCTCAATAATAGTTGGTGAAAATGGCGCTTTCGATTGTAGGTGTAATGAATTACATATGAATCTGTCTAAACTCGACTCGGGTGTATTTCAAGACAATTACCGTATTTTCCGGCTTATATAAGGTTCGGACTGTACTCGACGTATAAGAACTACCCTTCTTCCAACGCACACCAAATAAAAATTAAAAAAAAAACCATCAGATTTGTTTTAAATATGGTAATTTTATTTCAAATGCTTATGACATGCCGGTACTCAGCAGGACAACTGTCACTTATAAACATAAGGCTTATGACATGCAGGTACTCAGCAGGACAACTGTCACTTATAAACATAAGGCTTATGACATGCAGGTACTCAGCAGGACAACTGTCACTTATAAACATAAGGATGTTTATCATCAAACATGTAAGCATAAAACAGGGCACGTGGATTAAACTTTTCTTAATTCACCCAAAAGCTGAAAGGACTAATGATAAGACAGTAAATAAGGATGAGGGGGGATATAGAAAACATTTTTTTCGATTAATGAGACACATTGTGTTTATACCGGTGTGTCTCAGTGTACATATATATATGTATATATTTCAACGCCCCCATTAGTGGAACAAATAGCGTTAATATAAATTAAAATGTACGTAAACAATTTACATCATAATTTAATATTACTATTAGAAATGAGAGAAACGAAAAAGAGCAGGCACAGTCGCTATGAGTTGAATTAATGAATCTAAATCTTTTTTCTTCCTTTTTTACAATAATAAATCAGTGTGTGGGTATACAACATATAAAATGCTTTTAAATATGAGAAGCAAAACATGCATCGTTTATTGTATAAACAGTACAAACAAGTAACGATGTCTTATCACAGAAAGCTTACAATAGGACGGCGATGACGAGCCGAAATAGATATTACTTCATTGTCGCACTGTCATTGTAACACAATATGTCAGAACCCCCTCCACCTTGTGTGTGTGTGTGTGTGTGTGTTTATTTGTGTGTGTGTGCGCGCGCTTCTATCTACTCTGTCAGTTTCAGAAAAATGGCCAACATGTGGAAGATATACAGACCAACTGTTATAACGTGAGAACTGTTATTCCATTGATGTTCCTACAGATTATACTTGCTGACACCCCGTTGTGCAGGAGCGCATTTTGTAAACCTCTTCCACCTGTTTGGCGTAGTTAAGCGCATAACGGACAAACATAAACAAGGTAGCCAAAGTGGTCCTCAAAGTTGAGCATTGAAAGAGACCAATCGCTAAAACGAATTCCCGGGCGAAACCACGCAACTGGATTGTACATTTAAAAATAATAATAATAAATAAACAAACTGATTGGTAGTTAGGAAACAAATACTGTAATACAGTCAAAGGTATGTTACTTTATTTTTAAACCCCAAACACAACTTAAACCTATTTTTAAAATATACCCTACCAGCGAAATTTTAGAGCCTGTCTTATCAGACTTAGACGTACTCTGCCAGCAGACTCTGAATCATTCTTAATACCAGATAACCCCTGCCAGCGAAATTTGAGAGCCCGTGTTAGTAGGCTTCAGCGTGCCCCGACAGCAGGCTTTGAATTATTCTTAAAACATTAGGACATGGGGAAATCTTACATAAGGAATTAGACTACACATCTGTTCCACGTTGTTCTTGCGAATACAACAAGGCACGTCTTAAAATCGACTACAAACAGAGCTAGTGTAATGTTTACTGAGTGACTGAGTGTAATTATAGCATTTTATAATAATCGTCATTGTGTCATAGCAGTATGTTTACGATACAAAGATACTGACATCTTATCATCAACCAATGTTCTACACGACGTAACCAATCGGAGAACCGCCACCCCCCCTCCCCCACCGCCCCAGATGATTCCAGCACGGCCAGGTACAAAGCCTAACGTCAAATGAAAGAACAACCCGATTGGCCGACATGTGGCTCGTCTCGGGTGGTCAATGGAACAACCCTTTTCCGTCCTGTACGCCATCAAATGTGAAACTTGCGCCCATGCGCAGAATGTCGTTTAAAGAAAACGGCAACTCTCTCTCCATTTGATGTCCCCTAGACTGCCTTCCCTTGGTTAGCTGTCTGATAGTTCTAGCAGTAATTATGATAAGGAAGTGAACCTAGACTTCCTTACCCTGGTTAGCTGTCTGATAGTTCTAGCAGTAATTATGATCAGGAAGTGAACCTAGACGGCCTTACCCTGGTTAGCTGTCTGATAGTTCTAGCAGTAATTATGGTCAGGAAGTGAACCTAGACTGCCTTCCCTTGGTTAGCTGTCTGATAGTTCTAGCAGTAATTATGGTCAGGAAGTGAACCTAGACTGCCTTACCCTGGTTAGCTGTATGTTAGTTCTAGCAGTACTTATTCGCAGCAAGTGAACCGCGAGCTGGTATTCAAATAAGTCTGCGAGGATGTAATTGTTAGAAATACCAAAATTTTCTGAGATTGTCAGTCAACTTCTTTATGTGTAATGTTCAACTTGTTTATTCCCTAGCCTAAGGTACTTTAATAATTAAATCAATATCTCTATGTTACTTTGATGTTCCACACGATTCCTTAAACCACGATACATATAACCTGGCTCCCAGATATCCACACGCGTCCTTTAAACCACATTAAGTTTGCCGGACTCCGAAATTTCAACAAGCGTCCTTTAAACCACGTTACGTATAACCGGACCCCCAGAGCTCAACACGCGTCCTTAAACCACGTTACGTACAGCCGGACCCCCAGAGTTCAACACGCGTCCTTAAACCACGTTACGTACAGCCGGACCCCCAGAGTTCAACACGCGTCCTTAAACCTTGCTACGTATAACCTGGGTCCCAGATGTCCACCACGGTCCACACTTTTTTTTTCATTTCCAGTTTTTGGAAAAACGTGGTGAAAAAATAAAGTTAAGTGAGCTTTATATATTTCTATAAAAGTTCCATTTTCTTATCTCTTCATGAAGTCTCGACACCCCCCCCTCCTTTTTTTTTTCCAGCTTGAGAGGACATTTCATGACCCATCAGCCAATGGCTGTCCTCCAATAAAATTATTGACCTTAAAAAAAATATATATCTATGTATAAATGTCTCGCCCAGATACACTCCCGCGAGAAAATCCGCGGAAATGAACTCTCTGGAACAGCGGTTTTCAACCTGTGTGGGTCGAACGACCCTTTCCCAGGGGTCGCTTAACACCACCGGGAAACACATATAATCTGCAGTTATGAAATAGCAACGAAAATACATGTAATTGTGTGGCTGGAGGTCGCCACAACATGAGGTATCGTTTTAAAGGGTCGCGGCTTTAGGGAGGTTGAGAGCCACTGCTCCGGACCAACACATTTTTTCAGCTTTGATCCTTAATTACATGAAAATAGTAAACATTTAATTGGGACATGAAGGCTGGCGTCATTCCTTACATTTCTTTGAGAAACGAATGTTAACCTTATTTGAACGTTTAAAACTAAAAGATGAACGACAATTTACATCGGCTTCAAAAAAAAAAAAAAATAGGAGAAAAGAGAAGGCCGATGCCGGTAAGAAAGACAGAAGCATGTAACAAAGTTGTGAAGCTCGGTCTGAAGTTCGATGGAGATTTCAGTTTCTGAGTTGCCAGCTCGTCTGTGATCCCAATTTGGGCCATCACTTGACTTCCTGGCCACTTTCTCCGCCACCGCACGACGGTGAGGTCTGATTGGCTCTAAGGAGGACGTTGGCCCGGACTGATGGATGGTTAAATGGAGGGGGCAATTTACTCAGGGGATAAAAGGATTTTTAAAAATAAATTGGCGGGGACTAAATAATCTGGAGAAACCTGAGACTGGAGTGGTGCAGTGTGGGGTATGTGGGAGACTGGAGTGGGGCAGTGTGGGAGACTGGAGTGGGGCAGTGTGGGGTACGTGGGAGACTGTAGTGAGGCTCTGTGGTTATGTGGGAGACTGGAGTGAGTCAGTTTGGGTATGTGGGAGACTGGAGTGGGGCAGTGTGGGTGTGTGGGAGACTGGAGTGAGGCAGTGTGGTAAGTCAGTGACGATTTCACCTAGTGTGGATGTATGGGTGACTGGAGGGTGGGGGGGTTAAGTGGGGGGTGACTTGGACGGGAGGAGGGAGGATGAGTGGGTAGGTGTTTGTATGGGTGGTGGGAGGTTGAGTGGATATGTGTGTAGGTGTGTGGATTATGCGAAGGCATGTCATGTGCAATACCGTATATATAATTGAATCAATATGAATTTGAAAGTATTGGACATTTCTTTTTCACAACTATTTTAACAGCATCGCTGGTATTTTTGGGCAGCCCTGTGTTTTTTACATCTCGTCCTGTCTCCACACATGTATGAAGATAACAACAGAACGAATTGTCTTTTAGTTAAAACGAGCTACATCTATTATATCTGAGCAACTCTATCAAATAGATGTTAAAAATGAAAACTCTATCAAATAGATGTTAAAAATAGAAAGCTCTATCAAATAGATGTTAATAATGGAAAGCTCTATCAAATAGATGTTAATAATGGAAAGCTCTATCAAATAGATGTTAATAATGGAAAACTCTATCAAATAGATATTAAAAATGGAAAGCTCTATCAAATAGATGTTAAAAATAGAAAGCTCTATCAAATAGATGTTAATAATGGAAAACTCTATCAAATAGATATTAAAAATGGAAAGCTCTATCAAATAGATGTTAAAAATAGAAAGCTCTATCAAATAGATGTTAATAATGGAAAACTCTATCAAATAGATGTTAAAAAAAAGAAAACTCTATCAAATAGATATTAATAATGAAAAACTCTATCAAATAGATGTTAAAAATGGAAAACTCTATCAAATAGATGTTAAAAATGGAAAACTCTATCAAATAGATGTTAAAATGGAAACATAAATCTTTGGATGAGCTCATCATACAATTTTATTATTTTTTCATATATATATTTTTTTTTTGCTCTAAGACGTCAAATTTAAGAATTAGATCTAAGTTGGCAGTTATTGCTGGAAATACGGTAACCTAAACAAAACCATTCATGTAACTCTTCACTACACCACGCTGCTCTAGGATTTTGCAGATCTAATATTAGAAATATTTTTTTTTTGTGGGGGGGGGGGGGCAACCAGCAGTATCCCCCACCCCTCCTTCTCCCTCTCTCTCTCCCTCCCCACAACTCCCAGCCCAAACTACAAGACTCCACGAGTGCCGTAAATTTCAGCGAAATGAGAATTTGTGCAGCTGCCAGGATTGATGAGGAGCCCCACCCCACCCAACCCCCCCCCCACCACCCCACCCATCGCCTCCTTTTAAGTGAAGTGTTTACATTTTTAAATTAACGACGCCCACTTCAGGGGTACACCGTGGCAGCGGTCCCCGAATATGAGTTTTTGGGGGCCTACAGAAGCAATAACCATTAAAAAATATAAATATATTTTTTTTTAAATTCCATACCAGTGGCGTGTCTAAGGTTAGTGCCGCCAGGGGCGTGTCTAAGGTTAGTGCCGTCAGGGGCGTGTCTAAGGTTAGTGCCGCCAGGGGCGGGCCGAGAATGTTTTCCGACCGATTCGACGGACCAAACTCAGCAGAAATAAGATTTTCCTTTTTTTTTTTTTTTTTCCAAAGGGGATTGTGACGAAATATGTTTTTTTTTCAATGGGTGCGTGTTTTTGTGTGGAGATTAATTGTGCAGCTGTCGCTATGTCCTTTGAATTTGTGACGTATTGGGTATGCCGTAAAAAAGAAAATGTATTTTTGAAAGGGGAACATGAAGGAAACAGGAAACGAGTTTTCTTCAGAAGTTTACCCATTTACGTAACCATTTCTTGATAAATAATAATTAAGGTGCGTATAAAAGGACTTATACAAAAAAGTTGTGTTTACATGTTGTTTAATCACTTCCAACATCGCCTGTTTCAAAACAACGAAAACAATCACAGTAAAGCAGCGAGTCCTGCTGACGGAGGTAATGAGACAGTCAAATCACCAACAGCTACCGAAATCGGAAGACGGTTACCGGAAATTTGATCGAAAGAAATGTCGTCGAATTTATTTTTGAACACACTATACTGTATAGTAAAACAAAATAATGCATTTAAAAAGATATTGGACGCACAATTTTATTGTGTAAACAAAAAAAAAAAGATTCGACCAAATTTCAGTTCGATCAAATTTCCGTCGATGAATTTTCCGTCGACGTAATTTCTTTCGATCAAATTTCCTTATACGGGTACCGAAATCGGAAGACAGTAGGCAGTTCGACTTTTTTTGGGTTAAAGATATAGTATGTCTACACAAACACACACAATTAAGACTGGTGTCACGCGGGTGGGAAAACAAAAATCTGCCCGGCCATACACCGGATCAGTTGCTGGACGATTCATCTCCCACAATCGACTCCCAAACCTTCCATTCTTAAAGGAACTACAAGTTCTGAAACATTTCCTGGCCATTCCGTGCCTGCAATTAACTTCCAAACCATTAGCCAGCGTTCGATACGACACTGGCTCAGTACAGGGAATCAGATAGGCCAACATGGGGGTTACAAAATGTAAAATCACTTGCTGTTTCCACGTGAACTTAAAAAAAACCCACTCTGGCCGGCAAGTGTTTCATTTTCACTTTTAGGGTCAGTGGGGTCGGGCGGGATTGACCTGGGGGTGACAAGCGGGGGTGGTATAATGAAAAAGGGGGGGGGCAGAGTAAGGTCATCTAATTAACATGCTTGGTCATCACGTTGTGGACACAGGGTGACAAGAGTGGTTTAACTACAATCAAAGCGTTGGTATCACGCACGGGGGGAGTGGACACAGGGCGGTCTGACAAGCAGGGAAGTGGTGGACAATGGGGTCTGACTAGCAGCGATCTGTGAGCCAATAGACGGGTGTCGTCGAAAAGTCAATTTTTTTCTAATATGGAAATTATTGACCAGGATGTTCGCGTGTTAAGGACACGATCTTGGTCAGTGATTTGTTGCCTGGGTCTGAGATGGTATGACATGGGTCTGAGATTAGAGTACATGGGTCTGAGATGGGATAACATGGGTCTGAGATGACATGGGTCTGAGATTAGAGTACATGGGTCTGAGATGGTATGACATGGGTCTGAGATTAGAGTAAATGGGTCTGAGATGATATGACATGGGTCTGAGATTAGAGTACATGGGTCTGAGATGGGATAACATGGGTCTGAGATGACATGGGTCTGAGATTAGAGTACATGGGTCTGAGATGGTATGACATGGGTCTGAGATGACATGGGTCTGAGATTAGAGTACATGGGTCTGAGATGGGATAACATGGGTCTGAGATGACATGGGTCTGAGATTAGAGTACATGGGTCTGAGATCGGATGACATGGGACTGAGATGAGATAACATGGGTCTGAGATTAGAGTACATGGGTCTGAGATGTGATGACATGGGTCTGAGATGACATGGGTCTGAGATGACATGGGTCTGAGATTACATGGATCTGAGATTAGAGTACATGGATCTGAGATGGGATGACATGGGACTGAGATGAGATAACATGGGTCTGAGATGAGAGGAGATGGGTCTGAGATGAGATGGCTCAGGGGTTGGTTGTTTAGCTCTGAGACGACAGGGCATGGCTCAGGTGTTAGGTGCCAGTGTCTGAAATGAGAGGGCATGGCTGAATAATGTGAAATAGAAATTATTTGAAGTATTAATCAAGCGATAAAGCGTCACGTGAAAGAGATACTATGGCTTATTTAAATTTTGTCGCTGAGGTAAAAGTAAAAGGTGACAGAGAGAGAGGGAGAGCGGGGAGGTGGGAGAAAGAGAGAGACCGAGAGAGATACTAAGAGAAAAATCGAGAGATATACCGAGAGAGAGACAGAGAGACCGAGTGAGAGAGAGAGAGAGAGAGAGAGAGAGAGATTGTTTGACAGTAACAACTATATCCTTTAGTATATGTTATGCAAGTACTTTATGACATTAAAACAGCAGCAGACTTAGAAGCAGGGACAGGGCTGTACGCCATGAGAAAGATTCTCAGAATAACTAAATACATAAAGCGAACGGCACGTGTGAAGGCTGTCACTGTGAGAAAAAACACTGAGACAACAGGCTCTCACCCAGCCGGACAGCAGGTCAGCAAGCACAAAACTAATTGGACATTTGTTCGGAAAGTTCCGCTTTAGTTGCAAATACGCTGACACAAATAGACAGTGGACACGTCGGACCAACTTCGCTAGGAAATAATCCTAGTTTAAGTGAACTATGTCTGGAATACAGTGACCTAATAAAATACAGCTGACCAATGGACGTACCAACCAGATCTGACTGGTCTGAGATATGACCAGCCGTCGGCTATGTGCGTGATCCGTTATTTGGGGACCTGGGTGGGTTGGGTTATGAGGAGGTGGGTGTAGAGTCGATCAGCCATTTGTCTTCATTGCTGTGATGGCGTCCTTTTGTGGTGTGGGGAGGGGGGGCAGTTTTGTTTCATGTCTAAATCCCATTTCTTTTCTTTTTAAATTTTTTTCTTTTCTCTTTCATTTGTTTGTAATAGGTGTCGCTGCCTGCTCACGGTTAATATATCAATCGCTATATCGATCTGTCTACAAGTGTTTCATATCTAGTTATCAAAAAAAAAAAATTATTGTGTATTATGTCTAGTTATCTACAAAGTTTTGTATCAATCTATCTATCAATACAGGTTTTACATCTAACTATCAAAAAGGTTTTATATATAGCTATCAATAAAGGTTTTATATCTAACTATTTAAAATGTTTTATGTATAGATATGATATCTACATAGGTTTTATGTCTAGGAAATGAGCAAAACAAAGTATGGGAAAACATGAAGGGAAAAAAGGAGGCAACAAAACAACGAAAGTGTCGACTAGAAGCCTTCTTCGGCGAACAGACACCATTAAAAACACCATACTAAACTAAAAATAAACAATTATCTGCAATGTAGTATCCAAGAATGTGCTCTCTACAAAGGTTCAAATCTGTATGTAGCTGTCTACAAAGGTTTTTCTATCTGTTTTATAATTCATATGTCTACACATATGTGCCACGTCTTTCTATCTGGTATAATCGTTCGTTTATGTGTTGCCAAGTTTTCACTTATAAGATTTCCCGTATAATATTTTCCTTATTTCCCCGTTTAACAACTTGATGGCAGTCTCGTCCATAACATTACGTTAGTGGACCCGCCTCTGGTCCCATTCTGATGACCGCAATACACGGCACTGATAAGTAGTATGTCGTTGCTATTCCTTGTATTTCCAGTCCAGCCCCCCCCCCCCCCCACAGGCCGCCGTCCATATTGTCCCCAACTCCATGCAAGTAAACAAACACGCTTAGAGATTAGCCCCGATATGGTTTGGACTTGTGGTGGTGGTGGTGGGTGGGGGAGATAAGCTGGTCGCAGATGGATAACTGGAATGGGAGGCAATTAACAAATGGGATAGACCAGCAGGGCTGTCGCTATAAATTTGGATTAACTGTAATGAATATGAGAACGTGTTCTAATTTAGGGTTGATATAATGAGGTCATTGGAAGCTGAGAAAGATATAATATACACCTGATTAGAGGTAAGACTTACACTGTGTCCGGAAAAAAACCCCAACTAAAACCTTTCTATGAAAGAAGAAAACTGTTGGCAAACATTTATCCACATTTTTTTTTTCAAAATTCCAAATCTCATTTCAATTCTAACATAATGTTACATTAAAAAAAAAAATATTCAACTATAATTTGTGTTCGAAGTGTGCTACAACACATGCTCCAAGACGCGCTCTCATTTGACCATTCATTGTCAACAGGGTTCCCTCTTTTTTTTTTACCAGACACAGTTTGTATGTGTGTGATTGTTAAGTTAATTTACGCGTATTTACATTTTTATCTTTATTATGGATATCTATCACGCCATAAGTCCCACTTATTCTTTTTCCCTTCGATATTTAAACTGTGGTATAAGTTATAAGTATACACGAATATACAAATCTAGACACACAAAGACAAACAAAGACATATTTGAATGACTAAATTGAGGACGCACCAAAACTAAATTAACGAACATAACACGTCGATATTAAGAACTATTTAAAGACTTTTTTCTTTAAATAGATTTTAGGACATCAGAGCTCTGCGAGCATGCTGAAATAGTATGGACACTAGCGCTATAAAAGTACTCAATCATCATCTTCATCATCTTCAATCCTCAACATTAATAACAGCTAAGGAAAAAAAATGAGATACCACTCAGACGGTTACCGGAAATTTGATCGAAAGAAATTTCGTTGACGGAAAATTGATCGACGGTAATTTGATCGAACGGAAATTTATTGGTCGAATCTTTTTTTCAGTCCAGACGTTAAAATTTTCGTCAAATTTCTTTTTGAACGCACAATACTATATCGTAAAACATAATAATGCGTTCAGAAAGAAATTTGACGCAATATTTTAACGTATAAATTTAAAAAACGATTCGATCAAATTTCCGTTCGATCAAATTTCCGTCGATCAATTTTCCATCGACCAAATTTCTTTCGATCAAATTTCCGGATACGCACTCAGACTGATGCTTCATTTCACCTGGGGTAGGCATTGGGTTAAAAATAACAACTGCTTAAATTATAAGCCTCCTTTGTAAGACGGCCAAATAATGCAGTAATCCCACCAGGGCCGTCACACGGAGGTTCGTTGTAACACCCAGGCGAGTCATACATTAAAACATGTTCAGAAGGGTGCTAATGGCGTCATCTGAAGCTGACATTTTGGTGAGGCTGTGCGAAGGGCAGGGGGTGACAAGGTTTACATGGTTGATGTCGTGGGATGACAAAATCGATAAGTGGCCGTGCGATGGAAGGAGAAGAGGTGTTCTACATATGGAAATGAGCGCATAATGAGCTGCGCCTCGCGAGGGCATTGAAATAAATAAACAAACAAAAGACGTAAAGAAAAGACCCTGGGAATAGAAGGGTTAATAGAATAGAATAAAGACCCTGGGAATAGAAGGGTTAAAAGAATAGAATAAAGAGTCTGGGAATTTAAGGATCAATATAATAAATGGGCTACAAAAATTACTAAGGAATGCAGCATTACAAAATTAAACATAAAATATTAGAAGCAAACACATTTCTGCAAAGAATTTACCACACAAGAAATCTTTTGTTTGAAAAAAAAAAAAAACTCTAAAAATATTGATCAATAGATTATTTAAGGGACCAATCCACACAATTGGACAGCAATATTTCTTTGAAAAACGTATCACCGTCTCTCCCATGAAATTACAGTTGCCATATGACTTCATGCACAAGAAGTAAAAGTATTATTAATAATTATTATTAATAAGAGATTCTGAAATAAGGCCCCTTTACTTCTAATGCGTGGAAAGTCCTCCTAAAAATAACAACAAAAACATTATTTATACAAACACCCCCCCCCCCCCCCCCAAAAAAAAAAAATTAAAAAAAAAAAACTACACACACACACACACACACACAACATTCCCCCCAAACTAAGGAAAAAAATCTTTGTGGGACACTAACCACGCCACTTCCGCCTTTATTAGACACCAAATTGGACAATCGCATTTCCGCGTCTCTTGGCCCACCAATAAACCACCGGCTGACATGGAGCAGTGCCCGCTGGGTAAATACAATATGGCCGCGTCCATCAGCAGCTCAAACTCAAGGCTGATACGAGTCACAGCCGAGGAAACGTTTTTTTTTGGTGTTTTTTTTCCAAATAACGGGGAGAAAAACGAGAGAAAGTCACCGTGGGTAACAGATTGAATTAATTATGGCTCTGTCGGCCCCTTGAACAATTCAATTGAGCGGTTTGATTAGATTGGCGAGATTCTGCGAGCGACTGCTTGCTTTCCTTTACTCTTGTTGCTGTTGTGGTCGTTTGGGAGAGTGCAAACATGTTTGTTACTGTTTGCGTCGATAAAATTATACGTGTTGTAAATCAGGGCGGTTAAATAAAATGGTAATAAGGGGAAGAGACTGCAATCGGGTTAGCCAAAAGGGGAAATTGGTGAAATAAAATATTGGAAAACCTGAAGGGAAAAAAAATTTAAAACCGAATAGGGCTGGTCATTTCTCAGACCGGAAAACGTCATAGCGCACTACGTAATGTTACTATTTTTAGAACGGCGGACAAATAAATCTGAAAACACCGTAGTATAACACGGTATACAACGAAGAATTTTTTCTATAACAAGTCACCAATACTAAACAAAAATTGAAATTGGAATGATAATCAAAATGTTTGTTCACAAACTTTTTTTGGCTTTCTTTTAGCTTTCTACTAGATTGTCATCTAAAAAAAAATCATTAAAATAAAAATGAATGCAAATGGGCTGGGCAGATTGTCAATTATTCTGAAAATAAAAAGATAAAAAACAGTCGGCAATTTAATAACTATAGGCTAAGATTTTTTTTAACTATGTTATTTAGGAAACTGTGTTACACAAGTAGCAAATTTGAAGAAAACACAAATAAACACAATAATAATCGATGAAAAGTGCCCTATTTGTAAGCACCGGTTAAATTCTTAATATCAATTTTTGTAAGTGTTCGTGCTATATATTAAAAGATGCCCAATATTTCGTACACCTTTCACCCAGGAATCTACACAAATACTATTGATGGACTTTGGGTGCAGGTCAAGCGTAAATTGGCCTGTTTCAAAACTACTTCATTGTGTGCTTTCCAGTGGCGCGTTCACTTACACACACAAACACACACACACAAACAAACAAAAAACACAAACATACACACACAAACAAACAAACACACATACACAAACTCACAGACCAACCAACCAACAAACCCACCCACACACACCGCAACAGAGAGAGAGAGAGAGAGAGAGAGAGAGAGAGAGAGTAAGAAAGAGAGAGAGACACACACAACTTGAACATGTTTCCGACAGTTGTTAAGTGACTATTATCACATTTGACCATTTACTAATGGTAAAACATTAAACTGGCATTCGAGTTAGGCCTACTACTACTAGTGTTATGCATTAGGCCTACTACTACTAGTGTTATGCATTAGGCCTACTACTACTAGTGTTATGAATTAGGCCTACTACTACTAGTGTTATGCATTATGCCTACTACTACTAGTGTTATGAATTAGGCCTACTACAACTAGTGTTATGCATTAGGCCTACTACTACTAGTGTTATGCATTAGGCCTACTACTACTACTACTAGTGTTATGAATTAGGCCTACTACAACTAGTGTTATGCATTAGGCCTACTACTACTAGTGTTATGCATTAGGCCTACTACTACTAGTGTTATGAATTAGGCCTACTACAACTAGTGTTATGCATTAGGCCTACTACTACTAGTGTTATGCATTAGGCCTACTACTACTAGTGTTATGCATTAGGCCTACTACTACTAGTGTTATGAATTAGGCCTACTACAACTAGTGTTATGCATTAGGCCTACTACTACTAGTGTTATGAATTAGGCCTATTACAACTAGTGTTATGCATTAGGCCTACTACTACTAGTGTTATGCATTAGGCCTACTACTACTAGTGTTATGCATTAGGCCTACTACTACTAGTGTTATGCATTAGGCCTACTACTACTAGTGTTATGAATTAGGCCTACTACAACTAGTGTTATGCATTAGGCCTACTACTACTAGTGTTATGCATTCGGCCTACTACTACTAGTGTTATGCATTAGGCCTACTACTACTAGTGTTATGCATTAGGCCTACTACTACTAGTGTTATGCATTAGGCCTACTACTACTAGTGTTATGAATTAGGCCTACTACAACTAGTGTTATGCATTAGGCCTACTACTACTAGTGTTATGAATTAGGCCTACTACTACTAGTGTTATGAATTAGGCCCACTACAACTAGTGTTATGCATTAGGCCTACTACTACTAGTGTTATGCATTAGGCCTACTAATACTAGTGTTATGCATTAGGCCTACTACTACTAGTGTTATGCATTAGGCCTACTACTACTATTGTTATGCATTAGGCCTACTACTACTAGTGTTATGCATTAGGCCTACTACTACTAGTGTTATGCATTAGGCCTACTACTACTATTGTTATGCATTAGGCCTACTACTACTAGTGGTATGAATTTTGGACCTGCGTTCGGATGATCTCAATCCCCTAACACCACATAAATTAATGTGTTTCTCTCAATCTCTCTCAAAAAGTATTATGCCATTTTATTATTGAGAATGTAGATTTTTTAAAGTTGTGTAAATATTTCATTAAATATAGTTGAAAACAAAGTTTTGATTTAGGTTAAGAGTCGCTTCGCTAACATAGCAGTACTGAACAGTGTTGGCATTTTGTCCGCATAATTACCCGGATGATTACAGCAGTTCTATTTATAGATTTCCACCATTAAATGACAAGCCCTATTAAATAAATATCTAAGTGCTATTTTTTACAAATTTAATGATGTTTTTACGTTTGTTTGTTTGCTTATGAAGGCTTCTTGTCGCCACGTTCGTTGTTTCGTTTTTCCCATACTTTGTAATAGTTTGAAGTTGTAAAAGTTGGAAATTTAACAGATTGAGATTCTTTTTTGTGGGAGGTGATAGGGCGAGGTCGTATTTATAATCATTTTATATATATTATTTTTCCTATAAGGATATAACATTGTCAAAATGTGCATTGCAATGTATCGTAACACGATCGGTTAATTTTATTTGCTATACCCCTTATTCTCTTTCTTTTTTTTTTAGAACCGGGACTTCAAATCTGACTACCGCGACCTCACGTGTGAACCAATTCCTGTTGACATGAAAGTCATAACTTCGGAGGTATAAGAAACCGGAAACGATAAGAAACACATTCGCGCGTTAAATTAGAACAAGACGGCGGCGCTCTTGCTATCTAAAGATCCGGTCGTAAGGGAACTCGTGAATAAATGAGGACACTATTGAATAATGTGATTTGCTTGGAGGCTATTAGTATATCCCAAGTATCAGTTAGAAATGGTTATAGATGGTAATGGTAATAAAATATTTGGAAATGGAAATTTAAATTAAATATAGTAATTTGATGGAAATGGTAAAAGTTGAAAATGTAACAGTTGAATATGGTAAAAGTTGGAAATGGTGAAAGTTGGATATGGTTATACATGGAAATACATTATTTGGAAATGGTAATAGATGGATAAATATAGTAATAGAGGGAAATGGTAGACATTGGAAATGGTAATCATTTTCGTTTTTCCCAGATACAATACAAAAGCGGTACAATTACCGTGCAAGTCTTACTTATAAAACTGAACACGATGGTCTGGTCTTCCTCGGAGGATACACGGTTCCTTCTTGACATTGACACCCGCACGGTCGATCTTTGTGTGCAGGTTTTCATTAGACACAAACCGCATAGAAGGCCCAAGAACTGACCGCTTAATGGCTGGCCGCTCAATGGCAGGGGCGTTGATGGATGACGAGGCAAGGGGGGCATAAGAAAATCAACCAGGGGGGAGTTAACAAGAAAATTTGCAGATGAAGCAACGAGACACGAATAGCAAGCGAGTATCCCCCCCACCCGCCCTCGGACCCCCGGGAGGGTTGAGATGCGTGGGGTGTAGAACTGGACCCTAGGATAAGTTTTACACTCCCCTCCCCCGGGGGAGTTAAGGGGATGTGGGGGGGGGCGGGGTAAACTGGGGTTTAAGATAAGTTGAGATTTTTAAAAGATGGTCATCAAGAGACGTGTCGAGGGGCGCGGACCTTCTACATTGAATGAGTTATTGAGGTTGGATGGAGGAGACGGGGGTGGTTTTGGAGCGTGGTGTCCTCAGGGCAAACACAGGTCAATAACCACACTTTCTTTTAGTGGTCAGTGCGCACGCTAGAATACGAAGAGATGGCCACCGCCCAGGCCCATTCGTTTGGACTGGATAATATGACTGTCCGGACCATTGTTACTTTTCTTGGAACTGAAAGAGGCACTTTCATTAAAATTCATTTTGGCCAAAGTCAAGCAAATCTATTACATCACAAATCCAAAACGAGGACCAGATTTAATTAAGTCCTTAACTAATTAAGTGTGTTTTTATCCCAAACGCTATCAACTCAACAAGTCAAATGTTGTGCTTCCATTAATATTAACAATACTATAAACAATATAAGAGATACAATTAAATACCAATTCTAATTATACTTTTTCTAGCAAAGGCAGAAAGAATTTTAATTATTGGACCGTGGCAGTGGCGTATCGAGCTTAACTCGCGCCCGGAGCACAATACCTTTTTAGCGCCCCCCCCCCCAATACCTTTTTAGCGCCCCCCCCCCTATTCGAAAACCATACAATATTATAATAAAATATACCATTTGGCGCCCCTTTGCCTTTGTGAGTAGCACTCGGGGCATGATGCCCCACCTTGCCCCCCCTCACTACGCCACTGGACCGTGGTGTAATGCTATAAAAAAGCTTACACTGAAATATTTAGCACGTTGCTACAGAGTCACGTGACATTTCAAACCAAATTTAACGTTGCGCCAACTACTAACTACGTTGGCTAGAAAGTTAAGGACGCATAATTATCCAAAACCGTCAACATTGTCCTTCTTTCTATCTGTTTACACCTCCGCCCAGACACCCTCACGTCTCTGTGGAGAGATAATTACGCTTCCCTTTGACAATGTGCCGCCATAACGGTTCTCCGACAAGTAGCCAGGACGAGGCGTGACGTCATACGATCCTCCCAACCAATCCGATCGAACATCAAAGGAAACCACCACAAGAGAAACTAGCTAACAATGGGCCTTAATCTCCAAGAAATTTCCGTTTGGATTATTGCCCCGTGCAGGTTTTATCGCACAGGTTCAACCAGTGTGAGATTAACTCTCCCCCCCCCCTCTCTTTTTTTGTGTGGATAAAAATTAGGTTGACAGGGGACGTGAGAAAAGGAGTTGTGTGAACGTAACGGGCTGAGAAGGTGCACACGGCACACGGTCTAGTAGGGATTAGAGCTAGCTTTGAATCCTGAGGTCAGACTGGGTCACGAAAGAAGGGTTCGACATTACATTCGCTACGCCCCCAACTAGTTACGCAGCTATTCTCACATTATCTGCATTCCGGTTTCTCTGTCTCAAGAATCACATTCACAACTGTATTCGTTCTCTCCTTGGAGCAGCTTACACGAACAGAGGTTCATAAACTGTTGTGGCATGTATGTACTCATCGCCTGTGACCAGCAGTGTGTCAGTTTCTAGCAGTCACGGAATTTTATATCTGAAAAGTCGACTCGGGGATCCATGCTCTTATTGGGCGATTTAGAGATAAATAATAATAACAATAAAAATAAAGTTTATTTGAAAAAATCACACTTCATCCCCTAAAAGCGCAGTACAAAGTCAACCACATTAAAAGAGAAATGAAAACAATCTATGTTTTTCCACGTTGAAATACAAAACACAACATTACAAAAACTACATACGAGCACACCCATTCAAAGTCTTTCATCCCTTGAAACCATAAACAACACAGAACTATCGGTAACTAAATTGATTACTTATCGGATACTAAATTGATTACTTATCGGTAATGAAATTGATTACTTATCGGATACTAAAATGATTACTTATCGGTAATGAAAATGATTGCTTATCGGTTACTAAATTGATTACTTATCAGTTACTAAATTGATTAATTATCGGTTACAAAATTGATTACTTATCAGTTACGAAATTGGTTACTAAAATGATTACTTATTGGTTACTAAATTGATTACTTATCGGTTACTAAATTGATTACTTATCAGTTACGAAATTGGTTACTAAAATGATTACTTATTGGTTACTAAATTGATTACTTATCGGTTACTAAATTGATTACTTATCAGTTACTAAATTGATTACACAAAATATACATGTTATCGCAAAATTCCGTAAAAAAAAGTTTTCAATATGAAATAAAAGCAGACGAAGTAATGACGCAAAAAATTCGTAACTTTACTCTATGAACGAAATTTAAAAAAAACAAAAAACAAATATACAAATGCAAACAAACAAACACAATATTATATAGCAACCAAAAAAAACATCGTAACTCACGATAACACGTGTTTTTATGCGTGTAGGCTATGTGTGTATCAATGAACGCTGCCACGTGAAATCTCTTACAGTACAGAACTCGGCTATGGCCTCGGGGCTTACAGACGGCTGCGAGAACTGTTTTTGTAAGCGTACGGTTCGTAGTGGAGGGTGGGAACAAAATCCGTGTTGGTAGATTCGTACGTGTACCTGTACGCATAAAACTACGGCGTTAGGTCTACACGTATGTGTACAAATGAAACACGGTATTAGGCCTACGCCTACGTGTAAGAACACGTTGAAGAAAATAAGCTCACCGGTAACTTATATCGATGTTTCCCACGGTTCTGTTGTCACACGGCTGGGTAGCCGATCCCCCCTCCCCCCCCCCCCCCCAGCCATCGGACCTAAACCGAGTTATTGACAAAGTCAAATTGGTGATTTATATTTTCTGCCACGATACCGTGTGATCTCCGAGGAAAGCTTTACCGCGATACGTCATTATCCTGTATTGTCGGAAACGAACCTAGAAAACACCTGGTGTTTTTTATCTACTTTATTACAGCTCTAGTGTATTCCACCTACCAATTTACCCTAATTATATTTTACTACATACTAAAAAGGTCAAGTCGAGTGCTTTTAAAATATCTGACGAGATGGTGCCTTTGTATAAGACTGTCCTCCTGACAGCCCCATCGTATTCCTCCGTACCCAGATCTTTCTCTCTGTTCTAGTAACATTGTTACTCGCGTCTTTTCTTCTAGTAACATCGATACAAAGCGCGGATTAAATGTTTTTTTTTTTAAAAATCCACAGAGCGTTACAACCGACTTACCGTAAATTTTGTCTTCACAACAGTGAGTCACATCGACCGATTCTGTCCTTACAATTTTTGGTTGTGTGGTGACCTGATGACGCTCGCGTGCTCTTTTTACAAACCCACACGGTAAACACGCACACGCACACAACACACAAACACACACATACACACACACGGACGGCGGTACGGTAAACCCTGATTATGTCCGGCATGAAAGCGCCCGATGAGTTGGTTTGTGCACTAGACAAGAACCAGGACCGGAAGTTCAATGACGCGAACAAACACACACACACACACAAACTGCTGGGGTAATGCCTGGTCAAATCGATACATTATCAACCCGGGGGGGGGGGGGTTATGTCTTAACAGCAGTGGATAATATGTGATCACTACGCCCTTTCATAAAATCCATCTTAGTGCAGGTCGTGAGCAATTAAGGCTGTCAACATTCGATTACAACGTCCGGATTTTAAACCTTACAATTAGTGCACGTACGTCCGCACGGGTGAATTCTTCACAACACGTTTTGGCTCACCGAATTTCTTAGCAATTATCCTTTAATTACAACCTAACTAATTGTTTATAGACTGAATTTATATATTTAAAACAAAAAGTACGTGTTCATCGTAATCTGCAGCTTTGTGGCTACAAAGACCAATTGAAGGGCCGAGTAGAATAAGTACTTAAGTTACAATTTTTCAAAAATGAGTTAAGACATGCATTATATTTGACTACATCCCCTGAATCCTTCATGTAAATATAATTCACAAAAAAAAGTAAATAAGTGTTTGATTCAGAGTTACATTGAGCAGCTTTTAAGGTATTTAAATAAGAATTTAAAAACTTTAAACTCATTTTTCTCAAAACTTCAAATATACACTTAAGTACTTTTTCTACTCGGCCCTTCAATTTAATTTCCATTTAAAAATAATAAAAACACATATTTTCCTAACTATGTTTTGTTTATGTGATGTCGAAAGTGTTATTACGAGATGATTTACTATGTGCAAGTTATATAACGTGTCCGTCAAAAAGTTCAAATAAATGTGTAAGCTATTTGAATTGCTATGACTAATGTATAGCGTCGTAACAGTATGCAACAACATAGCGTTATATAACAACCTAACGTATATAACAACCTAACGTATATAACAGCATGACGTTCTATGACAACCTAGCGTTCGATATCAACATAACGTTATATAACATCCTAAGGTTATATAACAATCTAGCGTTCTATAACAACCTAACGTTATATAACAACCTAACGTTATATAACAGCCTAAAAACTTAACGTTCTATAACAAACTAACGTTCTATAACAAACTAACGTTCTATAACAACCTAACGTTACATAACAACCTAGCGTTCTATAGCAACCTAACGTTCTATAACAACCCAACGTTACATAACAACCTAGCGTTCTATAACAACCTAACGTTCTATAACAACCTAACGTTACATAACAACCTAACGTTCTATAACAAACTAACGTTCTATAACAAACTAACGTTCTATAACAAACTAACGTTCTATAGCAACCTAGCGTTCTATAACAACCTAACGTTCTATAACAAAATAACGTTCTATAACAAACTAACGTTTATAACAACCCAACGTTATAAACCATCAAACACGAATTTATCAACATCTCGCTCTTCCGTCATTACCGATGTCGTAGACCGACCAATCCCACTCCCGGGGAACGTGTGTCAACAACATCATGCACTAGTTACACGGCTGTTGTTTCCACTTCCAGGAGAAACTTGCCGTTTGAATAGCCTGCTTCCGCTAAATTTACCGAGGCCGTAAAGGTAACAATGACGGCACCAACCGTGTGAGCGGCGAGTGTAATAAAAATGAGAGTGCCATCACTTGGAGGCCGCGTATCGCGACGTTGTAAAATATGGTGATGTCTCGCTAATGGCGAGTCTAGCTTTAATGGTGTGGCATAAAAATCCCTTGAAATACTCCACGATAAAAGGGAGGTTTCGTCAGATTGATAAAGTCTCTGTGGCTAGTGGTGTGGCGAGTGATGTGGCGAGTGATGTGGCGAGTGATGTGGCGAGTGATGTGGCGAGTGATGTGGCGAGTGATGTGGCGAGTGATGTGGCGAGTGTTGTTTCTAGAGATGTGGCGAGTGATGTGGCTAGTGATGTGGCGAGTGATGTGGCGAGTGATGATGTGGCGAGTGATGATGTGGCGAGTGATGATGTGGCGAGTGATGTGGCGAGTGATGATGTGGCGAGTGATGTGGCGAGTGATGTGGCTAGTGATGTAGCGATTGATGTTGCTAGTGATGTGGCGAGTGATGTGGCTTGTGATGTTGCTAGTGATGTTGCTAGTGATGTTGCTAGTGATGTTGCTAGTGATGTTGCTAGTGATGTGGCGAGTGATGTGGCGAGTGATGTGGCGAGTGATGTGGCTAGTGATGTGGCGAGTGATGTTGCTAGTGATGTGGCGAGTGATGTGGCGAGTGATGATGTGGCGAGTGATGTGGCGAGTGATGATGTGGCGAGTGATGTGGCGAGTGATGTGGCGAGTGATGATGTGGCGAGTGATGTGGCGAGTGATGTGGCGAGTGATGTGGCGAGTGATGTGGCGAGTGATGTGGCGAGTGATGTGGCGAGTGATGTGGCGAGTGATGTGGCGAGTGATGTGGCTAGGGATGTGACGGTGATGTAGAGAGTGATGTGGTGGCAAGTGATGTGGCCAGTGATGTGGCGAGTGATGTGGCAAGTGATGTGGCAAGTGATGTGGCGAGTGACGTGGCGAGTGTTTGCAACAAGGGAATATAGGCTCAATGGAAGGAGACAATCGTGGTATATATCCAGCGTTCATTGTAGTTAGCGACGTCCAGGGGCGTAGCGGGTCGGGGGTGGGGTGGTGGTGATCCCAGGATATGAAACTCCCCACACTCATCCTTTTGGCATCAGGATACTTTTATAAATGACCCGAATCCAATAAGTGCTCATAGAATGTCTAAGTTTGTAGCGTTATATAACTATAATTTTAATTTTTTTAATATATCTAATTTTAATAGAGGCGCCGACCGAGAAAACGTTTTGTGAACCACGGACTTTTAAATCGAGTTCATTCACAAAAACGCGCACTTTAACGTGGACAATAATTCACTTCTTTTTTCATGTTTACACGGGAGGTTTATTCAGAACTATTTTATTCATTGGTTGGCGGGGGGGGGGGGGGGGGGGTGTCATTAGTTACCATATCCCCCCCCCCACCACGGTGCCGCCTTTGTAATGTTAAAAAAAAGAGGGTTGAAGTGGAAACCATATCCCCTTTTTTTGTAACCAACAGTGTACAGCACTTAATCTTTGTTAGATGTGTTGATTTATAACGAAGTCGAGACTCTATGATAACCAACATTGTAAAAAAGATAGTCTGAAAGTTATAGCCGGCACAATGTCTACAATGACTGCTAACCAAAGAAAGATGAAGGCATCCCCCCACCCCATTTTTTTTTCATTGTATGCACTTGGTGGGGATTTAAGCTTTATCGAATCGCCCGCCCTGCCCCCCCCCCCCCCCCACATCCACAACACTACAGATTGGGGCTCGGGGGCTAGTCCCCAGTCAGATTTTGTCCCTCGTCGTAAATTAAAACGTTTCTGGAAAAAAAAAAAAAATGTCGTAAATTGCCGCGGCGCAGACGGTAAACATTTCAGTCGTAAAGATGGCGTCGTTTGACCTTTGACCTGTCACCACAGGCTCACGGTGCATGGCGGTTTAAACTACGATGGGAAAATAGCCGCCTGCCATTTAAAATTGATCAATTTTTTTTATTTATTTTTTTAGAGGAGGAAGGTGGGGGGATGGGGGGGGTGTTGGCTCGGGGGGGGGGAGGGGGGGTCATTGAAAATTTGGACCATAACTTTTTGGCTCGGTGTCTCTAAAGGCCACGGTAGATATAAAAATGTCATCTTGTTCTTTCTTAAAAACCTTAACACTTTTACGCTAAATACATATTATAAAATACTTTTTAAAATATCGCTAGTGCTGACACGTGACGTTTGGAGCAACCCCCCCCCCCCCAATGACCTCTCCCGATTACGTCACTGCGTGCTACTGTCTCCGCCCGTGTGTGCCAAAAATGCTCAAAGTTAACCGCAACCACTTGCTGCCCCCCCCCCCTTTTTTTTCCCCAACAGGCCACTCGTGTTTACGTAAACACTGTCATATGACATTGTGGTCGAAATGAGCTCTGCCATTATGACGTCGTGATCACGTCAGAATAATGATCGTCGCGCTCGTCGCGGAGTTTCTGAACGAGATCACGGCGAGGGTCACTTGACATTACAGCATTGGAGTTTTGGAGGGGTTATTATTTTATTACTCATATACATATATACATCAAGAGCAATGTTAGAATGTTGTTGTTTGCAGCTTTCAGGCGCTGCTATTGGATATGGTATCGATTTCTGTTGTAATGCTGTACACGGGGAAAATGGTAAGGCGTGCGTTTTTACTGCTAGGAGCGCACACGGTGAGATTTTTCGGGAGTCTTAGCGTCAACGCGGCGAACGACTTTCACCAGTAATCCCAACATTCGTCCAGATTGAACAATTAAAAACAATAAGATCAGTGGCGTATGATGTGGGGGGGGGGGGTGCATAGAGGGTGGTCCACAACGGACGGATTTTTTTTTCCTTTTATAAAGGGGCAGCAGTTTTGGAATAGTGTATCCGTAGTGGGGGGAGGGTTCATGGAAGGGGGTGGCAAAAAGCTTGATCCGCCCCGGGTGGTGCAAATCCCGTAGGTACGCCTCTTAATTCAGATTCACTATTTCACCACTACGGCGATAACAGGAAAGATTGCGGCGCACTGTCTGCATCCGGTTTAAGCTCTGCCGTGCTTGGACAGAGGCAACGGCGGGAAGAACAGTTTTCTCAATAGACTTGGCCTTGAGAAGTTGAGATATAAGTTAATGAATGATTGGACTGACAAACATAATGGGGCACGTTATAATAAACGAAATGTCTTCTGTAAAAGAAAGGTAGAGACAATGCAGAGTGCTCTATTTAGAAATAGAACAACCAAAACACTAGTAAGAGTAAAACTAAAACATTGGTGGATTGAGGTGTGTGTGTGTGTTGTTTTCTTTTTTTCTGGTGGTGGGTGGTTAGGGGGGGGGGGTGGTCTTCTTGTGAGGACGACACGGTAAAACATACGTGTATGATAAATTCATTGTTGTCTCTTAGTTATGTCAAACAATGCCATATATTTTATGACCCTTTTTGTTGCTGGGGCAGTTCTGAAGACACACTCCTTGTACAGGCAGTTCCCAGTTTAACGGAAATTCGTTTTAACGAACATCACAGTTGTAAGATTTTATATAAGAATACTTTTTTAATAAATTGTTAGTAATTTTTTTTTGAGGGGGGTCGGGGGGGGGGAGTCGGGGGTGGGGCGTTAAATAAAAGTCACAATTTACGATTGCCTAATATATTCCAATGTAAAAAAACAGACTGCCAAATTATAGTGTTTCATCGTATAAGCATACGGTTCATATTCAGTCAGGTTGTCGCTTTGCTTAGCAAAACTTACAGAAATGACGAATCGAGAACTGGCCTGTATTGTCAGTTTGAAAAGGGGTGGTCAAAAATATCTCGAAGAGCCAATTTTATTACGCGAGCACAAACAATACAACGCGCCTTTAAAAAATTAAATATATTAGAACCGCTGGTTCTAGCTGTATTTCCGATCAGTTACCGGATTTCCCCGATTCCAAAACTTCATTCGTTGCCTTTAAACTGTGTCTGTGTACTCGCCATTGCTCGCGCAAGTCAGAACTTTCAGAAACTATTTGAAGATAACCGTACACATTTCCTCAAAGATAGAACGAACCGTCTCTGCAATTTTGATTATCTCCATAGCCTAGCAAACACACGCAGGTCTTCCTGGGGAGTGGGGGTGAGGGGGGAGTTGCTGTTGGCGCCAGAACAGCTCGACAACAGCTAGACACCAGCTAGAAACCAGATACATTTGTTCCGTTAAAATCGCGATAGTTTAAATTTGTCGATAAATGATTTTGAACATGAGAAAAGGGGGGGGGGGGGGGGAGTGAAAATGGGTTCAGCAGAGGAGGGCGAGATAGAGGAGATAGGGAGACATTGAGGGGAGGAAAAGTGAGAATGGTTTTTGCAGGGGAGGACAAGATGGAGGAGACAGGGAGATATTGAGGGGAGGAAAAGTGAAAATGGGTTCAGCAAGGGAGGACGAGATGGAGGAGATAGGGAAACAGCCACGAAGGAAAGAAAGGCTGACTAGTGTTGGGACGACATAGCGCTGATGTTATGGTGATATGGAGCTGATGTTATAGTGCTGATGTTATGGTGATGTGGAGTTGATGTTATAGTGCTGATGTTATGGAGGTATAGTGTCGATGTTATAGTGCTGATGTTATGGTTATATTGAGCTGATGTTATAGTGCTGAAGTTATGGAGGTATAGTGTCGATGTTATGATGGTGATGTCATGGGGATATAGAGTTGATGTTATGTGAATAAAGAGTTTACGTTACAGTGCTGATGTTATAGTCAATATATTGCAGGGGGGTGGGGGGGGGTGAACCTGTCACCAAAAAATTTTGTATACATTCAAAATCAAGGCGTTCACTGTGGAATTCACCTGAATTCTTTCACAAAATTAAATCCACTCAGGCGACACCTCATGGGGGAGGGCAGGTCATAAATAAGCGCGAACATTTTTTGCATCAGGCGTCATGCATAACCTGAATTCGTTCACCGTTGTGGCACGCCCTGAGTATTATTTTGGCCCCAACTTAGTACCAACCCTGTACTGTCACATTGAACGGTTGGGGGAGCGCGGTGAATAAGCAACCGAGGGCGTCGAAGACTCCCGAGCGAATGCGTCGGGGTGGGGTCTTGAGAGGGGGGGGGGGAGTCGTTGGGGACATTCCCCAGAAAATTTGCGATAAATTCAAAATGCAGTGATACATTTTGGCGCGTACCTAAATTTAGTTTTGCATCACGCCGCAGCAACAGCTGACCTCCCATGACATGGTTGTGTGTTTTTCCAGAGAAATTCTATATTTTAACTTGCGACTAAAAAGCATTTTTGTTTTATAATTTCTTAAAACGTTTTATTTCATTACACTACTTGATTAATTAATTAATTTTTAAAAAAGACAGAAAAAATGCCCGCCTTTCTTAAAAAGTGACTATACTAATTACCTCCCCAAATATTCAAAGTTTTTGCAGATTAAAAAAAAAAAAATAAATTATATATTAACGACTTTTATAACTTGCTTATAAAAATGCCAAAAATTATAAGAATAATTATACATTTGAAGGCATGATGCTATTATACAATTAAAGCCCCCTGTTCCAGTTCAAAAGCCGATCTCTTATTGTAAAGACATGGAAACCGAAAACAGTCGACCGATGTTCGGTAGTTAGCGAGAACTAATCGAAAATAACCGTGTGTAGGGCCTGCTGGGTGATGGAAAGTTTAGCTTATTTCTGCATTGTAGGCCGCACTTGTCCCCTTATGATATAAGTCTTTAACCTAGGCATGTTGCACAAACTAAAAAAAATAAATTATATAAATAAAAATAGACATAATATGCGAACGACATCAAATACATGTGGCGCGACATATTTCATTGGTTCCACCATTTCAGTCATTTTAATTAAAAGTCACATCCACGACTCTGTCCAAAAAAAAAAAAATTTTAAAAGGACGATTTACCTAATTTTTTAAATTATTTTTTCGCTTTATTTTAAACATCCCCCCCACACCCCCCTCCCACTCACCCAAATCCTTTGGAGAAGCGCCTGAAATAAACACTGGTTGTAAACGATCAAAAGTTCCGATGTAAGTGAACTGCGGCAGCAGTGGTGAGGTTTAAAAGCTTGACCCAGCCTAAAGTTTTGAAACAATGCGGTGTTTATAATTAAACGCTTAGTCTAGATTTGCCTTACATATTCGAATCATCAAAACGTGTTGGGGCGTAGCGATATTTCATCGGTTTCACAATGTCACTAATTTTTTAAAGAATTGTAAAAAAAAAAGACAATTTGATTTCTAAAAAGAATAAAATATGTTTTCGCTGTACAGTTGTACACAATTTTGCCCCGGGGAACACTTGACAGTCTCCGGGGAGGGGGGGGGTGCAGTGAATAATCAAAAATAATCACCCAACACCAAAGACTCACACAAATCCCAAGTAGCAAGGCTCGCAAAAATCCCAATTAGCAAGGCTCGCACAAAACCCAAATCGCAAGGCTCGTACAAATCCCCACACGCAAGGCTCGTACAAATCCCAAATCGCAAGGCTCGCACAAATCCCAAATCAGAAGACTCGCACGTATCCCACACGCTAGACTTACAAACATTCCATCGATAAAATCTATTCGAATCCTTGTTTGTCGCTAACATAAATTACTTTTTTTTTCTTAGGAGATACATTTTTTATATAAATATATATATAAATATATATATATATATATATATATATATATTTATATATATATTTATATGTAAAACCCAAGCCAGCAATTGGTGGAATCAATTCAATGAAGCTGAGGTCGTGAGATGCACGTGACAACACGTGAAATCGTTGGAGCGCATGCTGACATTGGCAAGAGTTAATTAGCAGACACATTCCAGACACATTCCAGACACATTTCAGAGCATGGCCTAGAAGGTGACACGTGGTTGCTTGCTGTGTAAATAAAGTGGTCTCACAGCGGTACATCATGAAAATATACTTTAAATTTAGAAGCAGTAAGTACGCTGTGCGATAATTATCGCCCACTTTTGGAGTTTGTTTTGGTACAGAAGTTGCTAAATGAGTACGCTGTACTCTGCCCAGCACTCACCCCCCAACACTGATACGATTCAAATCAGTTTCCATATTCGTTATATAACAAAAATGGCACGGCAGTTGGTATTCTATAACACATGTTACAGCTGCTGGTATCACTCTGGTATACGCTTTACTCGTTCCCGATCATAACTTATTCTCCATACTGTTATTGACATCGTACAAGAGCGTTATAAATGCACAATGCATGTTTCAAACCCTGTGGCGTAGCTAGTGTTGGTGTCACAAGTTGCGATAAACTCATGATTTCACCCTCCCCCCCACTTCCCCCCTGACTTCCACGATTGATTTCTTCTCGTTTACATAAGTCCACAGTATAACAAGGACAAATACAAAAACCAACCAATGGAAGGCCACGTGCAACTATATTTTAGAACTGTAACAACGTTAAGTTATAGTTATTTTTACATTAAATTTATTTGATTAAAAATTATTTTCCTTTCCTGGCCACATGTGTTGAAAATGTACATTTGAGATGGTGTCACCCGGTGCGTTCCGCCCCCCCCCCCAGCTACGCCACTGCTCATATCAACTAAACAGATTACAATCGGAGCATCATTTCAAAACAGACGACCTCTTCATCTCCCCGTCCCCAACATACGACACATACCTAAATAGCCCGGTTAATTGGGGGCGCAGACGACCATTCACGCTGTCACCAGCCGTCAACCAACAAACTCAACCTACCACTAAACCAGGTTAGTTACAGAAGGCAATGTCCAAGAAGACAGACAAGGTGCTGCTCAATTGGACGCTAGAGTTATTGGGCACTAATTAACCCATTAACGTAGATTATGTGCTAAGTCCCACAACACGTCAACGACAGGGCTGAACTTATGATAGGGCTGCAATGACAGGGCTGAAGGGACAGGACGGCAATGACAGGGCTGAACTTATAACAGGGCTGCAATGACAGGGCTGAAGTGACAGGACGGCAATGACAGGGCTGAAGTGACATGACGGCAATGACAGGGCTGAACTTATAACAAGGCTGCAATGTCAGGGCTGAAGTGACAGGACGGCAATGACAGGGCTGAACTAACATGACGGCAATGACAGGGCTGAACAAAGATGGGGACTTGGTAGGTATAGACAGAAATGATAACAGTGGCTTAGTTGGGGTTAGTGTCACAAATTATGGGATCAGCAATCAGGGGCACTGGGTAGTTAAGGAAGAAATACGCAGTCTTAATCAACTGAATAGAACAGTTTTGGCTAAATGTCAGGGGACACGGAGCACAACCTGAATTATACAGATAATTCAGTGAGAACAGGGTGTCGGTTTAAGACATTGGTCGGTGCTAAGAACAGGGTGTCAGTTTAAGACATTGATCGGTGCCAAGAACAGGGTCAGTTTAAGACATTGGTCGGTGCCAAGAACAGGGTCAGTTTAAGACATTGGTCTGTGCTAAGAACAGGGTGTCAGTTTAAGACATTGGTCGGTGCTAAGAAATGGATAGATTTAAGACATTGGTCGGTGCCAAGAACAAGGTGTCGGTTTAAGACATTGGTCGGTGCTAAGAACAGGGTGTCAGTTTAAGACATTGGTCTGTGCCAAGAACAGGGTCAGTTTAAGACATTGGTCTGTGCCAAGAACAGGGTCAGTTTAAGACATTGGTCTGTGCCAAGAACAGGGTGTCGGTTTAAGACATTGGTCGGTGCTAAGAAATGGATAGATTTAAGACCTTGGTCGGTGCCAAGAACAGGGTCAGTTTAAGACATTGGTCGGTGCTAAGAACAGGGTGTCGGTTTAAGACATTGGTCGGTGCTAAGAAAGGGATAGATTTAAGACCTTGGTCGGAGCAAACAATAGGAACGTTTGAAATAGAGGGAGGAGGTGGGCGATAGCTTTTTAAAAAAAATAAAAAATTAAGTTAACTTTTATTGAGCGACTCAAGAAAACAACAAATCAAGCAAAGTTTAACGTGACACATCGTGATGTTGATTACCTGTGACGTGACACATCATGATGTTGGTTACCTGTGACGTGACACATCGTGATGTTGATTACCTGTGACGTGACACATCATGATGTTGGTTACCTGTGACGTGACACATCGTGATGTTGGTTACATGTGACGTGACACATCGTCATGTTGATTACCTATGACGTGACACATCGTGATGTTGATTACATGTGACGTGACACATCGTGATGTTGATTACCTGTGACGTGACGCATCGTGATGCTGATTACCCTGACGTGACGCATCGTCATGTTGATTACCTGTGACGTATCACATCGTGATGCTGATTACCTGTGACGTGACGCATCGTCATGTTGATTACCTGTGACGTATCACATCGTGATGTTGATTACCTGTAACGTATCACATCGTGATGTTGATTACCTGTGACGTATCACATCGTCATGTTGATTACCTGTGACGTATCAAATCGTGATGTTGATTACCTGTGACGTATCACATCGTCATGTTGATTACCTGTGACGTATCACATCGTGATGTTGATTACCTGTGACGTATCACATCGTGATGTTGATTACCTGTGACGCATCACATCGTGATGTTGATTACCTGTGACGCACCACATCGTCATGTTGATTACCTGTGACGTATCACATCGTGATGTTGATTACCTGTGACGCATCACATCGTGATGTTGATTACCTGTGACGCACCACATCGCCATGTTGATTACCTGTGACGCACCACACCGCCATGTTGATTACCTGTGACGCATCACCGAAGGGTCGCGTCTCAAAATTGCTCTATGTTTTTGGAGGTCAGTCTCTGATTGCATTACAGAGTGTCATACAGTCATGGAGTCATGAAGTCATGGAGTCAAGTCATGGAGGCATGAAGTCATGAATTCATGGAGTCATAATGTCATGGAGTCATGAAGTCACGGATACTAAGATCCCTTTGTTACTTTGCGAATGGTTTGCGAGCTTAAAGTCAACGCACACCACCCACGTCAATTTCGGCGCCTGCTCGACGGCAGGAAATGACTTATAACCCGGCAGACGACGGCAAAATTTACTACACAATCGAACGAAATGTGGACTTAGTCTTAACCAGTCTAAATGTGGAATATTACCTCGACGACTCATTGAAAAACCCACTCCCCCACACACCCCAACAACTTTTCCATCTGAATACTACCTCACCTTCCCCGCCCTATTTTTGTTACTTAAACTTTTTTTTAAAATTACAAATCCCCCCCTCCTCCTCCTCCTCATCTCTTCCTCTCTGACCAGGTGACTCTCATTACCTCTGCCTCGCCGACTAAGAGAACGTTAAGAAACCATGTCTACTCAGGGCGCTGTATTATTTTAACAGAGGGGTGGCTCCGCGTGCCAGCAAGAACCAGCTGTTGGATGGGGCGGAAATGAGGGCGTTTAACAAATAGAAAGGGGGGGGGGGAGAGAAGAAAAAAACAACAACAAAAAAACCTCATCTAGACAACTGCGTTTGTAATTCTGAGTTTATCCATGAATGGCGGCCATCTTTTTGTTTTTGTGTTCATCTCGGGCCGGTTAGTGTCGTCAGATCAATAGGAGATTTCTGTATTAAATTCACGTTCAGCATTTCCACATGAAGTACTCACGTATTATTTGTATATTGAATTATCATGTATTATTTGTAAATTTAATCCTCATGTATTATTTGTATATTAAATTCTCGTGTACATATTTATATTTTTTAAAAATTAAAAAAAAAAATTAAAATTTTTTATGTGAAATTCTCATGCAGTTTTTCTATATTAAATTAATCGAGACATGAAAATGCAATTCTTTTTTTGGGTTATTTGCTCTTAATCGGACAAGACACAAAGATAAAATCATTATTTTACAGAATTCACTTTAAATATCGTCGACATTCTCGTTGCTTCTTTTCTTCAACAAAACTTCTTGGTCGAACTAATCAAATATTTAAATTGTATGCACGTTAAATAAAATGTTTAGGTGTCAAGCCAATTCTAGAATACACTGGATTATTTTCTATACAGAAAAAAACAACAAGAAAACGGAACAATTATCTATCGTGCTGAGACCGCCCTGAGACCGTCCTGAGATCGCCCTGAGACCGTCCTGAGACCGTCCTGAGATCGCCCTGAGATCGCCCTGAGATCGCCCTGAGACCGTCCCGAGACCGCCCTGAGACCGCCCTGAGACCGCCCTGAGACCGTCCTGAGACCGCCCTGAGACCGCCCTGAGACCGTCCTGAGATCGCCCTGAGACCGTCCTGAGATCGCCCTGAGACCGTCCTGAGACCGCCCTGAGACCGCCCTGAGACCGTCCTGAGACTGATCTGAGACCGCACTGAGACCGTCCTGAGACCACCATGAGACCGCCCTGAGGCCGTCCGGTTCAAAAGCACCATCCACTGCCCTGGCATGCTCTTATTGTCCTCTTGGTATTCTAATCAAGACGTGGTCGCACCACGGGTACTGCGCCTGAACTACAGCTGTCTTCTTATCCCGACCCCCCCCCCCCACTCCCCCAACCCCACCCCGTCCCCAGCCAACACACTACTATCATTTGACACCAGGGCGGATCCATATGGGGGTTTGGGGGGAGGGGGGGGCTACTCGTTCTTTTATACACGACGTTGGGATGGGAAACGGATAAAAAATATCTCTAAAGCTAATCGCTTTAAGGGATACTGTCAGTCTATGATTAGTATTTATATTAACCGTTCTTAACTATATATATATATATATAAGAACAGAACGACAAAACAACTGATGGTAGGCCGGGATACAAAAACGACTAATGGTAGGCCGGGACACAAAAACGACTAATGGTAGGCCGGGACACAAAACGACGGATGGTAGGCCGGGACACAAAACGAGGGATGGTAGGCCGGGACACAAAACGACGGTTGGTAGGCCGGGACACAAAACGAGGGATGGTAGGCCGGGACACAAAACGACGGATGGTAGGCCGGGACACAAAACGACGGATGGTAGGCCGGGACACAAAACGTCGGAGGGCAGGCCGGGACACAAAACGACGGATGGTAGGCCCCGGTGGGGTGTCCTTCAATCTTGGTCCTCTGAACAAACTTTAATAAAACTTATAATGACGTCAGATTTCAATCTTGAACAAGGGACAGGTTAATGTTTAACAAATTTTTTCTTCATATATCATCTGACTACAGTAATGATGGGGGAAGTATCGTGTGTAGATTTAACCCTTCAGAGACATCTGTTCACGGACCGAATGAAACAGGTCGACAAAGAAACGAAAAGGAAATAACGTCATTAACAAGATGGCTGAATTGTCCTCTAGACTTTAGACCATCAGTAACGTCCAAAATCCCAAGCTTTCCAGGGACACAATGGTACAGTGATCCTTTCAAGAACCAAGTCGAGACAATCGTGCTGAGCCCAGGGGTAGGTAATCCAAGACATTGTCAAGGAGATAACGTAATAAGGGGCACGGGTTAGAGAGTACAGTACTTCGTCCACGTGAACCACAAGGGATGTAAAACTACATCAAGTTGTAGCTGTAACTTAGATTACTTGCAGATTATTTTTTTCTGAAATTTGAGCAAACTTTTCGGGCAACTGGACCCCGCACCGTGCTCTAGATGAGTTAAATTTATGGTTAAAAATCGATAGTAACTTTTACTGATAATTATCCAACCGATGACTTCTATTTTAACAGGGACAAGCTATTTAATCAAATAAAACAAAATAAAGATAGATTATCCTGTAGGCCTGGTTACTAGTTGATAGCACGGGGTTAATCTGTAGGCCTAGTTGATAGCACGGGGTTAATATGTAGGCCTAATTGATAGCACGGGTTAATCTGTAGGCCTGGTTACTAGTTGATAGCACGAGGGTTAATCTGTAGGCCTAGTTGATAGCACGGGGTTAATCTGTAGGCCTAGTTGATAGCACGGGGTTAATCTGTAGACCTGGTTACTAGTTGATAGCACGGGGATTAATCTGTAGGCCTAGTTGATAGCACGGGGTTAATCTATAGGCCTGGTTACTAGTAGATAGCACCGAGTTAACCTGTTGGCCTAGTTGATAGCACGGGGTTAATCTGTAGGCCTAGTTGATAGCACGGGGTTAATCTGTAGACCTGGTTACTAGTTGATAGCACGGGGATTAATCTGTAGGCCTAGTTGATAGCACGGGGTTAATCTATAGGCCTGGTTACTAGTAGATAGCACCGAGTTAACCTGTTGGCCTAGTTGATAGCACGGGGTTAACCTGTAGGTCTAGTTGATAGCACGGGGTTAACATGTAGGCCTAGTTGATAGCACGGTGTTAATCTTTAGGCCTGGTTACTAGTAGATAGCATCGAGTTAACCTGTAGGCCTAGTTGATAGCACGGGGTTAACCTGTAGGCCTACTTAATAGCAGGGGGTTAACCTGTAGGCCTAGTTGATAGGGCAGGTTACATTGGCCGGCCAATATGAATTTGATACACACTTCTCTACCCAGAAATCTCTAAGATAACGTCCCTTCACATACGCAGTGGGGCAGACTTATTTTTAACACCCAAAAGTTAACGGGAATAAACAGGAATACATATTCCCGAATGTCAAAGTCTGCGTCAAAATTTTTTATAAATAACCAAGAATTTAAATAAATCTGACAAGTGTGAAATGTGAACGCGTTTTGACGTGGATATAATTAAACAATCATTGTTTAAAGAACTTTTATAAAAAAAAAACGTTAAGTTATTTAACCCATTCCTCCATTTGTTCTCTCTCCTTCCCCGCCTTCATCCCCCCCCCCCCCCCAAAAAAAAAAAAAAAAAAAAAAAAAAAAAACACACAAGCGAGCCCTTCAAAAAAATTAATCTATCCCAATGACTCCTATGCCGTGTGAATAAACCCCCACCTCACAAGATGAGTCGCTCAGCTTTCAGAGACCACACGCAAACCAATATAATAATGAATGCCCCCCTCCCCCACTCCCCCCTCCGGTTTTTCTCTGTGAAATGAGATTAAATATCAATTATTGTTAACATATGCAGGTACGTTTTTTTTAATAAAAATTAATAAACTGTTATTTTAGGTTAATTTTTCCCGTCCGAATTTTACAACAAACCTCTGCACGATGACGTCACATGCTTCAGTCGAGTCAAGAAATGTATGGGATGTACCCGGCCAAAATTCCAATGTTTAAAGAATTATTTCCATAAATAAAATGCCATAATTTCAAGGCCGATTGACAAAGAAATTTTTTTAAAATTATTATTAAATGCTATTGTATGAAATGGCTACTGGCATACGAAGACACTGTAAGCAGTTTGGAGTGGGACAAGTGCACCATACGACTTCAAATGGATTATAGCATAAAAGGAATTGTTATTGGTAAGACTGGATTTGAATAACTTTCTATTCGTAGGCGATAACTGGTTAATTTCATGTCCACGTGCTATTTTGTTATGTGTTGGTTTATTGTTGTGCAGAGAGTAATGTAGAGAGTAGTGTAGAGAGTAGTGTAGAGATTAGTGTAGAGATTTGTGTAGAGGGTAGTGTAGAGAGTTGTGTAGAGATGTGTGTAGAGATTTGTGCAGAGAGTTGTTTAGAGAGTTGTGTAGAGAATAGTGTAGAGAGTGGTGTAGAGAGTTGTGCTTGTAGAGATTTGTGTAGAAATTTGTGTAGAGAGTTGTTTAGAGAGTTGTGTAGAGAGTAGTGTAGAGAGTTGTGTAGAGAGTAGTGTAGAGAGTAGTGTAGAGAGTTGTGTAGAGAGTAGTGTAGAGAGTTGTTTAGAGAGTAGTGTAGAGAGTTGTTTAGAGAGTAGTGTAGAGAGTTGTGTAGACCTTGCTTGATGAGCGAAAAGGTCATGGGGAGTAGCAGGTCAGACATGACGTCATTCACGTGAATCAACCAAAATAAACCCAAGATTAAAACCAGTTCTGACTGCATCTCCCAGCATCCAGGAGCCGATGAGAACATGTGTAGTTTTTACATTAATGCCTTATCTACTCTATATGATGTGTGGCTCATTAAGTCATGGCATAGAAGTCAGATTAGGGGGGGGGCATAAACATTGTAGGTTCAAGGAAAGTGCCACAGTCGTTTAGAGGTCAGAAATCGTGGCCCATATAAGATAAGATAAGATAAGATTCCTTTATTGATGCAAACAAATGGAAATGTTTTTTGATTGCATTGTACATTTTCAGCACATAAATAAAACAATTTGAACACAAGACGTTTATATTAAATTATTTCATTAGTGAAAAGAAAACAGCCATTCAGTGAGGTTCCGTGAAAAACGCGCACATGACAAACGTGCACACGATAAACGCGCACAGAAAATTCCGCAAAGACATAGCTGCGCACGGGAAAACTGCGCACACCGACAGTTGCGCATACAGAAAACAGCGCACACCGACAAATGCGGACACCGAAAATTCCGAACACGGACAGTTGCGAACGTTGACAATAGCGAACACATACATTTGCGCTCAATTGGAATCGTACAATGTAATTAAAATTTAATTTAAGAGTTGAAAAGGTTGTAGTTGGTTGTCAGCTTAAAAGACAAGTCGGCAATTATAAGGATAATAAGTGGCTGGGATTAGAAATAATTATTAAAGCATTCTTTTAAAGACGAATTATTAAAAAATAATTGTGTCATCTTATTTATGATTTATAAAATTAAAACTATACACAAATATAATAATAATAATAGTAGGCCTAATTATATAGGTAACAATAGATTTATTGCAGCAAAAGTTAAATTTCTATGTGGCAAAGAAGAATTTTATTTAACTATATTTTATCGACAGTAGGCTAATTCTCCTGTAAAAATATATTTAAATACCGGGTATTAAAAAGATTACTGATATAAGTATAAGTTATTATAAGTATAAGGCGAGTTAAGAGTCTGATAACAGTATGGAAAATATAACTTTTAAATTAAAATTATTAAATTATAGTCACAATAAGCGAAATGACGCCTGTAGGCAATGAACGTTTGAATTTATATTCTCCATTCCATTAACACTTAGTACGTAGGCCTATATAGTACAACTATGATAGACTATATCATCGTAATGAAGTATTAAAATTATAATTTAAAATAATCGGTAAATCGGAGTTATCACCGCGTTTTTTTACCATGGCCGCCAACTTAATTGCAGTGAACCGTAAAATAAAGAATAAAATGTTTAAAAATAATGAAAAAATGTCCTAAATCTATCCCTACACATAACCTGAACCCCAAATCTATCCCTAAACCTAACCTGAAGCCTAAATCTATCCCTAAACCTAACCTGAAACTTAAATCTATCCCTAAACCTAACCTGAACCCTAAAACTATCCCTAAACCTAACCTGAACCCTAAATCAATCCCTAAACCTAACCTGAACCCTAAATCTATCTATAGACCTAGCCTGAACCCTAAATCTATCCATAAGCCTAACCTGAACCCTAAATATATCCATAAACCTAACCTGAACCCTAAATCTATCCCTAAACCTAACCTGAACCCTAAATGTATCCTTTTAACGAAGTCACGGTGATATCTCTCAACATTAGCCAAATAATCGTCTTAGTATATAACTAAGCCTATTTTAGTTTTATTACCGTAATAATAATTATAGTTTAAATGAATAATCTTCCTACTCCTAGTACTAACTAAGCCTAAATTTCATAGAAATGTGCGCATTTGGTTGTGTTCGCTACTGTCAACGTTCGCAACTGTCCGTGTGCGGAATTTTCGGTGTCCGCATTTGTCGGTGTGCGCTGTTTTCTGCGTGCGCAACTGTCGGTGTGCGCAGTTTTCCTGTGCGCAGCTGTGTCTTTGCGGAATTTTCTGTGCGCGTTTATCGTGTGCGCGTATGTCATGTGCGCGTATTTCTGGTCACCTTCAGTGAACTCTCTTAGCCATATCAGGGACTTCTTAGTTCTCATTTAGTATTGTGACTTCGGGTAGATTCAAAGAAAGGTCCTCATTCGTATCGAGGTCAGAGATGGGGGCACAAACCATGGTTATTTCAAGAAATCGTATATAGTCGTTTAGAGGTCAGACACGGAGGCCTACACCATGGTAATTTCAAGGAAAGGTCCCCAGTCGTAAGGAGGTCGGACATGGGGGGGGGGGGGCCCATACACATGGTAAGTAAAGGTAAGGTCCCCAGTCGTTTAGAGGTCAGACACGGGGGCCCATACCATGGTAATTCCAAGGAAAGGTCCCCAGTCGTAAGGAGGTCGGACATGGGGGGGGGGGGCATATACATGGTAGGCTCAACGAGACGATCATATAGTCTTTAAAATCTCAGGTAGTTAGAGCTAAAATAACGATTCGCATAGAGAGATCCTAGTGAAATGTAATGCGATCGTTTATACACACAAACCATCTTAGCCAAGAAACGTGTGTAAAAGCGTGCCGACCACCCTAATGGCCACCTCTCAGTCAAACGCTGTAGGTCATCGTGTCGACCATCCTAATGGCCACCTCTCAGTCAAACGCTGTAGGTCAGCGTGCCGACCATCCTAATGGCACCTCTCAGTCTAACGCTGTAGGTCAGCGTGCCGACCATCCTAATGGCTACCTCTCAGTCAAACGCTGTAGGTCAGCGTGCCGACCATCCTAATGGCTACCTCTCAGTCAAACGTTGTGTGTTTTCTGAAACTTCAACAGAAATTATGTAGTTGTAGACTCCACACACCGTGGAAGTACGACATGTAGGCAAGACCTTTCGGTCGTTCTTGCAATCTTATGTGATGAGAAGATGATCATGTGCTTTATGAGCTTTTTGAGATGGGATGGGATGGGGGGGGGGGGGGTGTGAGGAATATATCACGCATTGTAGGGTATTTGTAACGGGTCTTTAGAAGGAGCCGTACACCCAGGGATGTTACGGGTAATATACGTATGCAGGGCCGGCCTTAGGCCATTGCAACCGATGCGGCCGCAATGGGCCCCGCACTTTCATAGGCCCCGCGCGAATTTACTTTCTATTACAAAATCTTAATTTTCACTTATTATCCTTATCCCTACCCAGAATGGGCCACGCGCAATCCGTTTCGCATAGGGCCCCGCAACTGTTAGGGCCGGCCCTGTACGCATGAATCTTACGAACCATATACCCTGGAATCTTACTTGCCGTGTAGCCAGATTTCGTATGTATCATATACCCATAGTAGGTGTGTGTCAAATCTCCATGGTTGGTGTGTGTCAAATACCCACGGTTGGTGTGTGTCACATACCCATTGTTGATGTGTGTCAAATACCCATGGTAGGTGTGTGTCAAATACCCATGTTTGGTATGTGTCACATACTCGTGGTTGGTGTGTCACATAACCATTTTTGGTGTGTGTTAGATACCCCATGGTTGGTGTTTGTAACATACCCATGGTTGGTGTTTGTCAAACACCCATGGTTGGTGTGTGTTACATGCCCAATGTTTGTGTGTGTTACATACCCATGGTTTGTATGTGTTTTATGACAAGATGAATAATTTATTCTCGGGTTTGGGGCGAACATTCGTTAGAACTGTAAGCCCCTGACCTGTCAGCACACAACTTATTCGCCTCGGCTTCTCCACATCACTTTCATTTGGCTCACGAAATGTGACGTCAGTCACTGGGCGACGCATACGTCATTAACATTCACCCACAGCGATGGGTCAGACGCTCGAGGGCGGCCCCTTGCGCTGATTTCACAGTTCGTCGCGCTCCTGGCCAGCCAACCAAGACTTAGTCACCGCGCACTTAGCATTCAGGCTTTTAGTCATCAACGCCACGCTGACTGCGATACAGTGACTGGCTGGCCTGCTTGGAATCTGGCCGTCTGCCCAAGCATACGCGCACCTGGGTCTGCTCCCACATCATTCTAATTAACAGACTTTTAAAAAAACGAAGAAAAAAAAAATTAAACGCCCAACAGGTGTAATGCGTAACTCGAGTCAAAGGATCTCAACTTATGAAAATATTTGAACCCATGATTAAAGCCGTGTAATAACATCTGTTGGTGTTTAGATTTCCCTACTTTTTCCATTTTTATTTTTTTTAAAATTAATTTAAAAAAAAATAAAAATAAAAGTTGTTCAACGATTAAAGAATATAATGGATTATTTGGAGATATTTTAATTCGGTATTTTCTTCAAAGTATTCGCTTTCAATGTTGATCAACTGTCATAATAAGATATTTAAAAAAAAAAAAAAAAAAAAAAAAAAAAAAAAAAAAAAAAAAAAAAAAAAAAAAAAAAAGAAGAATTTTGAAGTAAGTACCAAAAAAAAAGTAGTGCTGTAGCTATTAATTAAGCTTAGTTATTTTAAAACAATATAATATTGAACATTTACAGAAAGTTGAGTTTTTTTTCATTGAAAAAAAAAAAAAACAACAGGAAAAAAAAATTAAGCTAATAAAATCAATATCACGCGATATATAAACGAATTGCTGAGACACACATGATCTACTCTTTACATTCCTTTGTGTCTGACGTGGGACAGGTGAGATAGATTTGATGTGTTTAACCGAAATAATATGCTCATACTGTTTTAAAATTCTTAACGGTTTGGTATTCTTGTAGAGCTAAACTGAAATTACAATACATGGTGAAAGTAGGGCAACTGTCTGGGGGGGAGGGGGGAGAGAGAAGGGGGCGTGCGATGTGATCGATACTACTACCTCACTGAATTTAAAGACTTGTGTTCGTTGTTTAAGTAATCACTATTTTGTAACGATGTTATTAGCATGTATACGTTTATAGTGACCGGGACCGCCAAGCACCAGGGTAGACAGTCGGCGCTAGGCGCGGCAGTTGGCGCCAGGCGACACAGTTGGCACCAGGTGACACAGTTGGCACCAGGTGACACAGTTGGCACCAGGTGACACAGTTGGCACCAGGTGACACAGCTGACACCAGGCGACACAGTTGGCACCAGGTGACACAGTTGACACCAGGTGACACAGTTGGTACTAGGCGACACAGTTGGCACCGTGTAGAAGAAGACGATCACTCTGCATCAATAACGCCTGATCAGAGCGCGTGAGCTGAGATCGATAGTTCGACATACTTGAAACCAGGCCGCCACGTTCCGAGTTAGTCATAGAGTGACTAATGAGTGGCGCAGCAACGTTCGTCTAAACAAAAGAAACGCCCCCTTTTACTCCGGGAACAAGCCTTGTAAAGCAGGAATCGAAAATATTGATAGGAATCCGTTTAAATGGTATTGAATTCCGGTTAAATGGATAAAGTCCCTGTTAAATGGATAAGTCACTGTTAAATGGATAATGTCCCTGTTAAATGGATAATGTCCCTGTTAAATGGATAATGTCCCTGTTAAATGGATAATGTCCCTGTTAAATGGATAATGTCCCTGTTAAATGGATAATGTCCCTGTTAAATGGATAATGTCCCTGTTAAATGGATAATGTCCCTGTTAAATTTTATGCAAATAATTGTCAAATTTTGAACACCACCCCTCCCCCACTCAAATTGTTATTAAAAAAAAAAAGACAATCGAAGAAAGTTTCTTCAAGGTTGAATTTTTTCCTCGAAATTTTAGTCTATATTGTTACCAATGATTTCTTGAGCTTTCATTACATATGTTTAGCTATGTTGAAAACGAGGAGGTCCTCTTTATTTTCTATGTTAAATGTGATATAAATGAAATGTACACGATATCACAAGCTATTCCCAGTTTAATTCAAATTCTAATTCGTTTGTTTAAAACAGGCCATAGAACGCCGTAGACCAGCGGTTCTCAACCCTGTGGGTCACGACGCCTTTGGGGGTCGAACGACTCTTTCAGAGGGGGCTCGCCTAAGACCATCGCGAAAAACATATTTGAGCAACTGAATTAAAGGGTCGCGGCATTAGGAAGGCTGAGAACCACTTAAGTAGACTATACATGCAGAAATGAACATTCTGAAAAAGTCAACCATTACGCCAAAATAGTGAAGCGACAATATGTTAAAATAACAAGGAAAAAAAAAGGGGGGGGGGGAAGAAGTGGGGTGTGCCATGTCTTAACAAGGAAATCAGCAAGATTTAGTAAGGATGGTGATACCCCCCCTGGATGATGTACCACGACTGGGTGTCGGGCTGAGCGAGATATCCACGATCCCCGCCGACTGCCGCAGGGCAGACGATGTGACTCGACCGGGCGGGTTTAATCATACCCGCAAGACGACAGGTGGTTTGGCGAATACATCTAACCCGCTCACAAACAAGTAGCCACACGATCTCCGAGGCTCGTCTCCATGCGCTTTCGAATAGGACTCTTAAAATGGATAGAGAGAGGGGGTTTAACGCTCCATTGAAGATTAAGATTAAGGGGGGGGGGTGGTTAATGTGACTTACATGGAGTATGACGCTACAGATTTTAAACAAAACATGTTTTTTTATAGCTGCTTGTTGCATCAGTGAGTCTCAAGGCGTAGAAATCAATGGAGCCAATAATTTTGTGTGTGTCCCACGACCTACCTACCATTTAACACGCCATCAAAAAAATAAATAAAAAATAATTCAATTGTTGATTTAAAAAAAAAAAAAATCGATCCGAAATGGTTACGGGAGACAATCATCAAGAGAAATAAGATCCAGATTGCACAATAAAGTAAACACAATGAGCTATATAAGGCGTTGAGCTGAGCTAGTACGTGAAATCGAATGGGTGTTTGGGGTGGTGGCGTGCGGGGAGTGGGATGCAGGGATCGGGGAGTGGGATGCAGGGATCGGGGAGTGGGATGCAGGGATCGGGGAGTGGAGGGTGGAGGAAGGGGTGTGGTGGGTGTGGGGGCGGCTGAATTCTGGTGGCTCCGTACATAGAAACTCAACAAACTTCAGAATTCATTAAAGGTTGTTTTGGAAGTGGGCTTCTCCCGTATCAACGTGTCAGCTAATAAATCAGCCAACCCTCTTAATTGGGTCGAATGAAGCCGAGGTCAAGGACAAAGCGGAAGAAAAAAAAAAGCGTTCGTTCATTAGTCGCACAAATATTGATTTAATGTGCGCCGTTTGGTTCGCAAATCGAACGCTTGATTGTCCAACGATTTATTAGGCGGAATGAAACGCGTGTTCTAGTCTCGTGTTTGTTTGCAGTGCTGCAGTGAATGAGTTGGACCAGGGGGGGGGGGGGCGGGGGGGGGGCAAACTTTGTGTTGCGGGAGGGCACATTGACAAATGTAAAGCTATTGAGGGCCGCATGTATATTATGTCCAAGTTTTTACGTGTCGATAAATGTTTCTCTATATTAAATCTGTAAATTCGTATTTTACCATTACATGTAAAAAGTCAAATACTGTTTAAAAAAATAAAAGAAAATTAAAAAGAAATTTGATCAATAAATGAACAGTCAGGATGGTGCATAATATTCTGAAAAATTCAACAAAAATAACTTTAAAACCAAAGTAATTTTTTAAAATTTTCTAAATGCCTTCGAAGGCTGCTTAAATATCAGTGGCCGGGCCGCATGCAGCCCGCGGGCCGTAGGTTGCCCACCCCTGAGTTGGACAGATGGGATCGTGCACACACACCGTTGTAACATTACAGCCCTTGCGTCGTTATCGTATAAAGGCTATTTCAGTGGGTTTTGGTTCGCCAACCTGTGCGGAGGCGAGCTCGAATGCGTTCAATACCCGTATACAACTGACCCGTCAGCCTGGTGAGCTCTCTATTCTAGGGTAGCAAAAACGATTTTAAAATGAAACAGCCCCCCTCCCCTTTTTGGAAATAAAGTTCTGCGTATAAATCCTTCACGCAAATTTTTAAAATTATTTTATTTATAATATTCTAATGATCCTCCCGCTTTTACATTGCAGATTTTTAAAAAAAAAATTAACTATTTCAGAAAAGCAAAAGAAAATATTACGCACTTGCGATATTTTTTTTTAAAAAGATTCTTTTTTTTAGAGCAGTTATCTGGAATTTTATTTCATGAAATTAGCGGCATCATATTCTCTCCCCCCCGGTCTTCTCTTTGAAAAACAGGATAAACTTAATTTTCGAGGGAGGTTTGGAGGGGATTGGGGCTCAAAAGTTGAAAGAATGTGTTTTCATCGGCAACAAGTCTATGTGCCAAGTTTCAGCTGGATAGGTTGACGGTCGATTGGATGTCCTCAATTTTTTGCCTTAAACATAGCAAAGCGAAGTTAATATAATTTTATTTTTTTTTAAAAAAAGCGAAAAATTGACGCAAAACGAACTGTTTGTTTGATAAACAGATTAAAACAACGTCCCCGGTTACAAACATTTTAGTGACCAGGTCAAGCCGGAAGCACTGACGCATCTTGTTGCGAAACACCGCACCACGACACATCACAGAGAGCGTAATTTACACCCACCGACTGTCCATGCTGCGTAGCACAAACACCGTTTTACCCCCCCCCCCCCCCCCCCAAAAAAAGGAAATGTTGCTGCAAAATTTTAAGTTCCCATAACTAAAATATACTCCAGGTGTCACGTGCACATTCGCGCTGTCACAACTCACCTCCCACCCCCTCAAATTCCCACCTGCTTGCGGCTACCTTAACATTTTCTTTGCAGTTAAAATTCATAAAGTATAGTTCTTCACTTAAATCTGCATAAACATATATATATATATATATGTATATATATATAAATTATTGACGAAATCTGTATTAAATCCTCATGATTGTAAGTGTCTCATTATTATGTTGGTGCATGATTGGACTGTGGAGCCAGTGTTAGTGGTCTACAGTCCTAATTACTCTGGACACACTGTTGAAGTTATTTAGTTTAAAAACGGGATCTAGTACCAGATCATATCGTAACTATAGAATCCAACGACTGCATGCTCTAGCACAGGCCTGCACAACATTTGGCCCGCGGGTCACATGCGGCCCGCAAACACCCACTTTGCGGCCCGCAAAGTATCGAAATATTCTTTATTCTTACTATTTTCTAAATAGCTCCCCCCTCCCCATTTGTCCTATTTTCTTTTGGCTCGCACAAGTTTTTCATAAAGTATTACGGCCCGCCTTACAGTTTGAGCTGTGCAGGCCTGCTCGAGCAGGTGATGTTCAGCTGGTATTTTAAGAATGCATCTTGGTCAGTATTAACAAACACGAAGTTTACACGATAAAAAGTGGGGGTTTGGGGTGGGAAGGGGGGGGGGCACATTTTCCGTTTCCAAAGTTTCACGTCTGCTGTTGTACTCAGCCGATAATTACGTCATTAGCCCAATATAAACACGGCACATACCAATAACTCACTAAGAGCTTCATCGAACAACACCGGCTGCCGATAAACCGATAAGGGGCGCGGGGGGGGGGGGGGGGTGCGACGAGAAAACTTGAAGGTGCGACGGGGGAGGCAGGAGGGGGGAGTTCAAGGCCGATAACTCAGTCGATTTCTCTAGAATCCAGTTTCTCAAGTACTTCATATCAAAATGTAACTGCCCCAACCCACATTAAAAAAAAAACTATTTTAAAAGGGAATAAATGAAAAGTGCCATGTCGTACACAAAGCCAAACATACCCCAAACATGCCCCAAACATACCCCAAACATACCCCAAACATACCCCAACGCCGCGCCTACGACTTGTGGTTTGAGAACACCTGGTATAGAAACGCTGGTATTCTGGAGATGCATAGGTTTTGTTCTTAAATTCATGCTATTCAATTTCTTTCAGAACATCAGACGCTTTAGTGACCACTATAGGGGAAAAAAATCCCTTCATTTAGTTTAAACAAAATAATAATTTTCTAACAGCCAGTGACGACTTTGGCATGACCAAGAACTATTGAAACGGATTATCCAAAATCTTAAATGGGTTCCGAAATAATCCAGCAAAAAAACTGACATAAGTATTCTTGATCTATTTCGTGAACGAGATGCGGGTCACAAAAGTTTGGCTTCAGAGTGGAAGTGGAGGGGTTAATATTTTGGTACTGTTGATGTACATAGTCCTCCCCCCCCCTCCCAAACGCATCGTATCACTAAACCGTCCGTGACTATCCACACGTTTCTGCTACGTTTCGAGAACCGCACAACGACCTTGTGTGGAATATTTGATCCTTGACATAGCAGCTGAACTCGGATTGCTGTTTTTTTGTGTGTTTTTTAAAAAAAAACTCTACAGCATGCAAAGTTGATTTTTAAATAAAACAATGCCTTGTATTTCATCGTTTCCTGGAAACTATTTCTCTTATGCCCCACCTCCCGTTCCGACCCCCCACCCCCAACCCCAAATTTACAAAAAAAAAAAGCGTATTTCCTGAACTTCGTAGTTAGGCGATATTCCCGTAACATATACATAAAGTGGCGTAGCGAGCTTAACTCGCGCCCGGGGCACAATACCTTTTTAGCGCTCCCCCCCTTTTCTCAAAAAACCATACAAATTTTATATGCAAAATATACCATTTGGCGCCCCATTTGTGAGTAGCGCCCGGGGCATGATGCCCCCTTGTCCCCCTCGCTACGCCACTGTATACATATGTAATATATGTCAGTAGAATCTGCTGCAGTTTCTTTTAAGGGATAGACCCAATGCTCCCTCCTCTTTGCAGTATGAGCTCCATAGGGGAGGGGGGAATTAAAGATCAAACGGAAGCATTTGTTTTCATCAAGTCATGCGCATTCAACACTTCAAATGACCTTCACCTTCCCTTGCTGCAAACCACCCTTGTTTAAATAACTTAGACACGTGATCAATTAAATCAAGTTTGGTCGATGATCGATACGAACAATGTTAAATGACGTAGCTTTGAGGGAGAAGAATGGGATCCGAATTCAATTTTATTCTGATTTATACTGAATTTTGTCACAAGATGCCCCCCCCCCCTTTTTCCCTCCTACCTGAAGTGTGACATAAGTTGCCCACACCTGAATTGTGTCATTGCCCACACCTGAATTGTGTCATTGCCCACACCTGAATTGTGTCATTACACACACCTGAATTGTGTCATTGCCCACACCTGAATTGTGTCATTACACGCACCTGAAGTGTGTCATAAGTTGCCCACACCTGAATTGTGTCATTGCCCACACCTGAATTGTGTCATTACACACACCTGAAGTGTGTCATAAGTTGCCCCCACCGGAAGTGTGTCATAATCTGCCCCCACACCTGAATTGTGTCATAAGTTGCCGATACCTTAATTGTGTCATAAGTTGCCCCTACCTGTTTCGTTCAATAACAGAGGTGCGCAGTGAAGTAGTGACGCACACCGAGACCGGATGTTGCGCAATGTCAGTGTCGGCCATGTTTACGCCGACGCCCGTCGAAAACTTGTGGTTCTGTACAATCTGATCGGTTCGAAACATTCTATGCTTCATTGGGCTCCTGTTTAATCACATCCATAAAATATATTGTACGTCAAATGCCTTACATTTGTAGAGCATGATATAGATCATTCATAGGTTAAATACTATGGCGATGTTTAACCATTGCCATATATTTATATATATATATATATATATTTTAAAAACGTTGTAAACAATATAAAGTGGACGTTGTCACCGTTAAGTGTACATCTCACTGATACACACAGCGTTAGCAATTAAAGTTCAGTGGCCCTGTTAATACGGGCGTTTTCCTGACACTCTCCTAATTGAACTTAACGAATTTTAACGAATTTTAACGAGTTTTAACGAATTTTAACGAATTTTCTTGCCTCGAACTTGACAGAAATTATTTTTTATAAAATAAAGAAAAGGAGTTTAAAAAAAAAGTGTAATAATGTGAAATTAAAAATGGATAATAAAAAAAAGAAAAATCAATTGTTGTATCATTTCCGATGGGGTGCGCCTTGTTTCAAGTGATGGATGTTTTGCAGTGGCTTAGCGAGCTTAATTCGCCCCCGGGGCACAATACTGTTTTAGCGCCCCCCCCCCTATTCGAAAACCATACAACATTATATGTAAAATATACCATTTGGCGCCCCTTTGTGAGTAGTGCCCGGGGCATGATGCCCCCCTTGCTCCCCTCGCTACGCCACTGATGTTATGGTCAAGATCCGAGAAAACCTGAAACATACCTGGCAGGCTGCTAATAGAGGACGCACTACTTTAATCAATTAGTTAAAGAAAGGGTCAACATTTAATGAAGATACACGATGCGGTATTAATACTAGGAATTACTAGCCAACTATGCCCGGCTTTTCTCGGGTTCCCATTCTCTGCGAGGGAAAAAAAAAACAAGCTTCTACAGCGTTCTTAACAAGACATCGAAAATAAGGGCTCTGTAAAAAAATAAATACACCTCACTAAAAAAATAAATAAATAAGTTTTAACATTTTCTCTTATAACAAAAAAAAACCTTTCACATTTATAATGACTTTTGTAAAAAAAAAAAAAAAAAAAACATTTTGAGGCCCAGCCCGTTTCATTGCTGTTTAAGTAATTTCAATCTGGACCCAGTAAAAGATCATGTCTAAAAGTCTATTCAAACTTTTAAAAGTTGTCTCATTGAAAAATAAAAATAAAAAATAGTAAAAAAAAATCTTCACCAAAGTGAAAGCTCTACAAGTTTATCCATCTGCGATGACGCAAAAGGACGTTTCATTTAATTATTGACTCGATGAGTTAAACCGTGGTTATCATGGAAAAACAGCCCCCTCCCTCCCCCCCGGGGGGGGGGGACATCAAACCCTCGAGCAATTCTAGAGCTAGCAAGGTGAAGATTTAAATTTAAATTAATTTTAAGGAGATAGCAATTAACGTTATGTCACAATTCTGAGAATTTGAAGTCAAGCCCTTTTGGCTACATACACTCCACCACGCAAATAATGACAATTCTGACAAGTTTCTGTCAATTACTTTGGGCTTGTATGCTCCGCCCTACCAACAATCACCAACAGAATATTTAGGCTCACCAACTCAAAGGATGTTTAAATGTTCATTTAAAAAAAAACCCCACAAATCTTTCTAAAAAATAAAGCTCTTTTAAGTACCGGTATCACAATTATTTTGTGCATCAGTGGCGGATCCGCGAATACCTCGACAGCTGGGTTCGCAATGCTCTCTATCCAATTACCTTCATTGCAATCTTTAAAATATTTACAGGTACACATGTACTATTTACTTAAATTTTCTTTTAAAAATTCAGGCATGATGAAGATGGGGAGGATAATAATGATGATGGTGGTGGTTATGGTTATGATAGTGATGAGTATGATGGTGATCATGTTAATCATGGTGATGATGATGTTGATGAGGATTATGATGTAATAACTAAAACGATGATGATGAGGATGGTCATAATTATGATGATCATGAGGATGACGATAACGATGATGATTAAGATGATGATGATGACGGTGAGGATGCTGATGGTGAGGATGTTGATGGTGATGATGGTGATGATTATGATGGTGTTTCCTGATTATCTCTAGCTCCAGGGTCAGCCACTGCAACGCCTTTAATTTGACCCCCCACCCCCGCCCAAATCGATTTCTTAAAACCTTTAATATTTTATCATATTTTTTTTATATCAAGCTTAAAACAAGACAGCAAGCTGGGCTGGCAAGTTACCAAACAAAGCTTGGGTGTCGGGGTGGGCTGGGACGCCCCACCGTGTGGCTGATCCAGACGACGATGTTATGAGTAATGGTGAGTTCGAGCCAGCCAAGTGCGGAGAAGATTGTCACCCCTTTCTCAAGGAAAAAAGACGTCGAGCGTTGGAAATGAATCGGATATGACGTCATTAACCTGAGACCGATTAGGAATGGAAGCTATTCTATACTCTTAAACCAGTGGTTCTCAACCTTCCTAAATGCCGCGACCCTTTAATACAGTTACCCATGTTGAGGCGACCCCAAGCCACAAATTTATTTTCGTTGCTACTTCATAACTTTAGAGCATATGTGTTTTCCGACGGTCTTAGGCGACCCCAATGAGTCTTGACCCACAGGTTGAGAACCACTGTCGTAAACGTTCTCAACTTTATTTCAATTCTCGCCAAACATTAAATATGTTTTAACTAGGAATAAAACAGTAATTAATTTGTGGACAAAATCTAGACGAAGGGTAATTGGGGTGGGGGTGGGGTTAAGGGTGGTGGTGGGGGTATTACAGGGATGAACGAGTGCGTACCATGTACAACCAGGGGCGTCAGTTATGTAGGACAGGGGGGTGCAATCCTCGTCCGGCCCCCCCACCACCCCTCACCTCAATTTGCAAGTTGTTTTTTTCCCCAGTTGGTTTCAGAATCAGAAAATCAAAGGTAGAGATATAAAAGACAATGCGATCATTTAAAATTAACAATAGAAAACATCTATGATAATCTGGCTGTTCTCTTCGCAGTTGATGTGTACTGTGACGTCACCAGTAGTAAGCTATGTACTGTGCTGCCTTTAGTATTAAACAACTCAACAAACCGGCCAGGTTTTGGTCCCCAGCCCCTTCAAACCTTGTGATAAATAAAAAGCAGAACTGAAATGACGTCCTTCGTGTACAACACCTGCATTCGTCTGACTTTGCCCATACGCGGTTGTAGAAATCTGTTTTTTTCTTTCTTTTGTTTCCTTTTTTCCATTAATTGAATATGGGTAAAACAATTGACGTGCAAATTGCAACGAGCGAGATGAAATTAGTTTGCGACCTTGAAACAGAATAACACCTTCCCCACAACACCCCCACCCCATCCCCCTTTTTTTTCCTCTTACCACATTCACAACCCCCCCCCCCCCCCCAACCTATGTGGGTCTCAGTCTCACATCGAGATGGCACAAGGTAAAACGAGTATGGACACCTGCTAATGATTGACCCAGAAAACAAGTGTTGCAAAGGTTAACCAGCTGACTGACCCCCCTGGTGTCTAAGCAAACCGCTGATACGTCCCCCCAAGTTAATTAAAAGTCTGATCCAGTTGACGTGACGGAGGGGGCGAAGATGGATAGTTCAGAGATACAGGTTTGGTGGGGTTTCTCAAAAGTAAGCCCTAGGGTGTGGGGGGGGGGGGAGGAGCGGAGGGTGTGGGGGGCGATCATGTGATCTGTTCCCGCGTCTTCACTGGCTTGTTTTGTCAATTTGCCATGGCTTATAATTGTCTTTGACAGTCCCCATTGTCATTTCCCCCAAACGTCTGTCGTTGAGAAGAAACAAATTTGCTTATATCTGTTATATAAAATGTTAATGTGACTGTCACGCTGATTCTTATGTACACGCCCCTGACACGTTTTCTGTCCTTCTGCTGTGTCATTTGAATTCTCTGGCGATTGTCCCTGCCGTTTTTCAGAGACTGTGTCCATAGTGTGAGTCGTGTTCCTTTTTTTGTCTTTGTCCGTCTTTGCCCTTTTTATTCCATGTCTGCTTCAGCAACTGTGATGTGTCTGACTTTGCACCGCGTTAATTCTATTGCTAAATTACGTCATTCATCTCTCCCACCCCATTAGTGAGTTTAAAACGCACCCAAAAAAAAAAAAAAAAAAAAAAGAAAGGAAAAAGAAAAAGAAAAAGAAAAAAGAAATTTGACATACCTGCACGCGCTGTGACGTACACAGCTGTCGTTAAGATAACCAGACTCCACGATACAATAAATCCACATTTCGAAACACACAGCCTGGAATGCGGTCTTAATGACGCCATCGCGGGGAACTTCCTTTAGAGCTAAAATATTTAAAAAAAATAAACACGAGTCACAGGACTAAAATTAGCACAATTTTATTATTCTCTATGGCTATCTTTTTTTTCTCACTTCACATGTTTCACCCTGATCAACGTAGAATCGCTCCGCATAAGATATTGATATATTTCTATAACATTCTTTAATTTTAATTTGCAATGACTGAAGCAGTTTTAAAAAAAAAAAAAAAGAGAGATGTCCCTGGTTCGATTTCAGTTAGCTATGAATCCAGATACGTGTCTAGATGGTGATTAGCTCCAGACGCTTATCTAACTATTGCCAGTGGAACTCAGTACTGGTATCTAACTTTATACACTTTGCACAATGGCTTCCATAGCATAAAACCATTTAATGGGGGTGAATTAAATTGGATTGAAATTTAAGGTATTGAAATTTGAAGTCTTGAAAGTTATTCCAAAATGGTGTTGACATATACGACGTAACAAACACTTCATTAATCTATTCTTTTGTTTTGCTTGTTGAGATCTTGAAATTTGTGTATTGCTACAATCTGATAGCTGGAAAGTGGATTCAATTCATTGGATTGCCTTTAGTTAAACGCATCACAGATGAACGTTACTGTAAACCCACGTGATCACATTGATGAGTTAAGATGAGCGTCTTGAGTTCCCGTACACAAATACACGCATGAGTTGGTGACCGTCACAGGTTCGCAGGTTTAAAACAATGTATTGATAAGCACCTTTTATCCCTCTGATGAGCACATATTTTTACGTTGAAGGAAAGCACCTATTAGTCCTCTGATGAAAAGCACCTATTATTTCTCTGATGATAAGCACCTATTATTCCGCTGAAGGAAAGCACCTATTAGTCCTCTGATGAAAAGCACCTATTATTTCTCTGATGATAAGCACCTATTATTCCGTTGAAGGAAAGCACCTATTAGTCCTCTGATGAAAAGCACCTATTATTTCTCTGATGATAAGCACCTATTATTCCGCTGAAGGAAGTCACCTATTAGTCCTCTGATGATAAGCACCTATTATTTCTCTGATGATAAGCACCTATCACTCCTCTTATGATAAGCACCAATCATACCTCACAAAAGAACAAACAATGTTTACAGATCATGGCGCCTCCATTTCCTAAACGCGCGAACCGCGCGTTGTCTGCGAGTAGCATCGAAAGTGACAGAGCGAGCGAGCGAGAGGGAGAGGGGTAGAGAGAGGAGAGAGAGAGAGAGAGAGAGAGGCGGGGGGAGTGGGGATGGGAAACGAATGTCCACACTTAACATACGGCGGCCCCCATTGAATCATGCCGAGTAAACGGCTATTTATAGAAGCGCCGCGTGCTGGGTACACGACGTACTGCTAGACCTCGGCTGTAAAGTTCTCGGGAAATCTATGGAAATCTATGGATTTTTTTTTGTTTTTTTTTTGGTTGTAAAATTTTTTTAAAGGAAAAAGTATTAATAGCCTCAAGATGTTAGAGCTCGGTTGCACCAGCCCCCTCCGCCTCCCCTTCCCCGGAACTAATTGTTTTTTGTTTGTTGATGGAAATGAATGACATGAACTATGAACAGAGCTTTCAAAATAGTTTTTAAATATACAATTAAAATTATATATATGTAGAGCATATGTGTTTTCCGCAATTTACCAAACATCACCGCCTTCAAAACTGCACTCAAAAACTCATCTACTCATCTCTTTAAACTCTACTATCCTGACTGATCCCCCCCTCTGAACGCTAGACGAAACTGCTGAGTGCTGTCCATGGCTTGACATTTAAAGAGTTATGGAATGGTTGAAGCGAATACACATTTGTTTTGTTTTATTTAATAAATGTATGTTCATTTTTAAGTTCATGGTTATGTTTGTTAAATTGTATGTACAGCCCTAGTTTGGGGTACTACGCTATAAAAAAACTTCTTATAATAATAATAATAATATAGTTTCAAGATCTACTGAAATGGTTTCGTTGGAAAGGACTTTGAAGCATATGTATATGCCGAGATTGTACAGTTGTTGGTTATCTTTCATGGGCTGTGTGCATGTTAAGTCGAAACTTATACTTTGGTTTCGAGACCTTAGTGTTTACAGTCTATGACCTTACACTATGTGACCTTACAGTGTACGACCAGACAGTCTATGACCTTTCACTCTTTGATCTTACACTCGGTGACCCTATAGTATATGGCAGTACACTCTGCGACCTTACCGTGTACGGTCAGACAATCTATGACATTGCAGTGTTCGGTCTAACTGCCCATGACCTTACAATCTGTGACCTTACAGTCTATGACCTTACACCCTGTGAACTTACAGTCTCTGAACTTGCAGTCTATGACTTTACAGTCAAAAAACTATACAGTCTATGACCTTACACTCTGTGACCTTACAGTGTATGACCTAACAGTCTGGTACCTCATGTCACGCTTATGTCAACCTTGGCTTTGTGATAACAAAATCAGCGATGTTACCTTAGTTCAGCGGTTTTCAACCTTCCTAATGCCGGGACCCTTTAATACAGTTCCTCGTGCTATAGCGACCCCGAACCACAAAATTATTTTCGTTGCTTCTTCATAACTGTAGAGCATATGTGTTTTCAGATGCTCTTTGCATAACCCTTGGAAGGGTCGCTCGACAGGCTGAGAACCGCTGCCTTATGTGGTGTGATATTCCAGTCAATCTGTTAATAAACGTGATCATTTATTATGTAAACCTCTAGGCTAATGACCTTAAGCTATACTATGACCTAACTGAATGTGTCATTTCTGTATTTGAGTCAGAGGCATACATATAACAGTTGTGCTGTGTCATTTCTGTATGCGAGACAGAGGCATACATATAACAGTTGTGCTGTGTCATTTCTGTATGCGAGACAGAGGCATACGTATAACAGTTGTGCTGTGTCATGCGTACAACAGTTGTTATCCATTATGTTAGCATTCAATGAGCAAGCGACACTATCCCTTCGCCGTTAAAAGAGTTGTCAACTAGGGGAGATAACTATGAATTTAATAAATTCGTAACATTTTCATCATTGAAGGGCCTTTAATTGCTCTTATTTGGTTGAAATATGCCAGAGACTTAAAAAAAATAGATAAAAAATCAAAGATATTTAATAAACTTGAAATAAATTATAAAAAAAAAAACAAAAAAAACACACACAACTTTTTTCTTTATATTGTTACTGGTAACCTTTACCACTGACTTAAATATTTTGATCCATGAAATGATTTTTGGACTGGTTTTTTTAAATAAAAGGAGTAGACCAGTGATTCCCAAAGTGGTCTATATAGACCCCCAGGGGTCTACGACAACTTGCAAGGGGTCTGGGTCAGCGGGAAAAAAATTGGGGGTCCATGAAATGAAAATGGGGGTCGAAGATAGTGGATCTCATGTAAGCCGGTGGTGACTTCTATTTTGACATTCCATGATCCATGAATGGAATAATCCATATACACAGATAGTATCTTTTTACTTCCATAATACTATCTTACAATATAAAGACATATATCTTCCTACATAAATTATAAAAGTACCTATAAAATGTTAAATATCATGTTAGTTTCTTTGCTATTTCTTGGTTAAACTTTTTACGAGCTATTTTTTAAAAAAAAAAACCTACATTGGAGAGTGGTACAACATTGTTTATAAACGAAACAAACTTTGTTTGAGAGTGCGATTTCCGGGGGAAGTGAGAAATGTTTTGGGAGAGCTTATGGAGGTTGAGTTTAATGGAGGTTAACGTTGCGTTTGAAAGTTGAGGAAACATTACCTGACTATATTAATCTATCAATACGTTCTCTTGTTTACAATTCTTAATGAGGAGTTCCTTGGTTATTCATTAACGTCTGTGTTGTCTTCGTTAAAATCCTCAACGTCTGGATACTGAACTTTCACAGAGAGGTACAGCCCCGTATTAATCAACACCAATATTGCTTGGTACGCGAAGGGCCGTACCTTAGAAGATCTCATTCTGTGACAGATACCATAGGATTTAAATATAGTGTTATCCACGTAAAAATGTACACATCCTATTTCATACCTCCGATATGTATGTACCCAATGAAAATTAATTATTTATCAAATTCATTCCTTTTATTTTGAGACGTATCTTGAGCTGCCAGGGGCGTATCGTATGCTGCCTGGGGCAAAATGACCCACTCCCTCCCACCCCCCAGATTACAAAAAAAAAAATTTATAAAATATTTCACCGGATTTTAGTCCTTTCCATAACCAAACTAACTTCATATGGTTTTTTCTTATTTGGATGAGTTATAAGTGGATTAGTGAATGCTATTTGGCTATTGAGTTTTGATGCACTCACTGACTTACGATATTTAAAAAAAGTAAAAACTTAGTAAATGTCAAAAATACAAAGGTAAAATTTGTGCGTGTTTTTTTAACAATTTAAAATGCATTCAATTAAGTTTATTAATTTTACTTTTAAGAAGGGGAAAATATATTATCGGTTCTGTCACGCGCGGTTATTAAATCAAAGAAACGTACGAGTTGTGGCTAAAATATGAGATTCCCGCTATGGCATCATTTTGCGTGTTTATTGAGAACAAATGCTAATAATTTTGTTTCGCAATATTAACAACGTACTAAAAACTGACTAAAACAGCTAATTTTTGGGTTTTCCCGATAAATGTGATTACGGTTTAATTCTTTGATCATATTTTTTAAATTCATATTTATTTCATAGCAAACGCAAACAAATTGCTCTAGATAGTTCCTTCGTTGTTACTTTAAATGTATTTGTTATTTATAATAATAATACTTAAAACTTTTACTAAAATAAAAGCGGATATATAATATTATTTGCGCATTGTAAACATGACGAAGAACGTTCACTCCCCCCACCTCCGACACATTTAAAAAAATAAATCTCGCCTGACAATTAGCGGCGGCCCCTCACACTATTTCTCTAGATTCTCAACCGAACTGCTACCTCAAAGCCGGTCTGAAATCCTCCGATAGCTCGGGGGTGATGAGGGTGGCTGTGAGTGGGCCAGGGGGGGGGGGAGTGGGGTGTGTGTGCAAAAGGCTCTTATTTTAGGTTTTTGTGTCGGGATGGGCGAGGCAGCAGCAGTAATGAGATTGCTATATGGCGTGTGAGCTCAACTTTAATGGGCGTGGCACGGAGCTTGACTTTATTCATTCCTCTAAGTCCATATTACAACTAATTCATGGGTACAATCATGGCAACTGCAAGTAATTCATGGGTACAATCATTGCAAATGCAAGTAATTCATAGGTAAAATCATGGCAACTGCAAGTAATTCATAGGTACAATCATGGCAACTGCAAGTGATTCATAGGTACAATCATGGCAACTGCAAGTAATTCATAGGTACAATCATGGCAACTGCAAGTAATTCATAGGTACAATCATGGCAACTGCAAGTAATTCATAGGTACAATCATGGCAACTGCAAGTGATTCATGGGTACAATCATGGCAACTGCAAGTAATTCATAGGTAAAATAATGGCAACTGCAAGTGATTCATAGGTACAATCATGGCAACTGCAAGTAATTCATAGGTACAATCATGGCAACTGCAAGTGATTCATGGGTACAATTATGGCAACTGCAAGTAATTCATAGGTAAAATCATGGCAACTGCAAGTAATTCATAGGTACAATCATGGCAACTCCAAGTGATTCATAGGTACAATCATGGCAACTGCAAGTAATTCATAGGTACAATCATGGCAACTGCAAGTGTTTCATAGGTACAATCATGGCAACTGCAAGTGATTCATAGGTACAAAACTGCAAGTAATTCATAGGTACAATCATGGCAACTGCAAGTGATTCATAGGTAAAATCATGGCAACTGCAAGTAATTCATAGGTACAATCATGGCAACTGAAATTGATTCATATGTACAATCATGGCAACTGCAAGTGATTCATAGGTAAAATCATGGCAACTGCAAGTGATTCATAGGTACAATCATGGCAACTGCAAGTGATTCATAAGTACAATCATGGCAACTGCAAGAAATTCATAGGTACAATCATGGCAACTGCAAGTGATTCATAGGTACAATCATGGCAACTGCAAGTAATTCATAGGTACAATCATGGCAACTGCAAGTGATTCATAGGTACAATCATGGCAACTGCAAGTGATTCATAGGTAAAATCATCGCAACTGCAAGTAATTCATAGGTACAATCATGGCAACTGCAAGTGATTCATAGGTACAATCCTGGCAACTGCAAGTAATTCATAGGTACAATCATGGCAACTGCAAGTGATTCATAGGTACAATCATGGCAACTGCAAGTAATTCATAGTTACAATTATGGCAACTGCAAGTGATTCATTGGTACAATCATGGCAACTGCAAGTGATTCATAGGTAAAATCATGGCAACTGCAAGTGATTCATAGGTACAATCATTGCAACTGCAAGTGATTCATAGGTAAAATCATGGCAACTGCAAGTGATTCATAGGTACAATCATGGCAACTGCAAGTGATTCATAGATACAATCATGGCAACTGCTAGTGATTCATTGGTACAATCATGGCAACTGCAAGTGATTCATAGGTACAATCTTGACAACTGCAAGTGATTCATAAGTACAATCATGGCAAATGCAAGTAATTCATTGGTGCAATCATGACAACTGCTAGTGATTCATAGGTACAATCATTGCAACTTCAACTGATTATAGGTACAATCATGGCAACTTCAACTGATTTATAGGTACAATCATGACAACTGCAAGTGATTCATATGTACAATCATGACAACTACAACTGATTTATGAGGACAATCACAACAACGTGTGAACCACTACTGGTTCCTTTACAGTTTGCATGTGTAAGTAGAAATAGAAATCCAACAATTCAATAAATAATTTAAAATTTAAAGTACGAATCTTGATGTAAAAAAAAATTTGGCTCTTGTCCCAAATCCGACCTACAACGTCACGTCAACGATAGTGGCGTACTCCAAACGCTTCAATTGTATTTTTTAAAACTACTTTGTCGTTAGTTCTTATGTTTTCCTCACATGTTCTGTCTGCTGGGGAAGGATCTCAGCCGAGACTTTCTTCTTTCATTGCCCTGTCTGTACTTTTCAAGCTTCCGCATATATTTTCCCACCATTGACTTTAGATTTTGCTCAGTCGTTTTGCTATCAAACTATCCACTTTTACCTTTTGACAATTTCATCGTTGTTAAATCCTTAATATTAACTTCGTTTCTGTTTCTTGGATGGTAAAAGCAAATTGACCCACTTCTCGTCAACCGATCGCTCCGACACTTGGGACATAGACTCGTTGCCCCTAACAACCAACTCCACCAACCCCACAAAAATCAGGTTTTCCATTGCCCCTCAACCCCCCCCCCCCCCCCCCGGGGAACATGTAGGAAGTATTATGCCACCTATTTCACGAATTTAATTCCCGAAAACTGCGCTAAATAAGACTTTTTAATTTTTAAAAAAAATATCGCAAATGCGTTTGGTGCGTAATATTTTCTTTTCTTTTTCTGAAACAGTTGGTGCAATGAATCTGTGGTGTTCGAGCGGGTGGGTCATGAAAATAGTGATATGAAATAAAAGAATAAAAACTGCATAAAGAGGATTTTGACCAAATACTTTGTTTTTAAGGGTTGTATAATTTCTTCACCTGTCAGAGTCAAGGAAGACACCAGAGGCGCCATTTTGTTTTAGATCTTAATGTGCTGCTACAAGCGCGCCACCCCCCCCCCCCTCACGACATCAGCCATGTTGAAGATTGTCGGGCCAATCCGACAGTCTCGTTTTCGTCAGCACGTGCTGGTCGTCACGCGATGGGTGGAGTTGTACAGATGTGGACACAGTTATGAACATGTGTAGAGTTCTACTTCTTTTTTTTGTGTTTCTTTTTGTTTTTGTCCTGTGGCATAATGGCTTGAAGTCAGTCGGTAGTTTGTTGACTGACATGTAAGAAAACAACAACAATGCAAGTATGACAAACAATCAAAGTAACGTTGGATCTGTTTGGATCTGAGCAAATGGCGTCACGCGTTTCACTGCCCTCCATTTTTAGTTTGGTCTAAATCTGAACTAGATGTCGCTCATTATTCACCAGACATTTCATCGATCATTTAACTCCACAGTTTTTGTTGTTGAAATTTTGATAACCAAAACAAGAAATAATCTCAGAGACTCCGCAGACAAGGGAATGTTATATGATGATCCCGAAATAGTATATTTTGTGTCCAGGATCGTTTAGACCAGTGGTTCTCAGCCTTCTTAATGCCGAGACCCTTTAATGTAGTTCTTTATGTTGTGGCGACCCCCAACCACAAAATAATTTTCGTTAGTACTTCGTTATTGTATAACATATGTGTTTTCCGAGGGTCTTAGGCGACCCCTGGGAAAGGGTCGTTCGACCCCTAAAGGGGTAGCACCCCCACAGGTTCAGAACCGCTGGTTTAGACACTAGGCGTTGACAAGATCTTTCAAGACATCCAGATTTTTGCGAGATTAAAATTTGCTCCCAAGTTTTTAATCCAACATTCTTTTTGTCCCGGCATCACATCGCGTCTCAAGTTAGTATTAGACCGGACCTTTAATTTTTGCCCAGCAAAGGACTTGTCTTTTGTAGTTTTGTTTTGTCTTTTCGTAGCGTGTAACCGATCTACCTGTGTTAGTTATTTGTGAATATCATTCCGAGCGAAATTGCAAATGTAAATAACGTAGGTGTGTGTGTGCAGAAATTGACTGTACCTTTATCTTTCTCAGTAGCAATTTAGAAAACTCGGCGCTGTGCAGAAATCTTTTAGTATTGTTGGGCAGTTCTGGTTGACTCTGACCAAGTGAGAGTCAAATCACCGACCAATGGCATTATTAAACAGCCCAGTATCCTATTTCGGTGACACTTGAAGATATTATTGATTGTTAACATGGACAGTCGACCGACAGCGTGTAGTGGCGACGTGAGGGTAAAGAATGTTAAAGTAGTGGCGTCTTCAAAGTCACATGATGTTACCTTCATAATATAATATATATATATATATATTTTATTTTTTTATATGATATAAAGGAATTTTAACTCTCCTAGGAAATTGTTATCTGAAATGAAGAGATGTGTCCCAAGGCCGTATGTTTGTGAGTACCGCCATGAGATTAGGAGCAGATGACAACAGAAAACCTGCCAGCGGCTGGTCTGTTCAAAGTGATGATGTCACGCGATCTACTAGTCTGACTTGGGGGTGGGAGGGGAGTCAGAGGCGTAGATCAGTGGCTCTCAAGCGTTTTCTCGCCATGCCACCATGGTGACAAACCTTTCATCTGTTATGCCGCCCGTTCTACCCTTATTTAACATTATAATTTTTTTTTCATTTACCTTGACCCAATAAAAGAATATAAACACAATCAACGTGGAGCTAAAAATATTCGAACAACTGATAACAAATCAAATTGATTTAACAATAAATGTATTGACCAGCTCAAGCAACTCCTAAGTAAGTTTTTCCTTTAGGTTTCCATGTGTTTTTAAGCACACACACAAGTCGAGAGTCCATATTCCATTCGTCTACATAGGCCATCACATACATTACTTTGCCCAGAAAAAAACGGCCCCTATAACAAGGAGGGGAGGTAAGAAAGGGCATATACCCATAAGTAATCCCATTTGACGCGTTAGCGTTGCCCCTGACAACACCAGTCGGGCTAGCAAGATGGCGGCATAAGGTCCAGACGTCAGTTCACATGCCAGGTCTGTGTCCGCACCGCCGAACACGCCAGGAAATCGGCTCTTCAGTCGGTCTTCTGTGTTTCCGTCTTGTCAGTGGCGGTTCCTATACCTTGTTATCCTCCCATTCTGTCTCACTGCCACAGTAACGCTATACTGCGTTGTTTAGTGGAGACAGTAATTCTATAGGCTGATTGCCTGTTTCATATCTGGTAAGGATTTCAGTTTATTTCGCGACTGTGTTACCTTTTTTTCAAAAGTATTGCTGGAACTTTATAGTTTAATTTTAAGCCCCAACTGTCAGTGTTCAGTACAGCTAATCACGTTTCTATATTTCTTCAATATGTGGTGTGATTAGCAACCGCGGAATCACTTAATATCTTTTGTCCTCAAACTAAAATATAATTTTAAACAATGTTTCATTTTAAATTTTAAAAATAAATTCGTTACGAATTTCATCTCACAAAAAAGTATAATTTTAAATTGAAAAAAATTTCTTAAAAAATATCGAAAATAAACTTATATTTGTTACGCGCCGGTTTGCTTTGACCAGGTCGTAACATCTCTTTTGAGGTTAAATTTTAAAATATTAGTATTACTTCATTCCCAAAATATATTTCCATGTAAAAAAAAAACCCATTCATTAAAAATCATTTATATATATATATATATACGGCAATACTACACATTGTGATATTTGAACTTACAACAATAACCTGAAAGTGGTCCAACAATCTTTGACAGATTTTATTTAAAAAAAACAGTTGGTTCGACTGACAAGCCTTGTCGCAGGCGTTACATCAGAGAGTGCAATAGTAAAACACGATGGATCAGGTGAGGTGTAGCCCAGGACTCGCCCTTAATAACATGTAGACAATTCTTATAGAGCTTTAGCCACGCTGGGCTGTGGACCATGGGCGCCCGCAGATAATTTTCTAGAGGGGGCAAAATATTTTCAAGGAAAGGGGGGGGGGGGGCAAAAATACTTTCTCTTTATTTTCTCTTTACTTTAATAACTTTTTGTCTATTTTTGTCTAAAAAAATTTTTTAATCAATCAATCCAGTGGGGGGGGGGGCAAGTGCCCCACCTTGCCACTACTTGCGGGCGCCCATGCTTTGGACAGAAGACAGTTGGCCATACACAAAAAAAATAATAATCACCCGACAAAGGGAAGTGGTTTGGGGGGGGGGGGGGGTGTGGAAAATAATGGAACAAGGTATATGGATGATTGAATCGAAGGACTGGACGATACGTTAAGAACATTTCGGCTAATAGCCTTCCTCAGCTTACAGGGGAAAACGAGCATGCGGCAAGAAATTGAATTACATGTAACTACTTTCTATTCCTTGTCGCATTTTCATTAGGATGCATCGCTTGGTTAGCGCGTAGGCTGAAGCCGAGAAACATTTTCATACGAACCATTCACCAAAACAAACATATTTTAATCCTGGGCTAGAAGAAATAATTATAATACTTTTTTGATATCGTAAAAATAGTCACATACTTTTTGAAAACCTTTTTGAAATCTAGTGCAGCTTTGAATCTGTTACTTAGATTTTTTTAAACCGAAAGTTTAAAAAAAAAAGTTTTAAAAAAATGGGCGATATATTTTTACTCACCAGTAGCGACTTGGGGGTGTAGAGCTACCCGACTTGATAAATCCCTGGGCATCACGTATATTGCACCCCGCCCAACAATCACCCTTTTCCCGTAGACCCCCTCGAAACCCGCCTCGTCTTTGTACTTAAGTATTTTTAATTATTATTATTTTTGTTTGTTTGTTACTTATAAACAAAACATCTAAAGCTATCTGACTGGTCTTTGTGAGTGTGTGTGTTGACTGGTGAAAGTGAGTGTTAGTGTGTTAGTGTGTTAGTGAATGTAGCCAGGTTCACATAACGAATTAGTAGCTCTACATCTTTTTATAAAGTTTGTAGCGCCACGCAAGTTGTATTGAGTTTGTAGCGCCACGCAAGTTGTATTGAGTTTGTAGCGCCACTCAAGTTGTATTGAGTTTGTAGCGCCACTCAAGTTGTATTGAGTTTGTAGCGCCACTCAAGTTGTATTGAGTTTGTAGCGCCACTCAAGTTGTACCCTGGGGGTACGAAAAGAAGGGAGGGGGGGGGAGTTTGTTGGGGGGTACGCGCTTCAAAGGAAAAAATAAATATGTTTTTATTGTCATTAAAGTATGTGCGCTTATTTCAACGAGTGATAGGAAGTATTACGAAATATATAGACAGGGGTACACAGGCATCAAACGTTTGGGAAACACTGCTGTAAGACATGGGATGTATGATAGTATGTATTTTATATCTGAAAACAGCTTAGAGTTGACATTGTGGGCTGTTCACTTTCCTCTCCTAAATTCATGACGTAATATATTTCTTGACTCACTCCTGTATTATTTTCGGACCACCACACCCATACACCATCACACCCACACGCCCATACACCATCACACTCACACACCATCACACCCACACACCACCACACCATCACACACCCACACACCATCACACCCACACACCATCACACACCATCACACACCATCACACGCACACACACACACACATATACAGTGTGAGACAACGGCCAAGGAGCAGGAAGCATTGAAAGAGTTCAAAGACAGAGTGTCTGATCTACTGACGTCGCAGGACGATTACAGTCTCAGCAAGTGGCTGAAAGGTGGGTCGAAAATTTCTTGTACACGCGAATGCTGAACGGATTATATAGCCTTGACACTAGTGGTGCTCTCCTGATATATTCAAATATTTATCAGCTAACAGTAATTTGATTTTTTTATGATAGGAAAAAAAAGGGGGGGGGAGGAGGGGGGACAGGTGGGGTTAATGGTGATTCAAATGTAAAATAATATCGATCTATGTCACATCAATCTTTTTTCATATAAGTTTTTATCAGTAAATAAATCTGGCCATGAATGAGATTGTGAATGCGTTAGATTGCCGGGTCAAAAAACTTTAATATGTTTGATTTTGCTGCATTTTTAAGATTGCACCATAATGTAAGAGGGTGTTTTTTTTTTTTTTTTTTTTTTTTTTTAATTAAAAATTTAAAAAAATTAAATTTAATAAGACATTTGCTAACACTTTGAAATTTTTTTTTTATTAAAAGATGCACATTAAAAGATTTATTAAATTGCAAGGTCTCACATTTCCTTCAGTTTGGCCTTTTTTACGTCTGGTTTGTTCTCCCTTTATTATGGATCATTTGAACACTGTCCAAGTTGAGAAGAAAAACAATATTACATCTAGATTAACGAAAAGTTCAGTTCAGAATATCATGAGCAGCCAAATTAAGACAAAGTATGTAGTTTAACTTTAATCTTTTTTAAAAAAAAAAATTTTTTCAGCGCGGAACTATGACGTCAGCAAGGCAGAGGCCATGTTTAGAACGGTGAGTCAGGTTTTCTGAGTTCTGAGGGCATTCCCTGCGTCCACCAGCCCTCATTAAGTGGACAATAGCTCACACTGCACCAAACCACAAATTAAAAAAAAACAAAAAAAAAAACTAAAAAATTAATAATCTACATTCTATAGGATCACTAATTAAGTCATTATTGTCATCAAATGAGTTCATTTATGGCTGGTTTCTACGCTAGAGAAACACTTTACATGTCTTGTGCTTAAATTGTTATAGTTGTAAAATGTTGTCTTGGTTAAAATTTGTATTTATATATATATGTGCTGAAAATAAATACCTAAGATGGTATTGAAACAAATCCATTTATTGGGGTCAATAGAGAATCTTATATCATCTTATATTATGTTATCTTATCTTAACGGATCATATCGAATACTGTAGTATCTTAAATAATAAATAAACACATTTTGGTATCATGTGCGACTGAAAATGATGTCAAATTTCACTCGAAGCTGCCCACTGGGTAGCACGATTTTTACAAACTTAACTTTTTGATGTGTCAGGGCAGATAACGCTCTATAATGTATTAAAAAAAAATAAAGTACATAATCCATTTCTCTCCCTTTACAGAGCGTGGCTTACAGAGAAAAGATGAAGGTGGATACACTGCTCACAGAATACGAGCCCCCAGCAGTAGGTCGACCAGCTGTGTTCAGACATCTGTCCATGCTCCTCTTTGTGTCACACTATCAGCCCTTTAGGACTGTCCTTCAACACAGTGGTTTAATTATTTTCCTCTTGAAAATAAATGACGGCCTGGCTCCAAAGTAAAACAATAAACCGTACCCCCCCCCCCCACCTTTCACACCCACTGCCCAGAAAATAAAAAAAAGTAATTAATCAAATTAAATTAATGAATCGATGATAGAGAAACAATTAAGAAAGGCTGAGATGACAAAAAAATTTAGGGGAAAAAAAAGTGCTGATTTAACAACGATGTTTAGAAGTTAAAAAAATTAAGTCCTCTGAGTTATCACGCAGTGTGTTCGATGATCTGATTGACAGGTTCTCAAAAAGTACATGTCAGGGGGCACGTGCGGTCACGACAAGGAGGGGTCACCCGTGCGTATCGAACTGTTCGGCAAGATGGACATGAAAGGGTTGATGTACTCGGCCAGGAAGGCTGACATGGAGAAGGTGAAACTGAAACAATGCGAAGGTCATCTCAAGGACTGGGAGGAAATGTCAAACAAGGTCAGTACAAAAGAGAGGTCATCAGTTAAGTATTTGTTAAAATAGTATGCAATTTTGTTTTGAATTAAAGACAATTCAGAATCTTTACTATGTTAAAAGCTCGTTTAAAAAAACAACAACTGTCAATGCAATTATTGGGAATATTCACTGAAATATTGTTTGTATTTTAAGGATATAGTTTACAGTGATCATTCAGTAATCTTGTTATCTAATCGAATCAATAAGTTTATATTAAACTACGTGATCAGTTCCTACATTCGTGGCTTTAAACCGACATTCTATCCTCTACGTCGGGATCTTTCTCTGAAAGAATGCATAGACAATTTCATCTTAATCTTTACAACGTACAACAACTAATTCTTACATCAACTATTGATCTTTTGTATAATATTATTTCCAAGTGTGTACACACTTCTACGCGCTCCTTTAAACATATCTCTGTAGAAGAACTATGAAGCAACGCCGCCCCCTCTTTTTCTAAGCTTTTAAAACTATTTTTAGTGACAAGAACACCTGGAGCAGGGGCGTCTAACCTGCTTTTAGGTGTTGCGGGAATCAGTTGAATCCAATCTGAGTTCGATTACCAAAGACTACTGACGGCTCACTCTAAAACATCCCATTATACCTCCCCCTTACCCCGCCTTTTGAATCATTCCAGGTAACAATTATATTGGAACGAAAAATAATACGATTGGGGGGTTGGGGGGGGGGGGGTAATTTTTGTCACGAGGGGAAAAAAGTCAGTGTTTAATAATTTTCAGACTTATACGGGGATTTCTTCTCTTAATCTCTTACTCGCAATGATTTTCTTTTATTTGACCGCACAGCCGCACCGACGCTTGTAAGGTCAATGCACATTAAGATTTTCACACACACTCACACACACACACACACACACACAAAAACCAGAACAAAAATTCATAAGCCCTTCTTAAAATAATCATATGATAACAACGCTCTAACAATGTTCTAACAACACTCTAATAATGTTCAGCAATGTTCTAACAATGTTCCAACAATGTTCCAACAATGTTCCAACAATGTTCCAAAAATGCTCTAACAATGTTCCAACTATTTTCTAACAATGTTCTAACAATGTTCTAACAATGTTCTAACAATTTTTAAACGGTTGAGTTTCGTATTAATTGACAGTGATACCACCGAATTAAACACCAACACCATGAATAGCCACTACAACATTATACAAAACCAAGATCTATTGGGGGGGGGGGGGAGAAAGGTGATTGGCTTCCTCAACTCGGGGTGGGGTGTGTTGGGGTGTGGGGGGATATGTGGGGGGTGTGGGGATACATATCCCTGACCTGAAGTACAGGAGAGCTTCTGGTACTTTTTTATAACTGACAAACGATTTTTGAAACGATCCTGTAACGCACTCTAGTAAGGATTGTGAGCTGCCCCATTTGACTAAACGATTTGCAGATTTGCAGAAATGTGCACGTTCATAATGTATAGTGCAAGCCATACACGAATTGATGTTATTGTTATATAAGTTAGACTGGCTTCCACACACAGAGTAAGAGTAATTACTTCTAATAAATTCTCAAATCTAGAGTGTTGAACAAATTTGGTTTTGAGGCTGTGTATTCCTCTCTCTCCCCCCCCCCCCCTTAAAAAAAAACCAAGGCCGATTTAAACAGAAAGCACATGTAAAATTAATACACTGATAATGTTTGAATCATATATGTACAGTTTTAGCACGGTGCTGTTTACGGCGAAAGTTATGTGAATCTTTGATACATTGCAGCTGAACCGACGGGTTGACGGGCTGGTGGTCATCTTTGACATGGACGACGTGTCCAGTAAAATGTTGTGGAGACCAGGTGTGTTTTGAATTAAATAATTCCTGTCACCTGCGATTGTCTGCAGTGAGTGTGTGCTTCTTGGTGCGTTCTTGGTGCTATTTGGCATCTTGGTGTGTACTGGATGATTGTTGGGATGTTCGTGTGCTGGTGTGTCGTCGGTGTGCTGGGTGGGTCGATGGTGTGCTGGTGTGTCGTCGGTGTGCTGGGTGGGTCGATGGTGAGCTGGTGTGTCGTCGGTGTGCTGGGTGGGTCGATGGTGTGCTGGTGTGTCGTCGGTGTGCTGGTCTTGACGGTGTGCTGATCGTGTGTTTGTTCTTTTCTCGTTCTTCCTGCCTAGAATTTTTTTAATTTTTTGTTACCAATCACTTTTGAAACATTCAATATTAATGACTGATGACACTGAAGTATCCGCACAGAGCCGATTACAATGCAACTGTGTATTGTCTTCATTTCCCAGGTCTACAAATGTACATGAACCTTGTCCGGGTGCTAGAAGACAACTACCCTGAGATGCTCAAGAAAATGTTTGTCATTAACGGTAACCTTAATCCGGAAAGAGGTTGTTTTTTTGTTTTTTTTGGGGGGGGGGAGGGGGTACACTTTGTCATCCGTGAATACTTAATCAATTTGTGTATTTAGTGGTTCATCATCATTCAGGTCCCACAGATGACATGTGCACTATTCTTCTCCATTCCTCTCGGTCGTCTGCCCTACGCATAGCATCGCCTAGATTTAATCCCCTCCATTCTTTGATATTATCTTCCCATCTTCTTCTCTGTCTTCCTCTTCTTCTCCCTCCTCTAGTAGTGCCCTGCAAGATCTCTTTAGGGGTTATTTATGTATAAAAGTTTTTTTTTAAAAATATTTTAAATCAAACAAGTCAAACATGCGTTTTAGGAGGACCTATTCCAAACCTTAAAAAAAAAAAAAAAATCCAATTAGATATTAACTCCGTTTGTTTCTAGCAGTCCTCCTGAACTGTTTGGCAACATTTTCTACCCTTTAATGTTGCTATTCCTTTCTCGACAGCGCCCCGGATATTTCCTCTGTTGTATAAGATCTGTAGACCACTCATCAGCCAGGACACCAAGAATAAGATCCATGTCCTTGGGTGTAAGTAACACTGGATTCGGGGGGGGGGGGGGGGGGGAGGGTTGCATGCTTATGGGTTAAAATAGAAATAGTCACAAAAAACAAGGCAGGTGACGTCATGATTCAAAACAGGAAACCGAAAATAAAGTTTCTTTAAAAAATGTATACAACCAATTTTTATTTAAAACACTTTAATGAAAAAGGTATTCAGGAACAGGAAAAATATACTTGTAAGTATAATGGCAAAATGATGAGCCATTGGTTCATTCACCTGTGATGAAAATATGATGAGCCATTGGTTCATTCACATGTAATGAAAATATGATGAGCCATTGGTTCATTCACATGTAATGAAAATATGATGAGCCATGGGTTGTTTCACGCGTAATGAAGTGTTACATCTTATCATGTCTGTTGGCCCCCTAAAGGCTTTCACTCTATCTTCTGTGTGCTCCAGCATTGAATAGCATTGGCGTTCGGATTTCATACATGAATTATTTGTTGAGGAGTTTAATGACGGTTGCCAGAATGTAATTAGCATTTGTGTTTGACATGGCATCGCTGCATTAGTTACATGGCACCGCTACATTAGTTACATGGCACCGCTACATTAGTTACATGGCACCGCTGCATTAGTTACATGGCACCGCTACATTAGTTACATGGCACCGCTACATTAGTTACATGGCACCGCTGCATTAGTTACATGGCACCGCTACATTAGTTACATGGCATCGCTGCATTAGTTACATGGCACCGCTACATTAGTTACATGGCACCGCTGCATTAGTTACATGGCATCGCTGCATTAGTTACATGGCATCGCTACATTAGTTACATGGCGCCGCTGCATTAGTTACATGGCACCGCTGCATTAGTTACATGGCACCGCTACATTAGTTACATGGCATCGCTACATTAGTTACATGGCATCGCTGCATTATTTACATGGCACCGCTGCATTAGTTATATGGCACCGCTACATTAGTTACATGGCACCGCTACATTAGTTACATGGCATCGCTACATTAGTTACATGGCATCGCTGCATTAGTTACATGGCATCGCTACATTAGTTACATGGCATCGCTGCATTAGTTACATGGCATCGCTACATTAGTTACATGGCGCCGCTGCATTAGTTACATGGCACCGCTGCATTAGTTACATGGCACCGCTACATTAGTTACATGGCATCGCTACATTAGTTACATGGCATCGCTGCATTATTTACATGGCACCGCTGCATTAGTTATATGGCACCGCTACATTAGTTACATGGCACCGCTGCATTAGTTACATGGCACCGCTACATTAGTTACATGGCATCGCTACATTAGTTACATGGCATCGCTGCATTAGTTACATGGCATCGCTACATTAGTTACATGGCATCGCTGCATTAGTTACATGGCATCGCTACATTAGTTACATGGCATCGCTGCATTATTTACATGGCACCGCTGCATTAGTTATATGGCACCGCTACATTAGTTACATGGCACCGCTGCATTAGTTACATGGCACCGCTACATTAGTTACATGGCATCGCTACATTAGTTACATGGCATCGCTGCATTAGTTACATGGCATCGCTACATTAGTTACATGGCATCGCTGCATTAGTTACATGGCATCGCTGCATTAGTTACATGACATAGCTACATTAGTTACATGGCATCGGTATATTAGTTACATGGCATCGCAAAATTAGCTACTGACATCGCTACATTAGTTACATGGCATCACTACATTAGTTACATGGCACCGCTACATTCGTTACATGGCATCACTACATTAGTTACATGGCATCGCTGCATTAGTTACATGGCATCGCTACATTAGTTACATGGCGCCGCTACATTAGTTACATGACATCGCTACATTAGTTACATGGCAACGGTATATTAGTTACATGGCATCGCAAAATTAGTTACTGACATCGCTACATTAGTTACATGACATCGCTACATTAGTTACATGGCATCACTACATTAGTTACATGGCACCGCTACATTCGTTACATGGCATCACTACATTAGTTACATGGCACAGCTACATTAGTTACATGGCATCGCTACATTAGTTATGGCATCGCTACAATAGTTACATGACATCGCTACATTAGTTAAATGGCATCGCTACATTAGTTACATGGCATCGCTACATTAGTTATGGCATCGCTACATTAGTTACATGACATCGCTACATTAGTTAAATGGCATCGCTACATTAGTTAAATGGCATCGCTACATATGTTAAATGGCATCGCTACATATGTTAAATGGCATCGCTACATAAGTTTACGCTCTCCCGACAGCGGACTACTCTTCCACCTTACTCAAGTACATCGACGCCGAAGAGTTACCGGCCTTTTTGGGGGGTAAAAAAACGGATCCCGACGGCAACCCGAGGTGTGAAACCCTGGTGAGATTATTGTGTTTAACTTAGTCATGGGAGGTGAGATTGTGTTTAACTTAGTCATGGGAGGTGATATTGGGTTTAACTTAGTCATGGGAGTTGAGATTATTGTGTTAAACTTAGTAATGAGAGGTGAGATTATTGTGCTAAACTTAGTAATGAGAGATTATTGTGTTTAACTTATTTATGATGGCAGCTGGTTACCGGGTTTACTTTAAAATAATTGAAGTGAAGTGAACGAGGGAGTGAAATTTTCTTATTTAGTTTATAACAACATTCAAATTATTGCAATTTTGGCCATTTTTTTGCTTGGAGATTTTAGGGTTTTGGCAATCTTTATCATTTTAGCCATACATTTCCATTAGCACGTGAGTTTCGCATACTTAGCTTAACTAATTAGAAACCTGTTCCTAGAGTTGTAACTATTAATGCCAGAGTGCCCTTAAACATGGAATTTATGGAGGGGGCTTTACAGAGTAATCGTTATGCTTAATCAAGCTGTACTATTGAGGACGTTGGGTTGAATATTTTTTTTTGTTTGGAACCCTCCCAGATATGTCAAGGAGGACCGGTGCCAGAAGAATATTACCTCAACGACACGGAGAGTTCCGAGCACATGGAAACCGCCACCGTTGCCAGGGGAGACAAGTTAGCGATAGACGTGGTAGTCGCCAAGCCAGGGAGTGTTTTGAGGTGCGGTAAATTGACACTTTGGTAAATTGACACTTTACGCTGTTAACGTTCATGCGAACTGGTTACATGTATGCGGTCATTTGCAGATTTACAATAGAATGTTATGGGCCTCTTGCGCGTCAGTTTCCCCGTGTATCCTATCTTTAAACCAAGACACCAATACACCAAGTCACCAGTACACCAAGACACCAGTACACCAAGTCACCAGTACACCAAGACACCAGTACACCATGACACCAGTACACCAAGTCACCAGTACACCAAGACACCAGTACACCAAGTCACCAGTACACCAAGTCACCAGTACACCAAGTCACCAGTACACCAAGACACCAGTACACCAAGACACCAGTACACCAAGACACCAAGACACCAGTACACCAGTACACCAAGACACCAGTACACCAAGACGCCAGTACACCAAGACGCCAGTACACAAGTCACCAGTACACCAAGACACCAGTACACCAAGTCACCAGTACACCAAGACACCAGTACACCAAGACACCAGCACACCAAGACACCAGTACACCAAGACACCAGCACACCAAGACACCAGTACACCAAGACACCAGTACACCAGCACACCAAGACACCAGTACACCAAGACACCAGTACACCAAGTCACCAGTACACCAAGACACCAGTACACCAATACACCAGTACACCAAGTCACCAGTACACCAAGTCACCAGTAAAACAAAAATATAATAAACCAAAACACCCCAAACATATAGATACGTTTCATCAGATGTCAAGTATGTAAAAAATACATTATTGATAATGTCAAGACACTACTACTCTAATTATTTAGTAACTATGACAAGTGTTATACTTTACGTTCGTAACAAAGTCTAGCTGGGCAGCTGACCAGCACGGCAGGCTTACTTTGGTATCCAAGGCTTTCTGAGCAGCTGACCAGCATGGCCAGGCATTTAAATATACGAGAAGGATCTTCGTCGAGGAGGGAAGAAATGGAAAGAGAGATTGAGACAAGAGTGCAGAGGCCAAATGCAGACAAGAGTTCAGGTGCCAAATGCAGACAAGAGTGCGGTGCCAAATGCAGACAAGAGTGCAGAGGCCAAATGCAGACAAGAGTGCAGAGGCCAAATGCAGACAAGAGTGCAGAGGCCAAATGCAGACCAGAGTTCAGGTGCCAAATGCAGACAAGAGTGCGGTGCCAAATGCAGACAAGAGTGCAGAGGCCAAATGCAGACAAGAGTGCAGAGGCCAATGCAGACAAGAGTGCAGAGGCCAAATGCAGACAAGATTTCAAGTGCCAAATACAGACAAGAGTGCAGGTGCCAAATGCAGACAAGAGTGCAGAGGCCAAATGCAGACAAGATTTCAGGTGCCAAATGCAGACAAGAGTGCAGAGGCCAAATGCAGACAAGAGTGCATAGGCCAAATGCAGACAGTTATGAAATATCCCCGCTTCTAAGAAACTCAAGAATAAAGATGGAGACAAAACACAGGCTAATGGTAGCAAACAATTTCTCGGTAGCAGTTCGCTTCATCACAGCCTTTTCATCAACATATACACATCATCACAGCCATGTCATCAACAAATACACATAATCACAGCCATTTCATCAATAAATACACTTCATTGACAGACGTTTTATCGACAGACCACTTCATCGACAAACAAAAAGTCGACATGGACACTTCAGCAACAGCAAGTTCATGGACAAAAGTTTTCAATGAAGTGTCCCGCAACCTTTTACTCAAACCATTACTCACCAGTCGAACCATTACTAACCAGTCGAACCATTACTAACCAGTCGAACCATTACTAACCAGTCAAACCATTACTAACCAGTCGAACCATTACTAACCAGTAGAACCATTACTAACCAGTCGAATCATTACTAACCAGTCGAATCATTACTAACCAGTCGAACCATTACTAACCAGTCGAACCATTACTAACCAGTCGAACCATTACTAACCAGTCGAATCATTACTAACCAGTCGAATCATTACTAACCAGTCGAACCATTACTAACCAGTCGAACCATTACTAACCAGTCGAACCATTACTAACCAGTCGAACCATTACTAACCAGTCGAACCATTACTAAACAATGACAGAGGTCTCTGAATGACAGTCCTGAGAGAAAAGTCCTCACCAGCGAGATGAGATTTTTAAGGCGAGCGGCTTTTAAAACGAAAAGGTGACCATAAAATAAATTTAAAAAATGGTTGGTTTACAACTTAAACAGTCAGTATATGGACCAAGAGCAAATAAATTGGTTGCTACCACCCTGCTTCTAAATGCGTTGTTGTTGGCCTGCACTGCCAGTTTCCAACAGCGGGAACTCTGGGTTTCGGTGACAGAGGAAGAACACGCCATCCGCTGTTTTCATGGCACACTAAAAGTCCGTAACGTGAAACTACAGCAGTCCTCACACATTTTTACCATGTGGCTAATTGCCAGCAGCAGCAAAACCCCCCCCCCCCCAAACCAATCGACGACTCTGTTCAAAAATGGACCGAAGAATAAATTATTTCATTCTGAAATTCATTTTTTCAAAGACCTGTCATTTCTAACTCTCCATCATAAAGTTAGCCTGACTTACTTACATCATCATCCTCATCATCAGTGGCGCTACAGCCCATGTAGGGCCCTGTCCTGCTCCATCACATCTTTACATTCGGAACGATATATGGCTTTCCGCCTCAATGCGCGAACGCACAACTGGTGTAAATCCTTCTCTACTTAGTCGATCTATCTCAGCCTTCTGTCCGTATATCACTTTTGCTGCTCTACAATCCGGCATCCTTTCAATATGTCCTGCCCAGCGTAGTCTGCCTTTTTTTTTTTTATTGTTGCGACTATGGGTGGGTATTTGTACAATTTGTATAGATCTTGGTTTTTACGGATTTTCCAGATATCATTTTCCATCACTGGGCCGTATATTTTTCTGAGGATTTTAGACTCCATATATTGAGAAGGTTCTCTGCTTTTCTAGTATGGGTCCAAGTCTCACTAGCGTAAATTACTACTAGTCTTATGATAGTAGTGTATGTTTTTTTGTGTTCCCCTTGAGTGGTTTTTGCTTCCCATTAGCTTTTGTAGGCTGAAATAGGAACGGTTGCCTGTTGTTATCCTTTCTTTCACCTCCGACATGATTTCATTGTGCTCGTTTATAGTTGCCCTTAGATATTTGAATGTGGCCACGCTCTCAAATGCGTGGTTGTTTATGCTGATGTTGTCACCCCAGCGTGGGTGTTTCGTGACACTATCATATATTTTGTCTTTGGTTCCTTTACATCAAGACCAGATTTGTCTGAGGGATTTTCAAGTTCCCGGTCTTGCATACGGTCCATGCCATTTATACGTTCTTTCTCCATGTATACAATTATTATCACCACTGCCCAGAATAGATTTGCTTCTTGTGGTCTCGCGGTTTTAAAAAAAATTGAAAAATAAATAATCACTTAATCAGAAGCAACATTTTTAAAAAAAACCCAGTTAACTTAAGGCATGCAATTTTTTAAATGAGTTTTTGTGTGTTCTGTAGATGGGAGTTTAAGACTGATGGGTACGACATCGGTTTCGGAATATTCCGACATGAAGCAACGCAGCAGGTTCCTGTGGTTCCCGTGGAGAGAGTCAACAGCCACATGGTGCCAGAGGACGGAAGCTACCCGTGTGACGTGCCTGGAACGTGTGAGTCTCTTGATAGCGTCATGATCGCTGGTTTGAGAGTAAATATCCCGACACTCTGTAGCATAGATCACATTACGGTCTTCTAAGTCTGTGTCTCACGTACATTCCAAGGTCAAATACTGATTGGTGTGACCTTGACATTAATGTTGACAAATTTGATTGGTTTCGTGACCACCATAAAACCACGGACGGCCTAATGGTTAATCATTGTGTAATGGCATTCCCTTATAAATTACTGATTATTTTAGAAGAAACATCCCGCAGAAAATTTAAAAATGAATATCCTATAAAGTATATAAAATTGAATATCCTATATAGTATATCCCTGAATATCCTATTTAGTATATCTAACTGAATATCGCATATGATATATCCAAATGAATATCCCAAATGGCATATCTAAATGAATATCCTATATAGCAGAATAGAATATCCTATATAGTATATCGCACTGAATATCCCATGTAGCAAAACTGAGTATCCTATATAACAATAGCGTAACTGAATATCCTATATAGCATATCTAACTGAATATCCTATATAGATACTGTCGTATTCGACAACAAATACAGCAAATTACGGGACAAACGCCTCATCTACTCTATTGACGTGATGGTCGTTGAAGATCCCGAGGCTGGCGAGATGATTGATTTCGAGGGAAAGCTTGGGGGAAACGGCAGGAACTAGGTCTTGCACTTGGACTTTTGTTTTTTCTTCTTGGAGTCTTTGCATTTATTTAACGTGTAAGAAAAAATGCGCGCTGTCAGTAAAGGAAATGGGTGCGTAAAATGTGGGGCATTTCTGGTAAATATTTGAGGACTGATATTTAAAAAAAAAAAATTAACCCCAAAATAAAAGAACATTTCACACCCACCCACCCCCACCTCTCTCCCATTTCCGAATACTGTCAGCGTTTAAAAAAAAATATATTGTGTAACATGAACTATTAATAATGTATGAGATTTCTTAAAAGGATCTTAAAATAAATTGGTACAATTTAACTTATAGCTAATTTTGCCTAGCGGCGTAATAGATTTTACCCCAATGTTTGATGGCATTCAGTTTTTTCAAGCAGACGGCGAAGGTCCTTTCGCAGTTGATTAATTGGTTATTAATAGCCTAAAATAATTTAACAAATGATTTTTTTTTTCAACCCCGCAAATGACACATCAAATGTTACACCTAATTTACAGTCAAAATTATGGCCACGGAGTGATTAACTAGCCTTTACGTAAGGCTTACTTTAAGAATTCATACTGTTTATTTTATACGTCTTTTTTTACAATAGCTATTAAATGCACGATGCTACGAGCTCGGAAATTATAAGTTGCGTCATTAGATATTTAGCAAGTTTATTGTGCAGTGAAACTATGCATGAATAGGGTTTGTCTTTTCAATGACCGGAAAACGTCACATCGCTTTACGCAATGTTACTATTTTTAGACATTTTTTGCTGTAAAACATGGCTTCTAGCAATGTCTTTCAGCAATATATATAGCAGTAACAAAAGTACCGAACGGCTGTAGAGAGATTGGCCAAACGGAGTACCCGTATATTTTATTAATATCTTTCCGCCATTTAATGAGATTGGCCAACCTGTATGCCCGGATGTTCCATTTGAGAAACATTTTTTTTCCTTTAAATAGAGTTTTTGACGTCAAAGCGCTTTGAGCATGCTAGGATAGCCTGGAAACAAGCGCTATATACAAAAAATCAATCGTCATATGAATAGATTTCCATCAATAAATGACAACCCTTATTGATGACTTACATAATAAATTTAAAACTTTTCCCAAGATTTTTTTACACCGTTCCTCAATAGAATGTCTACGACAGCTCGTCAGCTTACAGATGACAGTATCAGTATTTCTAGATGTAAATAAGTATTTGGTGCGTTTTTCCCGTCTATTCCCCAGACACGGTGACATTTGACAACAGCTTCAGCTGGGCACGTGATAAATCCATCCAGTACGTCCTGGAGGTCATCCAGCCGATAGACAAGACGGACGAGACGGAGATTAAAAACATGCTGGACAACATCGGAACCTGGGAGGGCATCAGGTCAGCAGCAAGTGACGTAGATCAGCTCACGACGAAAATGTAGCACAGCGCTGGCGCACGTTCCCAGTTTGATGACGATTGAACCTAGCCGACTACGAGTCGTCTCTATATGGACCCATCTTGACATCAAGCAATGCCAGTCAATGTGTTGGGAATATATTCGACCAACCCCTGTTCATTCGATTGGTCCACTCACCCAATGCTCATATTTAATGTATTGATGGTAGATTCGATGCTGATAACATCACACAAGTACAAGAACTATTGAACCAGCAGCTTTTCAAGCAATGACAGATATGTGAAACTATAAAGGGTTGGTTATTGCTAGGCGCGGAAAACGTCACATCGCATTACGTAATATTTAGACAATGTTTTGGTAAATCATGGCTTCGAACAATGTATTTCCGCATGTGTATAGCAGTAGCAATTTGTCTGTAAAATAGTTATAGAAGTAAAGTTGTCAACATGTTTTCGTCTAGGTTTAAGACCCACTATGCCGGCTCACATTAACGTAGAAGTACCGAACAGCTGTTGGGAGATTGATCAAACAGAATACCCAGATGTTTTATTGATATCTTAATGAGATTGGCCAGACTGTACACCCGGATGTTCTATTAATAGATTTACGACATTAAATGACAAACCCTATTAAATTAAATTAAAATGGTGACACATACAGATGATACGTTGCAATCATTTGAAATCACTCTCCCTCTTTCTCTCTACTCTCTCTCTCTCTCTTTCTCTCTCTCTGCCTCTATTTCTCTCTCCTCTCTAACTTTCTTGTTTTTAACCACCCAACTATAATTTAAGGGAAGTATAACACACAGATTAAGGGAAGTATAACAAGCAGTTTAAGGGAAGTATAGCACCCAGAGTAGGGGAAGTATAACATACCAATTAGTGGAAGTATAACACACATATTAGAGGAAGTATAACATACAGATAAGGGGAAGTATAACACACTGAGTAGGGGAAGACATGGAAGATCACAAAACTAATCAAAGAAAATTTTGACTAAAAAGTCGTCGACTGCAGGCAAATGTGGGTATAAAGCTAAAATTCGCTGATGAAACTTGGAAGTCAACTTAAAGAACTTGAAAGTCAACTTAAAGAACTTGAAAGTCAACTAAAAGCATTAAAGTCAACTCAGAGAATATTAAGGTCAACTCAAAGAACCTGTAAGTCAACTCAAGATAAAGGGAAATCATATTCAACGCAGCCCTCCCCACATTACAATTGTAAGTTAGGTTCTAGGTGTTGTATCCCACAATTATCTGTGGCCATCGCATAGTTGTGTATCTACTATTTACACACTTGATTTAACGCAGTATAAAATCACATCTGAACTGGTCTAGGCTAATTTATAATGGACGCATTCTAAGACGTGTCAGTATTTTAAGACGTGACAGTATTCTAAGACGTGTCAGTATTTTAAGACGTGTCAGTATTCTAAGACGTGTCAGTATTTTAAGACGTGTCAGTATTTGATTGCACTGAGCGCCAAGTATTTCTGGCCCCGTTTCTGCCAATGCTTCCTCGTCAGTGGAGTAGCGAGCTTAACTCGCGCCCGGGGCACAATACCTTTTTAGCGCCCCCCAATACCTTTTTAGCGCCCCCTCTATTCGAAAACCATACAATATTATAGTAAAATATACCATTTGGCGCCCCTTTGTGAGTAGCGCCCGGGGCATCATGCCCCCCTTGCCCCCCTCACTGCGCCACTGTTCCTCGTCCACTAATAGTGGAAATGTTGCTACATAGCACGACATATCTGTTTGGGGCCAAGGCCAAGGCTACGAGGCACCCTAATAAAAAATTCCGGAATGTGTTTCAGACGTGTACATTGTGTGTGGAGATAATCTATGTTGTGGATGATTTTAACTGTGACGATGCTTGTTTTTTTTTATGGTATTTCTTTGTAAAAAATCAGTTACTTCTTATGGCCGAATACAAAAATAAGAAGAGCACAAAAAACAGCAAGTAAACAATGTTCTTCGTATAAATCCTTTAAAAGATTAGTTTAAATTATTTTATTTTACTTTAATATTCTAACGTTCCACCCGCTTTTTACACCGCAGATTTATTTCAACAACTATTTCAGAAAAAACAAACCAAAAAAAAATTAAAAATTACTCATCAAACGCACTTGCGATATTTTTAAAGAATCCCATTTAGCGCAGTTATCGGGAATTTTATTTCGTGAAATTGATGGAGTCAGATTTTTTGGTGTTGAGGGCAAACATTTGATAGAATGTGTGTTACATCGAGTTTATTTGCCAAGTTTTATTCTGCTCGACGGGTTGACGGGAAGTGGGTCAATTACCCGTTCGAAGAATTTTGGTCAGTGACGAGAAAAAAAAAAGGCGAAGTTAATATAAAGGAATACAAATTGCCAAACCATTTGAAGATGAGGCCTTTAAATAGTTTGAAAGCCTTTACTTCTAAATCTGATTATTTTATTACTAGAATGATAGACCCCGATGTTTTCGTGATAATAGTGGTAGTCATTTAGCGACACTTTCCAAATTATCTAGTATGTAATATTAGCTTACTGCACTCCTCTTTGCTCCCCTAAACTAGATTTATTTTCTTAAAAAATTGTTAAAAAGAACAACAAAAACATTTCCTTAAATTAACAATAAAAATATCTATATGCCGTTTTAAATATCTTTTAGATCAACGTAATTTGATATATTTAATTAATGTATGCTAATTTTTAAGTTCATGATTATGTTTGTTAAATTGTGTGTACAGCGTGGTGAGCCCAGCCCTAGGCTGAAATGATCAAATCCTCCATCCCCAACGGTTTTTAATAAACATTAATAAAATCATCTACCGGATGATAGCCCCTGCATTCGCAACCATACATTTTTTGGACGCAAATGAATTTTATTAAAATTGTAGAGTCCGATATCACTTTTGTCACGCATTGTTTTATATTGAATAATAAAATTACTTCTACGCAAAATTCCGTTTTTTGAAGGATTGTGGTTATTTATTTTAATATATATATATATATATATATGTGAGTGTGTGTGTGTGCGTACGTGTGTGTGTGTGTGTGTGGTTAACATTAAAATTTATAGGAAAGTTCAAATCTGTGACATAATTGGTTTTTGGAATATAGGTATCAAAACGAATCAATTGCAGCTTCATATGGTTTGTTATGATTTGGATGAGTGAATCAGTGATAAGTAAACTAGTGAATGATTTATTTTTTAAACGTTACGTTTTTATTGCTTTATAAATTTGATAAAAGCACATTTTTAAAAATGAAAAATAAGTTAACTTATTAAATGTTAAAAGACAAAGCTAAAACTTGGTGTAGTTTATAATTCATAACTTTTAAAAGCAATCAATTATGGTTATTAATTTATTTTTAAAAAGTTAAAAGAAATTTTCAGTTTTGTTGAACGTGGTTATTAAATCACAAGCTTTTGATTTCCGTGTTTTTATTTAGTTCTCATAAAAGTAATGCAAATTTACATTATTTCGAATAAAATCAAAATTTTAACATATCATGATTTGAGGACATTTGTAGAGCATAAAATTAAATTTATTTTAGCAATATTAACAGCGCAATTAAAAATAAAAAATGCTTTGGTTTTCCGGATTAATGTGATCATGAATTAATAATAGTAATACTTTCATGCATAGAATTATGCTCAGTTCAGACTGTACAGTTTTCGTCAAATTTTTTACCAATTTCTTTTTTAACTCACTGTATTGTGTTACAAAATTGTAAAAGCTTATCAGTGTCTAAAATACAAAGCTAACATTTGGTGTGCTTAATTAACAATTTAAAAAGTAATCAATGCTATTTATTAATTTTACTTTTAAGAAGGGCAAAAATATATCATCAATTTAGTCAGGCTCGGTTATTAAATCAAAGAAGCTTATATCTTTGGCTAAAATAGGTCATTCGCGCAATGTCGTGATTTGCGTGTTTATTTTAATATTGTTGAAAGACATTAAGAAAAAAATAAATTTCATTTTAATTTCGCAATATTAACAACGCAATAAAATTTTGCTTAAAATAGTTCTTCAATTTTTATTTTCAACGTATTTGTAATTTATAATAATAGTAGCCTACTCAAGCACATGCTAAAATAAAAGCCGATTTATTACTTATTTTTGCATTTAAATTTATTCCATTTTCGTTAAATAATAGAAAATCACTATCGTTTTTTTAAAAATCCGAACATATTTTAATTAATTCTTTTCCTTAACGTTTCATGGACATCCTTGCTCACTCTTATAATCTTATGTATACTAGAAAATATCTCCCGATGTTATCGAGATCATAATTGCAGGCACTTAGCGATAACTTCTACCGCTATTGCAAAAACTCTTCACAATTCATTATTTTAAAAAGAAGTATCTATGTAATGATGTTTACGTTCCTAGCATCATTAAAAGTTTTTAAAGAAATAATTTCCAGCTATAGGCCCAGGGCCGGATTTACAGGCAGGCCGACCAGGCCGTGGCCTAGGGGCCCCGCGAAATAAGGGGCCTCAAAATTGAGAGTAGGATATACAAAAATATTTCTGAATTAAAAAACTTAGCAATATTTTTTTTATTTTTCAAAATGGGGCCCCAAAGTTTTGTTGGCCTAGCGCCCCTAAAATTGTAAATCCGGCGCTTTATAGGCCTATATTATACGCCTACCCTACCCATTTTCGCGAACCTAAATATTTTTTTTTCTTCTCAAATATGACCTTAAATTGGCAAATCTAAATGATCACTAATTAAATCATTATTCTCATTGACGTCTGATTTCTAAGCTAGAGAAATTGCACAAATACTTTAGACTTTAGATGTCATGTGTTTTTAAATTGTTCAATGTTTGGGCCTACCCTACCTACCACTCTTCGTGCCACTAAACTGTTTTATTTTCTTTAAAAATTGTGAAAACTTAAACTTAAATTTATAACAAAAACTCTATTTACCATTTTAAATATATTTTATATTAACAGACTTTTGATACACTGATATTTTCGTTGAAAATTTAACTATACATTTGTCTTTGTTTTCTACTATATTTCCGGAAAATCGTAAAACAAAGAATTCTTTTATCAAAAGAAAAATCTCTTAACCGTTTTTCACGTCTGTAGCAGCCTTTTTTTGTACAGAAATATTTTTAATCCCATAATAATATACACCCACTTTACTTTTCACGGAGTAAAAAAAAAATTATTTTGTTTTCATCTTTTTTTCAAAATTAAATTTTCACGCGTGTAAAATTATTGTGTTTTTATATTCACGTGTATACTTATATGATATATTGTTAACGTCATTGATTTTCTTAATTGTTAAACATATGTTTATTTGTGTAAAAAAATGTAACATATCTTTTTCACAATTGTAATATAATTGGATTTTAAAGATATTGTCATCCACATAAAAATGTGCAGATTTTTATTTCAAACCCACGATATTATATGTAGCTAAGAAGATTAATTATTTATTAAATTCATTCGTTGATTCTGAATCTGAGGCTTATCTTGCGCTGCCTGTTGTGGCAAAATGAAAGTAACATACACCACCAACCCTAGAGTTTTATAGAACAAAAAAAAATTAAGGTATTGTAGCCCCCTACGACGCAAACACAATTTTTTTTGCCCTTCATATGGTTTTTTCTAATTTGTATGAGTGAAAAATGCATTGGTAAATGCTATTTGGCTATGATTTTTCGCTGCAATCATTAATTTAAACCGCATTTTATTTTAAAAAAGCATATTACAAGCTTACGTTTTTATTACTTCATAAATTTAATAGAAGAATATTTTTGGAATAAATAAATGGTAAAAACACATATTAAATGTTAAAATACTAAGCTATTTTTGGTTTTTTTTTAAAATTGACAATTTAAAAAGCAAGCAATTATATTTATTAATTTTACTTTTAGAAAGGAGAAATTACATAATCAGTTATCAGTTATGTCATTAAATCAAAGAAACTTAGAGCTTTGGCTAAAATAGGCAATTCGCACTATGACATCATTTGAGTGTTTATTTATTACTTTTAATTTCATTTATAATAAAACTTTAAAATTTACTAAAAGAAATCCGGATTTTGTAAGTTTTTTTTTGGTATTTAAATTTATTCGATTTCCTTAAATTAATAGAAAATCTTTACCATTGTTTTTAAGAATCCGAACGTATTTAAGTCACTTCGTTTCTTTGGCGTTATAGTCAGCATAGCTCATTCTTTTATATTTATATATATATATATAACTTTAAGGTGTTGCGGTTATTGTGATCAAACTTTCCAGAAGACCGACTTAGATTCAGAGGGTATGACCGTGTCCAATTTGGTTGCGATCCATGTTGCGGTTTTAATTTTTCAATTAACAAAGTATTAAATACAAAAACATAGACAGTCGCACTGCCCTTATATAATATAGTAGATCTACCATATTGTAGATCCACCACAACAAAAACAACAAAATAGAGCAATTGTAAATGAAAAGACTGGTTTTTTTTGACATTCTTGCTTTATTGAAACTGTGTCAGAAGTCAACACAATATTTGTAGTTGTTGAAAATAACAGCACTGAGTTGTACTTTTAAAAAAACAGTTACAGTTATCAATGATTAACGGTTTAAAACACATTGATATGTTAAAATGGAAAGCAATAGACAGGCAATTGTTGCATGGCAACAGCAAAGATTAGAACAACAAATAAAGGGAACAATTTAAAATTTTAAAGAAACAGACCAGTCCACCATTTTTAAAAATTTTGAGCAAATTTAAGCATGTACAAAGGCCATATTGAAAAATATTTAAAAATGTGTATACATATATAAATATATTTGTATTATATTAATCACAAATATTACACATTTCATGTTGCATAAATTGGAATATGTGTTAAAAATATAAGGCCATTTTCAAACTTTTTACATGGATTTCTAGTTTCAAATTTCAAGGCTCACGTTCTGAGACTTGCCTGTTGACAAATCTTTTTTTTAAAAGTTTATACGGAAATTTCCATTCGCTTTTTATAGAGAAACCATTACGCAAATTAAAAAGATAGTGGGGGAGGAGGGGGGGTCAATAATGGATTAGGAGGTAGGGGCTTGATTGGGATACAAATTAAAAAACAAATGAGTTTTATTTACTTAAAATGTATTTTTAAACCTTAAAAATATCAATTTATAGCAATGGAATAATTAACATTGTTGATTGTTAGAGTCCATGTAGAAGAAATCTGATCTCCGACTTATCTCATATAATGATCCCTGAATATTTCTGAAGGTTAGTTAGAGATCTGATCGTCTGATGACACCACGTGATCTGGACTGAAAAGGTTCACACCTTTTAACTTGTAACTTGTCACTGAATTTGTATCTCTCCAATAATACAAGATAACCTAGGAGCGTGTAAGCAACTTAATTACTGTATGGACCCAGGTGCAACAGAGCAGGTTCTTTGGTTAGGTAGGAACAGTAGGCAATAAGTTATGGTAGGCAAGTACAGCATGATGATGAATATCAAAAACAACAGCCAGCCCCGGAGACAGCCAGCCCCCCCCCCCAACAACAATATCATATGTTGAAGAGATGTACAGCATAATCTTTGTTTACTTGGTCAAACATGTAAGGATAAAAAAAAAATATCATAAATTTGGGTAAAAACATTTAACAGTACAATTACATTGGACCAATAAAATAAAACAGTTTATATGAATTGGACCAAGACTAATAACAAAAAATTAACATTGGGCCAAAAGATAAAGGTTTATATAAATTGGACCAAGACAAATAAAAGTTTATTTACATTGGACCAAAACCATGAAACACTTTATATAAATTGGACCAATACAAATAAAAGTGTCTTTTTAACATTGGACCAAAAGATAAATCAGTTTATATAAATTGGACCAAGACCAATAAAAGTTGTTTTTTTAAATATTGGACCAAAAGATAAAACTGTTCATATAAATTGTACCAAGACAAATAAAACTTTATTTACATTGGACCAACACCATGAAACAGTTTATATAAACATTAAACAGTATTATAAAATTGGATCAACTAGTAAATAACTTGTAAAAATGTATAGTATAACAGTAACTGAAACGGCTGAGATCAATGAAATGAGAATGTTTGGTGAAAGGAATAAACATGTTTGGAACCTCCATCGTCAACATGCCTGAGCTTCAAACAAATCTGGTGTCGTTTGATCATGAAAATCATAGACCCATTAAAATTCCGTTGATAATTTTAGTAGCTTTTAAATTGAAAAAAAAATAATAAAAAAATAATAAAAAAATCAGTCAACAGATTTTTTTAGAGTAAGACACATCTTGTAGGAAGTCATAAAATTTGCATTGATTTCAATATGGCAATAGCAAGTTGTATAGTTAGATTCTCTTCAGTTCATTGTAAGGGTTTTTGAAATAAACAAAAATTTTTTTTAAAAAGGCAAAAAAGCAAACAATACAATTTTTTTTTTAAATTTAGAAAAGATAAAAATTGATGTCTTAAGTTTTTGGTGGTTTTTTTTTTTTTTTGCAAGTTAAAATTTTTTCTGCATCTCAAACATTTCTAACATCTGGATTTCAGTGAATAAAAAAATGTATATATTTATAAAAAGAACACATTGATTCCTCCCCACTGACAGAACAATCTAATTTTATGTTTTTGTATGAATGATTTCTAATCAATGTTCTGAGCTTGTCTCATGATAATACCATCTAATTTAATTTGAAGCATTTCAAATCTTGAGGGGAAAGCAAAGACAAAACAACCGAACCTTTCAAAAAAATTTATTGTAAGGTTTTAGAAGAATCGATTATGAACAAATATTAGTCTCTTTCTTCATGACACTTTTGTTCCTTTTTCTCTACTGAAATTCTGATTTAAAGATATTCAAAATTTTTTCCAATAATTTGTTAAACAGGACATTAAATATTCCTATAAAAAAATAATTTATTAATTGATTATTAAAGATTTTTTTGAAGCCATGTAAAATATTTACGGCGCAATGTTATGTCAGGGGATTATGTGAAACAAGTTGTTTTAAATATTCTAAATTATAGGCCATCCTGTTTCCTGTTTGTTGAAAAAATTAATTGACTGAATTGGTAAATTGTACACAAACATTTAGAATAGTGTAATATATATAGCAAGAAATTTCACACTTGCTTTAGCGTCATGGGTCATTACATTTTTTTTTTTTAATTTGGCAGAAATCATTCAGTGACCATTAACAAAATCTAAAGTAAAGAAGAAACACAGTGGTTGTCACAATTTAAAAACACAATAGTCATTGGCTTCAATGGGAATGAATGAATTTTTTAAAATTCAATGAAAAAAAATATACAACACATCAAGTGACTTTCCTCTTTGTTTACAATGACAATAGCAGAACGCCATCCTGTTGCCAGGTTGTTCAAGTTCCAACAAATTTGTTTTTGTTTTTTAATCCATAACCCCGTTCATGGATATAGGACATAATGTCTTTAAGATTTATCCGTACCCGTTTGTAAAATAGCCGCTCACACAGGTCGAAATTGATACTTTGCGATAAGAAACTACATCACACATTTTTGGGATTTCTTGATAACAATAAAAAGAAGAAAAAAAAAGAAAACCTTTAATTTTAACCAAAACAGATTAAGTGAATCATCTCGCCATTCATCCAGTCCAAAACTTACTAAAAACCGCTTCATATCTTTCTCGATAGTAAGAAATGTTTTGAGACAGACAAAAAATAGTGGAACCAAAAAGAAATGAGCAGATGTTAAATGACAACTATTTAAATTATTTTACACACAAAAAACAAGAAAGCAATTGGGTGACCAAAACAATAATAGAGGAAAACACATTGATTGGTTACTGGAATGCAAAGAAAAAAAAAAAAAGAAGAAGATATGAAATAAACCAACCAAATTTTTAAACCCCAAAATTTTAAAACATGATAAAATTAATGGAGTAAAATTAATTGATAAATAAAGAAATTATTTTTTTAACAATTTAAATTTTTAGCAACCGATATTTGTGGAGTAAGTCAAAGGGAAATAAAGAAATGATAGACATGCAAATTCAGTTGTAAGAAATCTGTACAATGTTTTCACCACTGAATGCAATGATTGTTGTATAAACTTATCTCCTACGCAAGCAAATTATTTCTCAATGCTGGTATCCAAGTTGTTGATCAGGGCAAAATGGTAAAAAATGGTAAGCTCCCTTCACATTTCATGTCCTACGATTGTCAATCTGACAAATATATTTTTGCAATCTGGGGTGCTGAAGATTAATTTTAATTCTAAACATTCAAGCTTTAATTTTTTTTTTGGTCTGAACCTGATGAGAGTAAGTGGAAATCTGGCAGCATCGGGTAAAATCTCTTAGTCTTACTGTGTCAAAGCAGGACACATCATTAATTTCAGTGATGTGGTGCTTATCGAGTCAACAAGCAGTTTGGCACCTGCTGTCTGCATGTCAACAAGCATTTTGGCACCTGTCTGTAGGTCAACAAGCAGTATGGCACCTGCTGTCTGCAGGAAAACAAGCATTTTGGCACCTGTCTGTAGGTCAACAAGCAGTATGGCACCTGCTGTCTGCAGGAAAACAAGCATTTTGGCACCTGTCTGTAGGTCAACAAGCAGTATGGCACCTGCTGTCTGCAGGAAAACAAGCATTTTGGCACCTGTCTGCAAGTTTAAATATATCTCTTTTTTTTTTAATAAAAAATTATAGGAAAGTATTCAGCATATAATAATTCAACCATTGATGCACATGAACCAGGCAAAATCAGTTGAAGAACGCCGCCGGTTTGTTTGAATTTAACATTCGTGGCTAAGACTTAGAAACTTCTGCTGGACACCTTAGGTCAGTTCATTCTAACAGGATACTCGATGAAGTTCTAGAAATACCCGTCCAACAAGCTATTACAAACAGGATGTAACAGGAGCTATCCCACAGTGACAAATATTCATTCAGCTTCAACATGTTGTTTTCTTTTCTATATGATAATATAAAATAGAGACAAACAATTTTTTATAATTTTTATAACTATTAAAATACTGTTTGTGTAAAATACAAATATTCAAAAACATCCCTGTCTTATTTCATGAATGTTTATAAGATTTTGTTAGGTAAATACTCTTCTCTCTTTTGTTGCGCTATGATTTATTCATATGGAATGAATAGCCATCAGCATCTGTGTGGAGCCTGTTTCCCTTGACCGGTAAAGCATCAATGTGTAAGACACAGGAATGGACATCGGATGAGTTCCGTAATGCAAAGGACCTGAGCGGACGAATGCTGGTCCTGACCATTTCAGAAACTGACCCCCAAAAAAAGCCATCCATCAAAGAGGCACATGGTGAAAACAAGCAGAAACATTTTTTTTGTTATTGTTGATCCCAAGACAAGTGAATCAGGTGAGTGGCTTGCATTCAGCAGCATGGACTCCCCAGTGTTTGGTCTGAAATAAGATTATACAATTATTATAAAGAATTTTGCAGGGATATCGTAAAGGATGAACAAAATGTATTTCTGACAAACGAGTTGGTGTTTATCCCTAGGGCACTGGTGGTGAGCACAAATTGTTTTGTAAAATCTTCGTCTTCTCTCACTTAATATCTGAGAGGCTGTGAGTTATCTGGCCTCAGAAAATACTGAAAGCCAGATAGTTCTCATTTTGTGTCAAGAGATTAATAAAATATATTTGAGTTAATGTTCAGAACATTAAAAAAATAATACAATAGAATGACTTCCCTTTATAAATACAATTTTACTTCCATAAAAAAATCATCTCACATCCCCATCTCCCCCCCCCCCCCAAAATTGCTATCTCCCCCTCATCAATGAAATTGTATTTTAAATAAACTTTCCTGAAATTTGGTTTAGTCTCTGATTCAATAACCCACCTGACATTGCTGGTTACAATACCAGACACGCCGACAGCTCGAGCACAGGTAGACAGCCACCTTCCCGCACACGCGACACAGGCTGTTGGTGACGCTGGCTCCTGGTCCCATCAGCCCATATCCTGGAGCTGGACGAGTTGGTGGGCCGGGAATCGATGTCATTGACGCAGAGTTGGGTTGCATTCCTGGTGGCACTTGAGTATTGGATTGTGGACCCGGCTGGTGAGTTCGCTGGTCATACAAAGCAAGCTTTGACTGCTGTCTTTGCTGATCAATAGAATTGAAAGAAGCAACCAATAAAATCCAATTCTTTTTTTTTGTGGGTATTGAGCTCTTAAAAGGGAAATATTTTGGTTAGAGAAATCTTTTATTTTTAGAGTTACATCTTTTGTAAATATCAAAAAGTAATTTTTCTGTAAAATGTGTCTACCAATTGATCAACTTTAGTGCAAAATAATTATCAAAGAAACTGCTTGAAAAGATGTATGGAATTATTTGACACTCTTGCAATGGCGTAGCGAGCTTAACTCGCGCCCGGGGCACAATACCTTTTTAGCGCCCCCCCAATACCTTTTTAGCGCCCCCCCTATTCGAAAACCATACAATATTATAGTAAAATATACCATTTTACGCCCCTTTATGAGTAGCGCCCGGGGCATGCTGCCCCCCTTGCCCCCCCCCCCCACTACGCCACTGCACTCTTGGTGATTTTGTAAGTGAGACACCTGAAATGAAATAGGCCTATCTGTTAACAGTTGATGGTAAAGTATTTGGGAATTATTTAGAGATATCTTTGAAAAACTAAATATATTAAATAAACAATTTTAAGGAGCAAATAAATCTCTTGTTGATGCAAAAGTGGAGAAATTTGGTTTCATTACATTTATTGAATTGTGTCAGTGTCACAGAACGGTTGTGACGGAGGAGGGCCCCCCGATCCTGACTTATCACAAACTGTATTGAGTTAGTTGTGGTAAGTACAGGACGCCCCCTCTCTGTGATTTATCTGCCAATTGACTTTTAAATAACTGGCCACCAGTTAAATTTATGTGGCAGTGTTGCCAGATATTTCAAGGGGCAAACATGGCACTGACCTGGTGTAGCATGGCCAGGTGTTCTTGGTCGCCTGACCTATGGTGGATACCCTGATTCTGTGACATCATCAGGCCGGGGTTTTGTGAGGTATTTGGTGAAATGTTTGAGTAGTTTGGTGAGCTGGAAGATATAGTTTACCTTGAAAATTATGATTCGTAACCACAAAATATACAAATATATATATATATATATATATGTGTGTGTGTGTGTGTGTGATTTGATTCAGTAGTAATATTATGTCTTATCTTATTCCAATTAATATCTTTATAATGCAGGGATGATTATTTCATTTAAATGTAAGATTATTATTTTGATTTGTGATTATATTTCTATTTACATTAAGCTTAGTTACCTTGAACACTCCCCAAACATTAGTTGGGGCAAGGCCAAAGTTTGATTAGCGTTAGGAGGGGGGGCCACAGCCATGCGTTGATTGGTGGGAGAGGAGCCTTGTGGAGGAGCCAAAGCTTTCTGAGGCGTCCGCACTTGTTTGAGTTGCCGAAACTGATACTGTTGTTGTTGAATCAACTGCTGCTGCTGATGCTGGGCCTGCTGCTGGTGCTGTTGGTGCAACTTCTGGTACGCCAGAGCATCGGGCATGCTGGCTATACCTTGGTTGATGGCCTGGCCTTGTAGGTATGATGGTCTTGGCTGGTAAATAAAATTAATTTTGAATACAATAATGACAGGACTTGGGTTGGGTGGGGGGGGGGGGGCTAGAGGGGAGCGGGCTTGGGGCACAATTTCAATGGTAACATTTGTAAAATTTCTAATCATGTTTTGAAGATTTAGAATGAAAGGTTACCTAGAAAAGTTATGTAGGCCTTAACATTTTTTTCCATTAACTAATTGTAAAGTAAATGTATTGAACAGTTTTTTTTAAAAATAGTACTCCTAATTTAATATGGTACATTTAAGGTTTAATAGTTCTGTTTAAAAAAACATGGAACAGGGGGGCTCTTCGATTGTTTTGGGGGGGGGGGTAATTAAAAAATGAGCTGTCTGGAATGTGAAAACCAATCGCCTTGAGACGCATTGGAAGGCCAGAAATGGTTGCTATATTATTTCAGATTTAAATAACTTTCAAACTTGTTAAAGTCTCTGCTAACTGCTCATACTGCGACTGTCAATCGTACTCTTTAGTCTACTTATTAACCTTCTTTACTCATAGCTAAATCTTGAAAAAATGATACAATAGGAGAGAATTTAATCAAACTATCAACATCAGCATTTCTCAAAACTGTTCTGGAAAAAGATGACAAAGACGTGAAAGCGGTGCCACTCAGAAATAACACTGTTAGCAGTAAAAAAGATGAAATGAGTGAAGATTTTGAAATACAACTGGTTGAAAAGCTGAAAACAAAAGAAATCTCCTTGCAAATGGTCGAATCAACATTTAAAGATATTGTGGCAGTACTGGTAACATACTTAAGATATTATATTGATAAAGGGTATTTTGCTGAAGAAATATTGTTCTGTAGATCATTAGAAAGCACCACTATCGCCAAAGATATATATAATGAGATAACAAATTACTTAATTCAATAATATACCAATGAAAAAGAAAATATAACATCTTTTGCTGCAGATAGTGCTCCTAATATAATGGGCAAAATACATGGCTGCCATAAATTGATGAAGGATGAGAATCCAGAAATGCTACTTGTGCAGTGTGTTATTCATCGGGAAAACTTGGTAGCTACAAATATTTCGCCTGTTCTAAATGAAGTACTAAATTCAGTTATAAAGTGTATCAATGCTGCTAAAGCTAATGCTGATTGAGAGCGTCTATTCAAGCTATTTTGTAAAGAACACAATACAGACCATGTGAGACTTTTACTTCACACTGAAGTAAGGTGGCTCTCGAAAAGAAACGGCTTGAAAAGAAACTGCTTTAAAAGAAGTACCTGTTACACGGTTGATGGTAAAGTATTTATGAGTTATTTAGAGATATATTTGAAAAAAACTAAATATATTAAATAAAAAACGTCAACGAGCAAATAAAACTCTTGTCTCAGCATATGTTTGTAACAAAAATGTTTAAAAGTTTTTTTGGCTCAAAAAAAATGTGAAGTGATTCCTACCGCTATACTTGTAATTTTCAATCATCTAAAAAACGTTTTCAGATGATTTAGATGAAAGATTTTTTATTTAAAACAAATTGATCTTCCAACTTGGAGGATGCCTGTCAATGTTAGTGGATTTGTCTGATGCAGCCAATGTTAGTGGATTTGTCTGATGCAGCCAATGTTAGTGGATTTGTCTGATGCAGTCAATGTTAGTGGATTTGTCTGATACAGTCAATGTTAGTGGATTTGTCTGATGCAGCCAATGTTAGTGGATTTGTGCTGATGCAGCCAATGTTAGTGGATTTGTCTGATGCAGCCAATGTTAGTGGATTTGTCTGATGCAGCCAATGTTAGTGGATTTGTCTGATGCAGCCAATGTTAGTGGATTTGTCTGATGCAGCCAATGTTAGTGGATTTGTCTGATGCAGCCAATGTTAGTGGATTTGTCTGATGCAGTCAATGTTATTGGATTTGTCTGATGCAGCCAATGTGAGTGGATTTGTCTGATATTTCAAATATGCAGTATCAAGAAGAACTCGAAGAAATGAAAAAATAATGACTCTGTTAAAAATCTATTTAATATAAAAGAACTGATAGCACGGCTCTGTGAGGAAACAGAAATCTAATATACAGATTCGACCAGAACGTGCAAGAGAGCTTTTGTTACTGTTTCCATCTTCATGTTTAGCTCAAAGTGGATTTAGTGCCATAAGTGGTTGGCAGCTAAAAAGAAAAAAAGAAATCGGCTGGATAGAGCACGGCGGAGAGACTTGAGACTGAAGCTTTCTAAACTGGAGCCTAACATAAAATCTCTGTGCAGTATGCATCAAGCGCAAGTTTATCCCTAAATTATTCGTCTCACAGCGTATTTATGCTCTCTCGTTGTATTTCAAAATGATAAAATAATGAATGATAAATGAAATGATGAATAATTAAAATTTTTTAGAAAATCTTTCATTTGGTAATTGAATTACAGTTCTCCATTACATACTTAAAATGTTCCTGCCTACTGTATTTCCTTAAAAATTTCTTGGTAAATCCTATTCATTCCTAATTCTTCTTTCCTTCTTCCTAAAACCTGTCATTTGGTTTTTCATTTAGTGAGATTCAATTCAATGTTGTGAAAATTAAAAATTATAAATAAATATACAAATAAATATAAATAATTAAATATATTTATGTAGGGGGCATAGAAATTTCAGAAAGGGTTAGGTGTGACATGGCACAAAAAAAGGTCGAGAAACACTGAACTTATTGAAACAAGCAATTTTTTGTTGTAGGCCATTTCAAAATTATGTTGAAATGACAAAGCGACGATGGCTATAAAATCTCTTGATTGATATTAAATTACCTGTAGGGCAGCAGAACTTAAACTGTTCGTATCTCCTGTTCCATAAGCTCTCCATGAAGGGGTCATCTCCAACTGCTGATGGGATCGCATTTTTTTCTGCTGCTGCTGTTGTTGCTGCTGTTGTTGCTGCTGCTGCTGCTGCATCTGGTGATGTAGATAGCTTTCGTTCATGCTTCCCGGTCCAGCAATGGCAGGGCGGGGCTGGAAACCCCATTGCTGGTGATGAGGTGCCGAGCTGGGGTGTAGATTGGAGTGAGTCAAACTGTTGGGGTGGCTGGCGCTAACCCCCATCACTGGCTGGCCATACCCCAGACCAGACTCCATCTGGATCTGCTTTTGTTGTTTGTAAACTAGGTCACCCGGCTTATGGAAGGCTGGGTGGATATCCGAGCGATTTCTTTGTTTTTCTAAATCCTCTGTAAGCATCCGGTTTCCGATATCCACCTCCTGATACATATCCATCGTTTGGCTGCCCATGAGATGAGTGGTTCGAGAAGAGTTGACCGGAGAATGTCCTCTCCACTGGCCAGGACCGTGCGTAGGCGGGTACTCTATGCCACCGGGCGGCTGTTGATCATCCACCCAAGAATTGGCCATAACAACTTGATGAGCTCCAGTGTTGTATATAGGCGAGAGTTCATCAGAGGACTTGTGGTAACCAGTGCGGTGGATGGGTTGTGTTGGAATGGACAGGTGACCCTCGGACCCACTGTTTGTGTTCACGTACCTCTGCCTGTGCTGCGTCACCGAAGACATGCTCGGACGAACGTGATCTCTGAAGAAACCCGCATCCTTAACGGCCACTGGCCTCGCTGGCTCCCTTGCCGGCAGGCGGAGTCGGTTGGTGAGGAATCCGCCTGGTCGGGATCTGTCGTTGTTAAATCCGTTAGGCAGAGAGCATTTTTCCTGGCTCTGTTGGTAATCCGTGAATAGAGACCCGGGTGTCTCTTCAGGGGGATGGCCTGTTCTTTGGCCAACGTTGTTTGGGAATGTCTGGCTTCTCCTAGAGGAGGAGTCTTGTCTGACATAGTGAAGGGGATCCTCTATCGGAGAGGGATGACTAACCATACTTTGTTGGGTGTGCGCATGATTTGGTGCGCTCGTCGTAAACTTATCCACACTCGATGGTCTCCCCTCTCGCGTGAGGTCAATGACCAGATTATTTTGAGGCCTGACGTGGACTTTGAAAGCACTCTTTTTGTCAGCATCCTCCGATAAAAATCCGGGTCTCTCGTTTGAGCGAAGCGCCCCAATCAGCTGTGCAGGGTGTGTAGGTATCATTGGCTTCAGCATCACTTGTTGGTGCTGCTGCAGCTGTGGTGGTAGACCTAGAGACTCACCCGATCTTGTGAGCGTTTTCTTATCCGAGTTGATCTGCTGAAAACTCTGATAAGCTTTGTTCACTTGATCAGCCGATTTCGGCCCCGAGTCGGTAACAGTTCGTTGTGCCGAGCGGCTGTGCTCACGAAGATCAGACTCGTCTAAGGATTTTCTTTGCGCCCTCAAGAGGGGAGCTTCGGTTTTGTCATTGAGATTAGAATGGGACGTGACTTCATCACTGTTCGAAGACGGCCTGGCTGAAGCCTTATATACATGAGTCCCCGACGGCCGGGGAGCTATCGACCGATAATTCTGTTGAGATTTTGAAACTTGACTGGAAAGTTTAGTCGCTGACGGATGTCCTGGAGAGTGCTTCGAGGGGGACTGAGACGAGCCGGCGCCCGAGAGGGAAAACGGGCCACCAATAGGCACAATTAAGTTCCCGGCTGTTTGAAATGGACGCTGGCTATGGGCTTTTTGAGGCCGGTCATCCTTGGGCTGTTCTTTGCCGAGAAACGGTGGCTCCAGAATGGCGGTGTCTCTGCGACGGTAGGGTCCCTGGCAGTAGAGCATATTTGACAACGAGTCTTGCGTCATGTCCAAAGGCAGCGACTGGGGCTGTGTTTGATGGGCCGGCACGGGCGCTGATTGAACAGACGATTCCATTGATTTGCCCGCATCTTTCTCCGACTTTGGCTCCACATCAGTTTTTGTTTTGTTTTGCTGATCGGCGCCACTAAATGTTGACGTATCCATATCAGTTTCAACACCATTGTTGCCAGCCTTCTGTGCGGTGTTGTCATCAGAAAACGTGGCTTCTTTAGCGATACTTTTAGATCCATCGGCTGTGTCCATCATTTCAGCTTTACAATCCACCGGAGGCACAGGCGTTGTTTTTGAAGATGAACTAATATCCAACATTTCACTTTTAATTGAAGCTGTGGCCGGCTCAGCAGTTTTGGGATCTTGATTGTCCGTGACCACCTCTGTTTGTATTGAACCAACATTGGTGGTCTGCCCCTCCGCCGACTTACATGCGGGAAAGGATGATAACGTTTTGCTCACAGAATCTGCGGCACCTAGGTTTAAAATAACCTGCTTCTGGTCAAGTGTTGCCATGGGAACAGTAACGCCCAATGAAGACGTTGGCAATGTATTAGCAGGTGCGGACACGACACCGTGCTGAGAAAAACAAGCGTTTGCCTGATGAGGTGCTTGGGTCGATGTTAAAACGGTCGTGCATTTCGACGTGGAGACCACCGGCGACTTATCCGTATCTTGTGATAAGCTACCGATGTGTCCCACCCTGTCGTAATCGCGTTTGGCTTTCTTCAGCTCCATAATCCGCAACATCTCAGCCTTTCTCTTCCTCATCAGAGCAACCTGCATTTGTTCCTGAGCCTTGCGCTCTGCGAGTTTTTCCAACGCCTTGAACTCGATCAGATGTTTCTGAAATTCTTGATCCAGCTCCGCATCCGTCATCGACTTGGATGCTTCCTGGTACGAAGCAGGCAAAGCAATCGTGACATCCGACTTGAGACCAGGGGAGATGATATCGATAGTCTGAGATATTTTCCCCACGGAGGTGTCAGCGTCACCGCGCGACATGAGCTTACTCGCCCTGTCCCGGTCCGTCTCGGTCTCGAGCTCCGCCGACAGCGCCAGACCGATGGTTATCCTCTCATCTATGACCGGCCCGTCCGAGGCGTTTCCACCGCCGCTGCTGCGGAGGTGGCACTGGTGGGCCGGGCTGCCGATGCCGACGACGTCGGCCGCCAGCGACCTGATGACGCTCGATGACTTGATGCAGAGGTCCAGAGAGTCAGGGTGCAGCGGGCAGTTCGTTTCAACTTTGAACTCTGTGCGCTGTTGAACTTTAGCGGACATGATTCCGTCGTCTGACATGTCCGTCTGCATAGAGTCTGTAGTAGTTGAAAGGACAATAAAAGTTTTAGATTAGTTAAGTTAACTGCTATATCAATACAGAAAAAAAAACAAAAAAACAACGAAATGTTTTAGATTAAAAATGTACTCTAGTACCTACAAATGATCATAAGCTAAGTTAAAATTTCCTTAAAACAAATGAACTTTTAAACGAAACTACTTAATTTTCATCTAAGTATGCGTCAGCGATATTTTCTTAAGCTTGGTTTGAGTATTGGATTTATGAATATACTATATGAAACTGAAAATTAACAATCTAAAACGTGTTACATATCCATACATTACCTATACATACATACATATATATTTAAGAATAGGAAGATACTGAATTTTTACTCGCCAAGTTTTAGAAACTTAATTTTAATAGGTACAAATTTAAATTTTTTAAAAAGAAAACAAGAAATATAAGGCACCCCCTCCCCCCCCCCCATCCCATTTTAGTTAAATAACTACTCATTAGTTCATGATTTCTAAAAATAGAACATTTAATAGAACAATATCACATTTACAACATACACAATTCGTTAATAGACCAGGCCTACACAATTCGTTAATAGACCAGGCCTACACAATTCGTTAATAGACCAGGCCTACACAATTCGTTAATAGACCAGGCCTACACAATTCGTTAATAGACCAGGCCTACACAATTCGTTAATAGACCAGGCCTACACAATTCGTTAATAGACCAGGCCTACACAATTCGTTAATAGACCAGGCCTACACAATTCGTTAATAGACAAGGCCTACACAATTCGTTAATAGACCAGGCCTACACAATTCGTTAATAGACCAGGCCTACACAATTCGTTAATAGACCAGGCCTACACAATTCGTTAATAGACCAGGCCTACACAATTCGTTAATAGACCAGGCCTACACAATTAGTTAATAGACCAGGCCTACACAATTCGTTAATAGACCAGGCCTACACAATTCGTTAATAGACCAGGCCTACACAATTCGTTAATAGACCAGGCCTACACAATTCGTTAATAGACCAGGCCTACACAATTCGTTATTAGACCAGGCCTACACAATTCGTTAATAGACCAGGCCTACACAATTCATTAATAGACCAGGCCTACACAATTCGTTAATAGACCAGGCCTACACAATTCGTTAATAGACCAGGCCTACACAATTAGTTAATAGACCAGGCCTACACAATTCGTTAATAGACCACGCCTACACAATTCATTACATCATAACGTCAAAAATTCAGCCCCCTCTCCCACACCAAAAAAAAAAATTAGAAAAAAATTAATAAAATTCCAACGATAAAAATTTAAACGTTTCACAGAAGTCGTCTCTAATGAAGTCGTCTCTAATGAAGTCATCTCTAATGAAGTCGTCTCTAATGAAGTCATCTCTAATGAAGTAATCTCTAATGAAGTCGTCTCTAATGAAGTCATCTCTAATGAAGTAATCTCTAATGAAGTCATCTCTAATGAAGTCGTCTCTAATGAAGTCATCTCTAATGAAGTCGTCTCTAATGAAGTCATCTCTAATGAAGTCGTCTCTAATGAAGTCATCTCTAATGAAGTCATCTCTAATGAAGTCATCTCTAATGAAGTCATCTCTAATGAAGTCGTCTCTAATGAAGTCGTCTCTAATGAAGTCGTCTCTAATGAAGTCATCTCTAATGAAGTCGTCTCTAATGAAGTCATCTCTAATGAAGTCGTCTCTAATGAAGTCGTCTCTAATGAAGTCGTCTCTAATGAAGTCATCTCTAATGAAGTCATCTCTATGATGACCTAAGGACTTTGCTGGAAATGTCGTTGTAAACATTGAGGCTTCATTATGGCGAGACACTTAAGGGTCATTCGCAAATTATATCACGCGAAAAAATTACCTTTTCAGACCCTCCCCCAGTCACAAATTATCCCCCCCCCCCAACTCCTTTAGAGTCAAGTCACACCTAAAAAAATTCAAAACATACAAAAAAATTTCAGAACTAAAATAAGAATTTATTTCATTCTTTAACATTTTCCCATAATGTATTCAGATGCAGCATTATTAGAAAACTGTGACGTAAAACAACGAATTCATCCCCGAGACTAATGTAAAATGGCCGCAAAAGTTTATGTGTCATTTTTCGATATGCGCAGATGGTGTGCGCGACTGAGTTTCACGATAGGCCTACCTATAATACCTGAGGCAATTTCGAACTCAAATTAATGTTTTTAAAATTAATTGATTAATGATTTTTTAAAATTAGAAAATTTTAGATTTAAAATAATAAAAATCCCCCCCCCCCCCCCGCTCCCCACTGTCACAAAGTGTCACAAATTATCGACCCCCCCCCCCCTTTTCCTTGAGCGTGGCGTAGTTTGCAAACGACCCCATATCAAAAAAGATCCTACTAATAACCTAGATTGTCCTGTCATTTCCCTGTCATCTTAAAAAAATTAAAGAAGCCCACACACAAAATTTATTTTAAAAAATAATTAAAAGTTAACTAGTCCACTGTAATAAACAAAACAAATCTGTGGATAACGTCATAGAATACCGATCGTAAACAACAATGATGTAATTTAGAAAAAAAATATTGTGGTGGGGTAGTGTGGTTGGGGATAAGGGGTCGTTCGCAAATTACATCACGCCAAAAATTACATTTTCAGACCCCCCCCCCCTTTTCACCCTGTCACAAATTCTTTACCCCTCTATCCCCCCCCCCTTCTTTTAGTGCCACGTCACACCTAAAAAAATCAAATTATACATAAAATTTTCTAACAAAACTAAGATTTTATTTTATTCTTTAACATTTTACCATAATGGGTAAAGATCTAGCATTATTAGAAAACTGTGACGCGAAACAATGAAATCATCCACAAGCCAAATGTAAAATGGTCACAACAGTTTTTGCGCCATTTTTCGATATGCGCAAAGTAACGATTTTTTTGTTGAAAATTTGAACATTTTAGATTTTAAAAAAAAGTAACGTTACAAAATTTTTGGACCCCCCTCCCTTTTCCCGTCTGTCACAAAGTGTCACACATTCTCGACCCCCTCCCTCGTCCCACCCCCATGAGCGTGACGTAATGTGCGAACGACCCCCCCCCCCCTAATTTAAAAAAAAAGCCAAGCTGGGAAGCTTGTTGAACTCACCGATGCCATGCATGTTCTGAACGGACGGTACGGCAGTCTTCCCCGCGACCTTCAGGTCTGCAGACGGCGTTGTTGATGTTATGCCCACGAGAGGTGATGGGGCAACAGCAACCTTGTGCTGAACTTGGGGCAATACCATTTGTACAGGGGGGTTGCCCTTAACCCTCAAGTTGGACGACGATAAAGATTCTAAATGCAGGATTGAAAACATTTTTTTTGTTAGAAACGTTGCACTACCTTCGTTGGAAAAAAACAAACTTCTAAACTATACATTTAATTCTTTTCAAATATTTGGCCATAAGGAATAACATATTTTATTCCGAAACAATAAAAAATGAATTTTTGGAACTTTCCCGATACGGGATTGCAGATGAAAGAAAATAAATAATCTAAAAGAAAAAAATAAATTTAAATTAAAAAACTACTTTTCTCGCCTAATTTCCAATAAACCAAGGACTGCGTTCAAGCTGTGTGAAGGAAATAGTAGAACAAGGTATGTGGAAGCTTGCATTGAGCTTTAGTACAATAAGATAAGAACGCTTCGGCTAAGAGCCTTCCTCAGCGGACAGTACAAATGAAAATGCGACACGAAATGGAAGCTGGGTAAAAAAAAACTTAAAGTCATTGCCATTGTTATTGCCGTAGGTTGGAATGGTCCTTTTAATGTCGTGGAGCAGAGCCAATTTTTAGTACGGTTTTTCATGTTCTTTTTTTTCAACAAATGTCTTGATATTTGAAAGTATTTTTTAGGAAGATTCAAGATTTACGTTACCGAAACAAACAAAAAAAAAACAATAACAAAAATTGAAAGATGCCAGCAAGGAATCCTTGACCTTGGCCAGCAAGCTTGCACAGAGTTTTCATATTGGACAAATAATTGCAATACAATTTATAGGGCTGATCCTTTGAAATTTGTATATTTTTTTTAATGCTTCAAATTTTGGTACTTTGGAAAATTGCCTGCAATACAAAAAAAAAAAAAAAAAGAAAAAAAAGAAAGATTTCTGATAGAAGTAGAAGAGATGCAGTTAAAGAATATTTTTTATAAGAAATCTGTTTGCCCGACAAGAACAGCACTAGCATCACTTATCTTAATGACTGATTAGTGATTTCAATATACTTGAGAATAATTGGGATGCACAACATAGGCGGGATCTGGTGTGTGTGTGAGTGGGGGGGGGGGGGGGTGTCGTACCTGAACATTAACACTTTTTTAAACTTCAGTGGTCTCTATGTGATTAGCGTGACAGATGTGTGTTTAGTGTAATTTGTGTAATCTTTTTTAATGACCTGATTTGTTTCATGTTTATCATGATACTGAAACAGAATAAACTCTGTAACAGTCTACTGAACAAATATGCGCTGGGTGCTAACTAATGTGCACCTATAATTAGATAACAAACTCAAAGTATCAAGCCTTTTCTTTTAGCATTGAATTGAATAATCTCCACGTTAAAGGTTATGCTTGATAACAGTTGCATTGCGCACACACACACATTGCAATTATTACCTGATTTTTTCAGGCACAAATCCAAAGGCACGGGCAATGCCTCCCCGTTGGGCGCGGGGGCAGCTGGTGGAGATGTTGTCGTTGTTTTCGTTGTAGTCGCGGCCCACGCTGATGCCGACGACGTCGCGGTGGCGGCAGTGTTAGTTTCTGAACTGTTACCCACACTGCAGCCGGCACATTTGATGACATGTATAGGATTTCCGTAACCCGGAGACTGCTTGTGAAAAGCTTTTGAACATTCCGTGCACTTTCCGGAAAACACCGAATCCTGACTTCCGGCTGTCACTTGGGGCGACGTTGAGTTTTTCAGCGAGCAATTTCCGGAAGTTGAGCCTACTGGCGAACCTGTCACAGGGGAACGATTCCCTTTTGGGGGTGACTCTAGACATGCCTCGGATTTGACTGAACCGCCCGAGGGTGTATCAGCCGTTGTTTCCGAACGGGTGGTCATGGAAACCGAAGGATTTTGACCCTCCTCGATGGCAACACCCGACGCCTGAGATGGGTCAGAGTTGTCGTCGTCGTCATCCCTGCCGCGTCGCGATTTTGACTGGTGCAAAGCGTTTTGGACGAGGTGAGCCGCGGTCGACCCGTAGACGGGCAGAGCAGAAATAAGAGGACCGGTCTGTTTTTCTGGTGCCGATGGTAAATTCTCTGAGATTGTTCTTCGCTCTGCATCGGCCAGGAGTCTGGGAGGATGTCTTCTAAGAGAGGACAAAAAATATTCATGAGTCAAGTTATGTTAATGTGATACGTAGATCGTGCAGTATTATTAAAATGTGAGGGGAAAATTGAAGCAGTAAATTATTGGGTTATTAAAACTAGATTATTACTTTTGTTTTTATACCACAGGGAACTCATCACATTTAATTCAGTTTTCTGCATAAGTGAATCAGCGTTTCCCACAGACCTTAAAATTTTTGGGGGACCGGCGGAAAAATAATTGTAAAAGTCCTCAAAGGATCTGTGCAAGGATTATTCTTTTTTTTTCTGTGTTTTTTTCTTTTGTGACGTGCGGACCAGCAACGTAAGGCCCACGGACAGGTTCCGGCCCACAGAGCACAACTTGGGGAACAATGGTATTGGGGACGTTTTCCCCATAAAATGTGAAATGAAAGATGCTGGGACTCGAGACCATTATGATATCACCTACTAACTTATAAAATGTGTTAATGCAAATAAGAGTTTGCTATAATCGTATCAAAGACTGTTCATGCTAAGAAGAGTCTGCTATAATCGTGTCAAAACTGTTCATGCTAAGAAGAGTCTGCTATAATCGTGTCAAAACTGTTCATGCAAAGAAGAGTCTGCTATGATCGTGTCAAAAACTTTTCATGCTAAGAAGTGTCTGCTATAATCGTGTCAAAACTGTTCATGCTAAGAAGTGTCTGCTATGATCGTGTCAAAAACTGTTCATGCTAAGAAGTGTCTGCTATGATCGTGTCAAAAACTGTTCATGCTAAGAAGTGTCTGCTATGATCTTGTCAAAAACTGTTCATGCTAAGAAGTGTCTGCTATGATCGTGTCAAAAACTTTTCATGCTAAGAAGTGTCTGCTATGATCGTGTCAAAAACTTTTCATGCTAAGAAGTGTCTGCTATGATCGTGTCAAAAACTGTTCATGCTAAGAAGTGTCTGCTATGATCGTGTCAAAAACTTTTCATGCTAAGAAGTGTCTGCTATGATCGTGTCAAAAACTGTTCATGCTAAGAAGTGTCTGCTATGATCGTGTCAAAAACTTTTCATGCTAAGAAGTGTCTGCTATGATCTTGTCAAAAACTGTTCATGCTAAGAAGTGTCTGCTATAATCGTGTCAAAACTGTTCATGCTAAGAAGTATCTGCTATGATCGTGTCAAAAACTGTTCATGCTAAGAAGTGTCTGCTATGATCGTGCCAAAAACTGTTCATGCTAAGAAGTGTCTGCTATGATCGTGTCAAAAACTTTTCATGCTAAGAATTGTCTGCTATGATCGTGTCAAAAACTTTTCATGCTAAGAAGTGTCTGCTATGATCGTGTCAAAAACTTTTCATGCTAAGAAGTGTCTGCTATGATCGTGTCAAAAACTTTTCATGCTAAGAAGTGTCTGCTATGATCGTGTCAAAAACTTTTCATGCTAAGAAGTGTCTGCTATGATCGTGTCAAAAACTTTTCATGCTAAGAAGTGTCTGCTATGATCGTGTCAAAAACTGTTCATGCTAAGAAGTGTCTGCTATGATCGTGTCAAAACTGTTCATGCTAAGAAGTGTCTGCTATGATCGTGTCAAAAACTGTTCATGCTAAGAAGTGTCTGCTATGATCGTGTCAAAAACTTTTCATGCTAAGAAGTGTCTGCTATGATCGTGTCAAAACTGTTCATGCTGAGAAGTGTCTGCTATGATCGTGTCAAAAACTGTTCATGCTAAGAAGTGTCTGCTATGATCGTGTCAAAAACTGTTCATGCTAAGAAGTGTCTGCTATGATCGTGTTAAAACTGTTCATGCTAAGAAGTGTCTGCTATGATCGTGTCAAAAACTGTTCATGCTAAGAAGTGTCTGCTATGATCGTGTCAAAAACGTTTCATGCTAAGAAGTGTCTGCTATGATCGTGTCAAAAACTTTTCATGCTAAGAAGTGTCTGCTATGATCGTGTCAAAAACTTTTCATGCTAAGAAGTGTCTGCTATGATCGTGTCAAAAACTGTTCATGCTAAGAAGTGTCTGCTATGATCGTGTCAAAACTGTTCATGCTAAGAAGTGTCTGCTATGATCGTGTCAAAAACTGTTCATGCTAAGAAGTGTCTGCTATGATCGTGTCAAAAACTGTTCATGCTAAGAAGTGTCTGCTATGATCGTGTCAAAAAATTTTCATGCTAAGAAGTGTCTGCTATGATCGTGTCAAAAACTTTTCATGCTAAGAAGTGTCTGCTATGATCGTGTCAAAAACTTTTCATGCTAAGAAGTGTCTGCTATGATCGTGTCAAAAATTTTCATGCTAAGAAGTGTCTGCTATGATCGTGTCAAAAACTTTTCATGCTAAGAAGTGTCTGCTATGATCGTGTCAAAAACTGTTCATGCTAAGAAGTGTCTGCTATGATCGTGTCAAAACTGTTCATGCTAAGAAGTGTCTGCTATGATCGTGTCAAAAACTGTTCATGCTAAGAAGTGTCTGCTATGATCGTGTCAAAAACTGTTCATGCTAAGAAGTGTCTGCTATGATCGTGTCAAAAACTTTTCATGCTAAGAAGTGTCTGCTATGATCGTGTCAAAAACTTTTCATGCTAAGAAGTGTCTGCTATGATCGTAACAAAAACTTTTCATGCTAAGAAGTGTCTGCTATGATCGTGTCAAAAACTTTTCATGCTAAGAAGTGTCTGCTATGATCGTGTCAAAAACTGTTCATGCTAAGAAGTGTCTGCTATGATCGTGTCAAAAACTGTTCATGCTAAGAAGTATCTGCTATGATCGTGTCAAAAACGTTTCATGCTAAGAAGTGTCTACTATGATCGTGTCAAAAACTGTTCATGCTAAGAAGTGTCTGCTATGATCGTGTCAAAAACTGTTCATGCTAAGAAGTATCTGCTATGATCGTATCAAAAACTGTTCATGCTAAGAAGTGTCTGCTATGATCGTGTCAAAAACTTTTCATGCTAAGAAGTATCTGCTATGATCGTATCAAAAACTGTTCATGCTAAGAAGTGTCTGCTATGATCGTGTCAAAAACTGTTCATGCTAAGAAGTGTCTGCTATGATCGTGTCAAAAACTGTTCATGCTAAGAAGTGTCTGCTATGATCGTGTCAAAAACTGTTCATGCTAAGAAGTGTCTGTTATGATCGTATCAAAACTTGGACAATTCCTTAAAGAGCTCAAATGTTTATCTTTATGTGACTCCAACACGCTGGATGGTTTAAATGTGTGGCACGTTGTGAAAATGTTTTTTAGCAAAATGTTTCCGATGAAATGCCAGACTCTTTATTTAAAAAAAAGAATTTGAGATAAACTATTTACCGCCCAAAAAATTACCGATTGAAAAAAAAAGAAAAAAAAAGAAAGAAACGGAAGTGCGTATAAAATAAAATAAAAAAGAAATGGATGTCGATAATTGAGTAAACATGTGGATTATTCATGAACAAAATAAGAGGCTGATGTGCTCTTCACAACAAGGAAGTGTTTTCAGACAGAAAGCAACTACAACAACAACAAGACAAAAAGAAAACATCAAGTGTTCTCAAGAGTAGGAGAGGTTAATGATTGATTAATGGTGAGTGTTTTCAACACTAAAAATACGGACTCTTGTGTTAATGGTTTTTTTGTTTTTTGTTTTTTTTTTTTGTTTGTTCCATACCTAATAACTGAATAGTGCCAGTTTAAGTGGTAAAATAAAAAATTTACTCTTTCAACAAACAAACAACCCCCCCCCCCCCAAATAAAAACAAAACAAACTGTAGCTATATATAGGCTTAAAAATAATACGTTTCTTTGAAACGACAAGAAGCGTTAAAGCAAGACAAACAACGCCCATAAAACCTGGTCGCCGGTGAAGACATGAATATCTCGTACAATGACCGTGTTAACACTACGGCAAAACATCGTTTCGCACTTTTATGAATGCAGTAAATTATGAAAAGCTAAAGGACGGTCACGATGAAAAAGTGTGTGGGGAGGGGGTCATTTTAGCCCTCCAGCAGCTCGTTTTGTTTGAAAGGCTGAATCTATAGGTACACGGGTACCAGAATTGAGAGGTGGGGATTAAAAAACGATTTAAAATATTATTGTTGGGTTTGTAAGACCAAATGAGGTATCAAATGAAAGATAATTGAATGTACTATACGTTTGTAATCTTAATTCTTCAGTTTTACGAAAATAAACTACTACAAATGACATCCGAATAGCATTAGTCAAAATGGCCCAGACACACAGCGCCACCATTCGCACCCGGGTGCCATTAACGAAAGAAGAACGTTTCGGCTAAGTGCCTTCCTCAGCAGACGGGACAAAAGAAGAAACAAAAAGAAATGGAAAACATTTGTTTAAATTTAAAAAATAGTAAGTTTTTGGAGTTCGCCATGCATGCTATGTTATAAAAACAATTTCGAAAAATTCACTCTTTCAAACTGTGCTATGTTATATGAGCTTTATGAGTTAAGTAATAAATATAGAAATAAAGCGTGAACGAAACCTTAAAAGTACATTATAAACTATTATTAACGCATCGGAAAATAATTTATTTAAAAAAAAAAAAAATCACTTTATTTTGCACTTCTCGCTTGACACTGTCTTCCCATGTTAAACTCATCTATTGGCTAAATTCTGGTATAGATCGTGGTTTAAGGGGGGTCCTAGCACAAGAAGATCTTGTGTGTAGGGATTTTTTTTCTCTCTCTATATTAACGATATTTTTTTTTTAAGAGCAAGTCTGAAAGAGTTTTTTTTTTTAATATTCTAAAACAAACAAACGAACAAACAAAACAACATTTAAGTTTGTATTTAATAAAATTATTAAAAAAAACTACCCACAAACTCTGCCTGCACGCATATTTACAAATATTAAATGATAAAGGGCACAGTAGAATAGAGGGCAGAGTAGAATAGTGGGCAGAGTAGAATAGAGGGCAGAGTAGAATAGAGGGCAGAGTAGAATAGTGGGCAGAGTAGAATAGAGGGCAGAGTAGAATAGAGGGCAGAGTAGAATAGAGGGCGGAGTCGAATAGAGGGCAGAGTAGAATAGAGGGCAGAGTAGAATAGAGGGCAGAGTAGAATAGAGTGCAGAGTAGAATAGAGGGTGGAGTAGAATAGAGGGCAGAGTAGAATAGAGGGCGGAGTCGAATAGAGGGCAGAGTAGAATATAGGGCAGAATAGAATAGAGGGCAGAGTAGAATAGAAGGTAGAGTAGAGCACTCAACACTGACCCGTCAAACCCGGGACTACTTTGCCGCAGTTTAGCCCCGTCACCGCCAAACTCCGGGGCTGGGCTCGTGACGTCACTGGCGGGGCCCTCGTTGTCATCCACTCGACTGAGATCGATCGTCAGGCCACTCTCGTCATACACGTCATCTGGTGAGGGGGGAAGGAGTTTGGTACATGACCAGCTTTAACATTAAAATAAAATTCAAAGTCTTTTGGTGTCTGTGTTTTTACAAAGCAGAGAGGCAAATGGTGAAACGATCGATTTGATTAGGTCTATGGTGAAACGATCGATTTGATTAGGTCTATGGGGAAACTATCGATTTGGTTAGGTCTATGGTGAAACGATCGATTTGATTAGGATGGTGAAACGATCGATTTGATTAGGTCTATGGTGAAACGATCGATTTTTTATTTGGTCAATTACAGACCAGTAATTAAAACCTGCATGTGTTGTCCATCATCTTCGCAACCTGCAACGTTGAAATTCCGACGCTGGACATAGGCTCATCACTCACCTGGCGACGATGGACTCATGTCATACTCCAGGTCCTGCCTCATCGCGGTCAGATCTTGCTTGGAAGTTTCGCTTAGACTCTCTGCAACGGTGTTTGGGCTGTGTGTGTAAAGGCAACAAACATGATAATACGCTACGCTGTGCGGGCCAAGGGGCAAACACCACCCACCCCAACCCCAACCCCCAAACACACACAGAATCGTGAATGTAATTACGATGTTAAGTGTTACGACATTTTTTGGATAATATAAAACCCTGAGATGGAGTTCCGCGGGTGGTAGGCCATTGACACAATGAAAATTACAGACAACTCCAGCGACGCGGAACGTACAAAGAGCGCAGGGGGACACAAGAAAACACTGCTGGTCATCTAGTGCGTCCTGGTCTGTTTCCGGTCGCCTTGACTAAAGTCTTGCCATTGGATCGAAATAGGCAAGGACGAGAGACTGCGGCTGACGAATCGAGCCACTCTCCCTCTCTTTAAACAAAATACAGCTCAAGTCAAGGCTACTACTGAGGCCGAAGCCTTGGTTATCTTCGCACCAGAAGGACGAACACTATTTGGACATTTAACATGGAAACAGAAGGTTAAAAAAAAAATGGCTTTGAGAATTTTATTCAGACCCTATCGGTGTTGGGGTGGGGGGTGGGGGGCCCTAGGACATTTCATTCAAGGAAATCAACTTTTTTTTTTTAAAGCCAAGGGAGGGAAGACCGATGTTAAATAGCTCTTCTAAATGACACGAGCCCCGTTCAGTTGTCATCAATCGATGCGCTCCTTTCAGATATAACCGATGAAAGAAACTTAATAACCAGCTAGAGTAGAGCATACTTTTTTGAAATGGCGCGACGAGTGAATCACAATGGTTAAAACAAATATGGGGGGGGGGGGGTGTGGACAACTTTTCGTTTTTTATAATATCATTTGCGTTTCTGGCTGCAAGGGGAAGTAATCGTTGGGATGATGATGAGGATTTTTTTAAAAATCAGTTTTTGGTGTTAAATAATTACAATCACTGTTTGGGACAGAGCTATCGCTCTTTGGTGGCCCCCAGGCAAGTAAGTTACAGGCCTGCCGTATCTGCTGGGGCTGTGACGTAAATCAGACTGTAAACTGTGGTCGGCTGGGAGCACCCCAGACACACAAGTATTTAGTGTCGGCACTCGGCTAGTAAGTGCTCGATTGTCTCCGAATGGGATAATTATATCCAATAGTGGGCAATTACAAATACTGGATAAATACACGCATGTATCACAAATTCGAAGAGATGGATAGATGGATTAGACAGACAGACGGACAGACTGACGGACAGACGGACAGACAGACCGACCGACGGACAGACAGACAGACAGAGAGAGACATACAGACATACATACATACATACATACATACAGACAGACAGACAGACAGATAGACAGATGATAGATAGATAGATAGATAGATAGATAGATAGATAGATAGATAGATACATAGATAGATAGATACATAGACAGACAGACAGACAGACAGACAGACAGACAGACAGACAGACAGACAGATAGACAGACAGATAGACAGATAGATAGATAGATAGATAGATAGATAGATAGATAGATAGATAGATAGATAGATAGATAGATAGATAGATAGATAGATAGATAGATAGATAGATAGATAGATAGATAGATAGATAGATAGATAGATAGATAGATAGATAGATAGATAGATAGATAGATAGATAGATAGATAGATAGATAGATAGATAGACAGAAACTTACTTTTCAGTCCGAGTGGACATATCTGCAGTTTTGCACTTAGTCACGGGAATCAACTCTGGCATGACTGGGGACGCTGAATTCCGTCCCATCTGGTCCATATCTGTTTGCTGTTTGTGGTCGCTCTTCTGCTCATCAGTTCCATCCCTATCTGTTGCCCGTTTCGCATTCGTGCTCGCCTCCGTTGACTCCGAGCCTCTCTCGGGACTGGATTTCGGGGATTTCCCTACGGAAACGCCGCGAGACGAGGACGGACTCTTGCTGGACCCACTTCTCGACCCTTCCTGTGAATGGCTCGGGCTCAACGTCACAGCGCCGGGGCTCTGGTTGTAGGAGTTCCTCTGCAGTATTTTCTGCTCGAGCCAGTTGTATCGGGGTAGTTCTTGGAGTATCCTCGCAGCACTCGACTGGTTGATCTGCTCAGCCAGTAGATCTGCAGATAACAAGTAGGGCACCAGTTAGATAACCAATCAGAGTTTGGTATAAAAAGTGCGTGGCAATCGCAGGAGGTGACTGATAGCTTGATGTTTCATTTAGTAAGACGGAAATAAGAATTGCGGTGATTTTGATAGGGTCGTCTGCTCACCCCATTAATAGTCAGTGATGTATTTTCGGCCGTGCCGTTACACATTGTCGGGTACGTGTATATATTATCAACTCTTCAAAACTTCATGTGTTATATCAGTGGTCGGCAAATCCCTGCTCGCGAGCCGTTGGCAGCTCTTTAGCGACCTGAGTGCGGCTCGGCCCGTCGGCCAGAAATCTGTTTTGACTCCGAAAAACATGGCTCTTGAAAAGAATTTTGGCTCTAAAATATTTTTTTAAATCGTCCTACTGCAGATTTTTTGCTCTTTTGACTAATGAGTTTTCCGACCACTTTTGACTAATGAGTTTTCCAACCACTTTTGACTAATGAGTTTTCCGACCACTTTTGACCTATGAGTTTGCCGACCACTTTTGACTAATGAGTTTTCCGACCACTTTTGACTAATGAGTTTTCCGACCACTTTTGACTAATGAGTTTGCCGACCACAGTGTTATATTATAAAGAAACATTTTACTTTAAAAAAAAAAGGAATTTTTATCTTTAGTAGGGTAGAAAGAATGTATCCGAAAAACCCAGTGATTTGATATGAAGGGATACAATCGGGATGATGGACTGCACTGGTGCACTGGTGCACTGGTGCACTGGTGTACACAATTACATTATGTCTGTAATCAATCTTGCCACCCTTGTCCTGGCTATCATTCACTTAAAGATCCCTATCAGAAAGGAAATTCCCATCCCCACCTGTCCCCCCCCCCCCACCCCCACCACCCTTGCTTAATTTAAGGTGAACGGAATATTTCCATGTCACCACCAACAACAACAACAAGAACAACAACGACTGTTATTACTGTTGATGTCGTCATCGTTACTGTTATAATTTTGATTGCCAGGGGAGGGGAGGGGGACCAGGGGGGGGGGATACACATAAAATTCTTGTTAGGTTATCCCGGTATCAACGCACAGACCGTGAGCACCGCTTGACCACCGGAAAGTTCGCATTTTATCACAGTCACCCCACCCCACGACCCTCCCCGTACAATATCATTTTTTTTTTGGTCACTGTTCTTACGTGAGACTAAGTTGTCCCGCCGCTAAAGATTTGATGGATTCACTTGAAAAGTTCAAATCTTTGGAGCGACGCCGTAAATTAAAATTTAATAACATCCGATAACAATGAAGCGTTTGTAGGGTTCATCCGACGACAAGCGTCGAGGTGCAGTAAAACCTTGATGAGATTATTTGATGGGAGCGGTAAAGTTTTCATCAGGGCAAGAGCTCCCCACCAACCCCACCCGCGCGAGCTTGGCCAGTTTAAGTATCAGAAGTTTGGGGGGAGTTTGTTTTTTTCTAGCCCCCCCCCCCCCCCCCGGGCATTAAAAATATATATTTTTTTTTAATGGAGGACATAAAACGGGAAGTATGTTGAGCGCTCTAATCAACGCGCGATGGTCTCCACGGATTGTGTCGACACAGGTGTTATGCGTTGTAAGCCAGTGGTTCTTAACCTTACTATGGCCGCGACCCTTTTTAATACAGTTCATCGTGTTGTGGCGACGCCCGGCCACAAAATTATTTTAGGTTACACTTCATAACTATAGAGCATATGTGTTTTCAGATGGTCTTAGGCGACCTCCGGGGAAAGGGTCGTGCGACCCCCAAAGGGATCGCGACCCACGTGTTGAGAACCGCTGTTGTAAGCGGAAGGCCCGCCCACGTGACAGGGTAAAAAGAATAGTAGACTTACAAATTTGGATGCTGGAATTTATTTAATAAATAAAAAACGCAAACAGTCGGACGAGCAAACCAAAAAAAACAAATAGAACAATCAGGGGGTGTGGGGATTATAATGGTTGCAGCTACCACAGTGTGGGTGTGTATGGGGGTGTTGGTGCAGTTGGGGGAGGAACTACGGTAGAGGCATTTGATCGTACGAGAGAGGCGGCCAGAACCCAAGAGACGGTCGGTCGGCCTTGCTGGTGGAAAAAAAGGGGAGGGGCCTGTTACACATACAATGAAGACCCATGAAATAGTCACTGTTATCTATATCACAAAGCTACACATACAGTGATCACCCATAAAATAGTCACTGTTATCTATATCACAAAGTTACACATACAGAGATCACCCATAAAATAGTCACTGTTATCTATCCCAAAGTGACTAACACTTAAACAGCTCAGTTATTATATCAACATATAATGTATAAAGTAACCTTGGAATATGTGAAAAGATTGGGGGGGGGGGGTAAAGACGATAGCGCCCATACAATATATACACCGCTAGAGTAAAAACATGTCTACACTTTATTTTATTTTCACAGTTAATTGTTCTGTTTGAATATTTTTATATTTATTCCCTCCCCCCCCCCCCCCCCCCACCAATTTATTTTTTGGAACTATTTATTCGTAATCGTTTGTTGACGAGTGCTCTTAATGTTTTCCAACTAAGTTCACAGTTATGAGGGGGAGGGGCGATGGCGCGGTGGTTTAAACTTATATGTTGTTGCTGCTCGTCCTTTGCATGTGAAGATGCCCTTGGCAATTTTCAGACTCGAGTCGTAGCCTCGACTTGATCTGTGTTTTGTTTGAAGTGAGGGCGAGTTGCTCAAGTCGTGAGCCTCGCGTCTCTCGTCCTCGCCCATTTGATCCAGTTGCAAGACGTAGTTCAAGATTACTGGAAAAATAGACCAGGATCCAGTAGATGACCAGCAGCGTGTGTGTGAGTGTATGTGTGTATGTGTGCGTGTCGTTGTGCCAATGTCACTGTGTCAATGGCACTGGATTCAAACTCCGGCTTTGGTTGCAGAGTTTTCCTCTCCTCTCTAAGATGAGTTGGGTTCAAGGTCAACGAGTCCCATCCAAGGTCAACGAGTCCCATCCAAGTTCAACGAGTCCCATCCAAGGTTAACGAGTCCCATCCAAGGTTGTCGAGTCCCATCCAAGGTTAACGAGTCCCATCCACCCGGGTAGACTTACATACAAACACACAAACTGAACAAATGCGCTAATTTATTTATTTAAAATAAATAACTAATATTCTTAGCTGTGTTGTTCAGATTGTGTAATCCACCAGCAAATGGCAACATGACACTGTGAAATGCATTAAAAAATGTATCTATTTTACTATTTTTAAAGACTACAAGTTCAAAGTTCTATCCAAATAGCTCCACCAAAGCTCCCCATACCTCCATCAAAGATATATCTCCATACCTCCATCAAAGATCTATCCCCAAAGCTCCATTAAAAAATATATCCCAATAGCTCCATCATAGTTCCCTCCCAATGTTCCATCAAATTTCTATGCACATACCTCCATAAAAGTTCTATCCCCAAAGCTCCATCAAAAAAATATATCCCAATAGCTCCATCACAATTTTATCCCCGTAGGTCCATCAAAGTTATATCCCAATAGCCACTTTAACGTTCTATCCCCATAGCTCCATCAAAGTTCTTTCCCAATAGCTCAATCAAAATTCGATCCCAATAGCTCCATCATAGTTCTATCCCAATAGCTCCATCATAGTTCTATCCAAATAGCTCCATAATAAACATTGCTAAGAGTTGTAAAAAAAAATAATTCAAAAATAAATTAATGAATCGGTGGAGTCAACATAGATATCCTCCCAGAACTGTAAGACACGACCCCCCCTCCCCCGTTCTGGCTAACAACATGGCCGACACAATCACCAAAAAGCGGCACCGCGAATTTTGTCCTATCCTTTTGGTGCCTACATATAAATAATAACGTGAGAACCGCCGATCTCCCTTAATCCAATTCTCTCGCATGCATGTTTTATTAAACGCTTGACGGCATAAATTGCATTTATGTTTAGTGTTCGTCCGTTAGATTCTATCCGGATCGATGCCACTAAGCATATTATATTATTCTGTTAATTTTTAACCTGCCTTTAAAAAATAAAGTTTGCGACGACTTTGTACACAGCGCGCAACAGGAACCGGTTTCAGCGGCTTTGAACACGATCAAGCCAGTCGATTATCGCGCGAGCTAATCACCTTTACATCTGATGATGCATATTAGCAACATAAAGAAGATTACCAAAAAAAAAAAATGCAGGATTAAATATGGAAAAAAATGTCAATTTCTGCTGGGCATTAGCGATTAATTTTATGGTAATCACCAAAGTTTTACACCATGTAATATAATCTATAGAAAGTGCATTCAAATTCACTTTTCACGAAGCATTCATTCATTCCCTTTGGGTTTGCATTCACTTGCACTTGGGGGCAGAAGAGTTTCTTCAAGCCACGTGAGGGGATGTGTTGATGCTGGATGCAGCGGCCGCGTTCTCGGGTCTTGGTCCCAAAGTGGGAAGGGGCTAGCACGGAGGGCGGCTACGAAACAAAGGAGATCTCGTGGATTCTCATCTCACCTGAACACAATGAGAGACGGAAGTGAGAAAATGTTGTGGGAGTGGGGGTGGAAGGGTGGGGGTGGAAGTCAGGTTCGACAAAAAGAATGGCGCGGTTTTTTAAAGAGAGCATGTTAATCATCAGATAATGTGCGGGATGATATGCGGCAATGAGTTTGGTGCTGTCGACAATGTCACTCAGACGAGACCTCGGGGCATCAGCACGCGCTATGATGTTTTTAACCATTTGAATTCCTATCCTGGAAAGAGTTAATCGTCTTAAGAGCCTTGTCCCCCAAAAGTCATCCTCCGACGGGCAAAGTCGACCAAGCAGTTGAGAAAAGGAAATAGGGTCCTTGCAGGATTTAGCTTGGTAACCTAAATCCTGCATGGACTCTATTCCCTTTTCTCAACTACAGCTATGGCTGTCGGTAGGTTTAAAGTAGGCAGGGGGTGGGGGCGTGGGTAGTCTGTCGTTGTTAAGGGTAACCGTTATGTTTATGTAACAATAGTGAAAGTAACCATACTTTCTGTATGTTAATTACTACTGTAAAATGATGGATGGGCGTGTATCCAGTGGCGTAGTGAGGGGGGGGGGCAAGGGGGGCATCATGCCCCGGGCGCTACTCACAAAGGGGCGCCAAATGGTATATTTTACTATAATATTGTATGGTTTTCGAATAGGGGGGGCGCTAAAAAGGTATTGGGGAGCGCTAAAAAGGTATTGTGCCCCGGGCGCGAGTTAAGCTCGCTACGCCACTGCCTGTATCTACTTATACTTATTGAAGAACTGAATAGTCCACACGGTACTTTATTACATGATAAATAATAAAACAAATCCTTGGCACCCATCCTCTCCGACAAAATCGTGCACACTCTCTACTACCCAGAAAATCGTGAGTTCTTATTCCGCCCTGAAAAACTAGCTCCTGCTTTTTATCATGATATAATTCATTATTGTCGAATCCCTGCGCCATCGTGCAGTAGGAATAAATAATATTGTCACGTGACAGAACAAGGTTAGTTTGCTGTGTTACAGTTTAAATGTTGACCGAGATTTCAGAGACCTATGAGACCTCCATAGTGGCTACCCCCAGATACCGTCATCAATGTATCATTTGTAAAATTCAGGGAGGCGGCCAGTGGAGTTTCTGTCTACCATGTGCTCGAAATGTCCCATGAACAATTTAAGCATGCGTAGCTGGGTCCCACACCAGTCCCCATAGCAACACCTCTGATTTAGTCGGAAAATTGGCCGTTAAAGACAAACGGATTAAGGGTGAGTACACGTTCAGGCACTCGGAGGAGGGTGCTGGTAGGTATGGATGGTTTAGGATTACGCTAAAGAAAGAATTGTAAAGATAAGACAAAGTCAGTATGAGGTATGGAAGTATACAGAGAACACACATAAAGAACGAGGGATCAAAGTGTATACAGAAAACATGTATCAAGCAGAAACATATGATGTTTATTTTCAGGAGGGACGATGATGGATTCAAAAGTTTTCAAAGCATGTTCGATATCTTTAATATAAGTGGACGTAGTTGGTATCTTTGATATAAGTGGACGTGGTTGGTATCTTTGATATAAGTGGACGTGGTTGGAATCTTTGATATCGGTGGACGTGGTTGATACCTTTGATATCAGTGGACGTGGTTGGTACCTTTGATATAAGTGGGCATTGAAGCAACGACCGGTTTAAAGTGTCAATCAAGGGAATTCCGAGCTATGTTCGGTGGGGCAAGGGCATGCCGGGGGGCGATGGGTCTGCCAGGGTTTGTACTCTAACTTCGCCGTCCTTCTATCTTTATCTTGCACGGGGCTCAAAAAGAAAAGTATTCTTTCACAAATTTAATCCAAAAAAAATTTTCATTACTAGCTAACAATTCCTAGAGAATAACAATACCCTAATCAATACACAGTTTTACAGCTTTTCCAATTTTTATATTTTATGAATTATATAGGAAATGAGGTCCAGCAGTTTGTGTGTGGCTTTTTTTTTTGCACTCTTAGTGTTTAGATCTCGTTTACTCTGCACTCTGTGTAGTAAATTAGTTATGTAAACAGCAGACCGGGTAAAAATCACGTGACGTTATTTCCGGCTAATGGGATGTTCTTTAAGTCGATTGCTATTTGAAGTAATCAAAATATTTTCTATGTCAGTTTGCGAGGAGGCGCTCTGAAAAAAAAAATAGGTCTGTGAGCGAAAAGTCATCAACACTATCTTGGAAATTCACAGAGGAAAATGATCAAGGCGTGGAAATTTTTTTAATATATTTATATTTTTTAAAAATAAAATAGTGGGACATAAACTCTAGTTCCTCCCCTGTCCCCCTCACACACACACATCCCGCGAAACAATGGCGGCCGGAATACGTAGGCTTCTTATGTACTTAAGTTACTCAAGACAAAACACGAGTTCAAGTAGCCCGATACGCAGGCTTGGGGGGAAGGGCATAAGGAGCAATAGCTCGACGGCACGCTGATGCCTCCTAATGTGATATTTCAGAAGCGCCCTTTATAAGATTCCAAATTAGTGCTACCGCACCCCCCCCCCCCCCCCCGCTGATACGCCACCGCACTTTTTTTTTCACTAGATTAATATTGTGATGTCCCCACCCCCCTTTTACACCGCAGATTTACTTCACCAGCTATTTCAGAAAAACAAAATAAAATATTCCGCACCAAAACGCGCTTGCGGTATTTTCAAGAATCTCATTTAGCGCAGTAATCGGGAATTTTATTTAAGCAAAAGCGCCAGTGGCGTTAGTTGCTTGTTAGGGTCGGTTCACACGATCAAATTGTCCTTCAAGCATTTGATGCAATTCGTGTATGAAGCCTTGTCACAACTTTCAAATTACTATTTGATCAAATCCCTCAAAAAAGAAACCACCCAAAAAATAGTGCTTTCATACAACAATTTGACGCGAAATTTGAACACTTTCTGTGTCGCTGCTGGGTGGCCGAGTGGTCTAAACAGTGCCGATCTCAATTTTATGCTCTGGAGTTCAATCCCAAGTTAACCTTGGACGGCAACTCCTCTAAGAGAAGGAAACTCTGAATTCAAACCGGGAGATGGAGTCCCGTAGGTGGATCACATTGGCACAATTAACTTTCCGTAATGAAACTCTACGACAACTCCTGCGACGCCACTCGTGCCAAGCTGTTTCATCCACATGATGTTCCCTTGTCATCCAGCGGCGTGGAGACAGGCGATTTTGCTATAACCGGCTTCTAATCCTTAAAAGAATAGTCCTTCTGGATTTCGTCCTGCGATGTCTACACCGTCGTCACACAGTCGTCACACCGACGTCACACCGTCGTCACACCGTCGTCACACCGTGGCGTACGGAAGCCAGTAAAAATCGCTTTGAAAAATGTTTAAATTTTAAATGATCGTCTGTGTTTGAAATAAAAGAATTGTTTCCACAGTCAGAATTGTGCCATTTCTTGGGGGATAAAAAGTAAATGACAAAGGAGTTTTAAAAAAAAAATAACAACATTAGATTGAGACATATATGAAATATCGACTCTGGAGGAGGAACCAGGGCAGAAATAGCCTAGACAGAGGTCCTACACTTTTCAGAGAGATATCCGCGAAAAGGGATCAAATTTATTTATTAATAATTTTGTTGTTGTTGATTAGGAAGGGTAGGTCTTGCTTTAACCCTGAACGTATTTCGAATATAAATTAAAGGTTAGTTCTGATTTGCATCCGGGGAGGGGGGGGGGGGGGAACCGGACGACCATCCGTATAAAACAAGTTATCGAATTAGGGGGAGATAAAAAGTAACTGAGGGAAGCAACACAATTTGTAAACTTTGCCTAAGACGGCAATTATTGAAGGTGAAGGGGATTTTCGAGGCTGCCTAGCGGCCTCTGGGGGGTTTAACCAGGGACTCGGAAAAAAACAAGATTGTATAGGCTTGAATGGGCGTATAACCTTCTAGACCAGCGGTTCTCAACCTGTGGGTCGCGAAGTCTTTGGGGGTCGATTGACGTTTATTCAGGGGTCACCTAGGACCATCCGTAAACACACAGCTATGAAGTAGCAACGAAAATAATTGTATGGTTGGGGGGGTCACCACAACAGGAGAAACTTTATTAAAGGGTACGCGGCATTAGGTAGGTTGAGAGCCACTCTTCTAGACATGATTAAATGCTTAAGTATGCGCCCATGATGAGAGCTGTCCAGAAAGGTGGGTGTTTTTTTTTTTTGGTTGCCAATTGATATCCTCCCCGGAAACCCACCAGAATATATTCAAAAATAAATTAATAAATCATTATTAAATTTGCTTTTAACATTACATTTCCAAGTCAAGTTTGATGGAGATAAAGTTACAAGCTAACCGTAACCCACACACGTAACTCGTTATGGTCTCCGGTGCTGCATTTCATCGCGTGTTTTACTCGTGTGTGTGTGTGCAAAATGTTTATTCATGAGTGGCAGTTTTGCCTCATACTAAATACTAGAACTGCATACATAATAAACAGCTGGCTAAGATCAGTGGCGTAAGAAGTGAGTTGTGGAGGGGAGCGGTCCCCCGTGGGGGGGGGGGGGTTACATGTTATTATTTTTTTCTTTGTGCTGAAGTTCGGCATTTCCCGCACCTACTCTACGGAAATGTTATTTTCTTTCGTCGAAAGTGTATGTGTGTGTGTGGTTGGGGGGGGGGGGCGGCAAAAAAAAAACTTGGTCCATCCAGGGCGGCACTCACCCAGCTACGCCACAGGCTGAGATGAGCACTTTCTGGCTGTCAGCACTGCATGATCTCAGTATGTGGTACAGTTAACCCAAATGTTGTGTCCTTCTATGGAGAATATCAAAAGACTTGCTTGTCTTGACATGTATTTCAAGAGGTTGACTTCTATACTTGTTCATAAAATAATGTTTAACCCACGGTGTCCAGAAATAATATTTTTGAAAAAACATTAAAAAAAAAAAATTACGTTTGAATGATTCGCAAGCTTTGAACAGCCCCCCCCCCCTGTTTTTCCGTTATTTTTTAAAAACACATTAATGTTACTGACAAGTTTGTTACCGAGTTTGTTAAAGAGTTTGTTAAAGAGTTTGTTGAAGAGTTTGTTAAAGAGTTTGTTAAAGAGTTTGTTGAAGAGTTTGTTAAAGAGTTTGTTAAAGAGTTTGTTGAAGAGTTTGTTAAAGAGTTTGTTAAAGAGTTTGTTGAAGATATGCATTCAATTTTCTGAAGGGGCATTGAATTTTTGGCATGTATATTATGTATAGTTTTCATACGTGGTACCAACTGCAATTGTTGAAAAATTATACCAAATATATCTTATGGTGTGTACGAACGGTATAAATTTTAAACACTGTATATGTTGTACGCAATGTTTTTGTTTTTGTTTTGACAGTCTGCTATATGTTTATAAAATGAGAACAACCGGCTACACCAAAAATCTGAGTACAATTGGTGGCACAAAGTTTGAGTAAAATTATCTAAACTAAAATTGAGTAAAATTGTTGGCACACAGCATGAGTACAATTAGCTGCAAACAAGTCTGATTACATTAGACCGCACAGAGTTTTAGAAAAATTGGCAGCAAAAAAAAAAGAAGAAAATAACAGCTCTTCGACTGCAAATAAATATGAAAAGGTGATCTATGCAACAGAGTGTAACATTCTTACACAGGCACTACTTTCGTGACACCTTTCAAGTAGCATCACCTCATTGGTATCTCCCCAAGACTGGAGTAACAGACCGGTGCGGACGGGGAGTGGGGGTGGTCCAGACGGAGCATTTTTCATGGTACATTTCATAATAATATAACATCTATAACTTACCTAGGTGGTGTTATCTGTAAGTTTAGTGGTGTTATCTGAATGTTTAGTGGTATTATCTGTAAGTTTAGTGGTGTTATCTGTAAGTTTAGTGGTGTTATCTGAAGGTTTAGTGGTGTTATCTGTAAGTTTAGTGGTGTTATCTGTAAGTTTAGTGGTGTTATCTGAATGTTTAGTGGTATTATTTGTATGTTTAGTGGTATTATCTGTATGTTTAGTGGTATTATCTGTATGTTTAGTGGTGTTATCTGTATGTTTAGAGGTATTATCTGTATGTTTAGTGGTGTTATCTGTATGTTTAGTGGTGTTATCTGTAAGTTTAGTGGTGTTATCTGTATGTTTAGTGGTATTATTTGTATGTTTAGTGGTGTTATCTGTAAGTTTAGTGTGTTATCTGTATGTTTAGTGGTATTATTTGTATGTTTAGTGGTATTTTCTGTATGTTTAGTGGTATTATCTGTATGTTTAGTGGTATTATCTGTATGTTTAGTGGTAATATTTGTATGTTTAGTGGTATTATCTGTATGTTTAGTGGTATTATCTGTATGTTTAGTGGTGTTATCTGTATGTTTAGTGGTATTATCTGTAAGTTTAGTGGTGTTATATGTATGTTTAGTGGTGTTATCTGTATGGTTAGTGGTGTTATCTGTATATTTAATGGTGTTATCTGTATGTTTAGTGGTGTTCGAGAGAGGCGAACATCAAAATCAAGGACCGTCCCACCCCCCCCCCCCCACGGGCCACCGATATGTTATAAACGCTAGTTCCTCACCTGTCCCCCCACACCCCCCCCCCCACAATCCACTTATGTTACATTTTCATTCATTAAATTATCAATCAGCAATAAACATTACGGTGGAATATCCCCCCCTTCCCTACCTAAAGTAGCGCACATGTCTTATTGAAGTTACTGGATGCCATTTAAATATGCAGTAACACAACCACGGATCAAGGCCATCAGATATTTTAATGAAGTAAGAGAATCGAGTTAAACCTCAAATGTGTCATTCCAAAAAATATCATGGGCGTATTCAATATGGAGCTGGAAAGCGGGCGGGGTGAAGTTGGGGGTGGGGGGGCTACTATTACTATACAGTGTCCCCACTTTTTTGTGGTGGCCTCCTTGACTAATCATTTGCCCTAACCCTTGTTGTGGCACGCCCCCCCGCCCCTTTCCCGCTTTCCCCCCTGGGTGGATCAAAGTGCACTTAACTAATAGAGACGTTTTAAAAATTAGTGAGTAACCCTGACCGATTGAAAAAAGAAAGGGACACAAAACAACACCGCAATAGACCTGAGGGCCGATGAAAGCTGATGAATATGCAGAGTACACATCATCGTTTTAGCATTACGGCCAAACATGGTATCGGATTTTTAGGAATGCAGTAAAGTGTGAAAAGCCAAATGCCAGTCACGGTGAGGAGGGGAGGGGAGGGGGGGCTCAGGGTGTAACTTTAGCCTTCCGTGCAGCTGTCATTTTTTACATTTTAATTTACAAGAATTCATATTTTTTTTATTCATCAGAGGCATGTTAAAGCGAGTGATCGTCATCACACGGAATAATTTAGAGATACAGTGTTCTAATCTCTAGTCCAATCAAAGATAATCGGATAATTCTGATGTGTGCGACCACACTGCCCGTAGCTTCTGATGTGTGCGACCGCACTGCCCTTAGCTTCTGATGTGTGCGACCGCACTGCCCATAGCTTCTGATGGGTGCGACCGCACTGCCCATAGCTTCTGATGGGTGCGAGCGCACTGCCCTTAGCTTCTGATGTGTGCGACCGCACTGCCCTTAGCTTATGATGTGTGTGACCGCACTGCCCCTAGCTTCTGATGAGTGCGACCGCACTGCCCATAGCTTCTGATGAGTGCGACCGCACTGCCCATAGCTTCTGATGAGTGGTACCGCACTGCTCATAGCTTCTGATGAGTGCGACCGCACTTCCCATAGCTTCTGATGAGTGTGACTGCACTGCCCATAGCTTCTGATGAGTGCGACCGCACTGCCCATAGCTTCTGATGAGTGCGACCGCACTGCCCATAGCTTCTGATGAGTGGGACCGCACTGCCCATAGCTTCTGATGAGTGCGACCGCACTGCCCATAGCTTCTGATGAGTGCGACCGCACTGCCCATAGCTTCTAATCAGTGTGACCTCACTGCCCATAGCTTCTGAAGAGTGTGACCGCACTGCCCATAGCCTAAACTTTCAAACGCTTGGTTTTCATACGGACTATAGAACACGCAGCAAAATAATTGACACCCTGTGATTGTATAACTGAAGCCCCTTTTCACGTCATCGAGTACCATATTGTGTAAGTTTGCTCCGGAATTACCAAGCGTCACACCCAGCGTCACCCAAATACACCGAACTATATCCAAATACAACAAAAATACACCCATCTTCACCAAAATATACCCAAATACACCCAAATTCACCCAACTACACCCACATACATCCAACTACACCCAAATACATCCAAATACACCAAATACATCCTAATACACTCAAATACATCCAAATACATCCAAATACATCCAAATACATCCAACTACACCCAAATATATCCAATTACACCTGACCAAGGCTACCAGTCCTTAGAAAATTTCCCAAGATCTTGGGAATTCACGACCACACTTAGGATCTGGGGAAAAATTATAAAAATCGGGCCGACCCTTGGTAAATTTTAAGTTGGAGACAAAATTGTTTAAAATTCATTCTTTAAAAAAAAAAAACTTATTACATAATGAGGGGGGGGGGGGGGGGGATTTCTGCAAACAAGTAAAAAAATGATTTGTTTTCCCTACTTCCCAATTTTAACATTCGCGAAGCTGGTTGTACTTTTTAATGCAACTGATGATATGAATTCTTCCTAAATTACAGACAATGTTGAAATAAAAAAAATGTATTAATAAAGACAATTTTGTAAAAAGTTTTATCTACGTGATGAATAGTGACCAATTTGACAATATTCATCATAGGGCGTTAAAAAAAATATATACATTGTTGTTCGTCAGTCAAAAATCGACCATGACTACTTTAATCATCAGATTTTTGCTAGTTCTGTCTGTGGGTGCGCAGATGGCTAACGAGGCCGATACTTGAACGACATTTTCTTGTGCAGTAGGTGCAGGGGAATGATGGGGCATCTCCGGGAGCAGAGTCAGACCGGGCCTTCCTGTCATGTCTCTTGCGCACTGCAGCCGCTGTTCTGACAACTTCATGTTGCACTTAGCTCCTGTCTACAGCCGCTGTTCTTCCAGCTTCGTGTTGCATGGAGCTCCTGCCTACAGCCGCTGTTCTGCCAGCTTCGTGTTGCATGGAGCTCCTGCCTACTGCCGCTGTTCTGCCAACTTCATGTTGCATGGCGCTCCTGCCTACAGCCGCTGTTCTGCCAGCTTCGTGTTGCATGGAGCTCCTGCCTACTGCCGCTGTTCTGCTAGCTTCGTGTTGCATGGAGCTCCTGCCTACAGCCGCTGTTCTGCCAACTTCATGTTGCATGGCGCTCCTGCCTACAGCCGCTGTTCTGCCAGCTTCGTGTTGCATGGAGCTCCTGCCTACAGCCGCTGTTCTGCCAACTTCATGTTGCATGGCGCTCCTGTATAAAGTGGAACGCGATGACGTTCGATCCTTTTCTTTTTCCTCCCACGTATCTGGGTTTATATCGAACGCTTTCAGTGAGGCTTTTAGGTTGTCTTTAAAACGTTTCTCCCGTCCGCCAGCAGAACGCTTTCCTTGTTATATACCTATATAATATTTATATATGCATTGCATTAAGTTTTAACCAGAGGCCTTTGAGGCGAAGCCATCGATCGACACGAACAATGATAATCTCCCTAAAGTAAGTTAAACCCGTCACGTTGACAAGCAGCTGGCCATCAAGGGGAGTAACTGGAATAGTGTGCAATAAAGCTAAAGTTTAAATTGACCAACGAGACAACGCCGAAACGATGGAGAAATGCGGTTATCGGAGTCTTTTATTGAATAATTTACAAGACTTTTGGAGATAAATTAACGCCAAGTGCGAGAGATCTGTTTCCCATCAAAACACCCCGTTTTAATAAATAGACAGCTTTAGAAGCCGGTGTTTCAGAATTCAAATTTTACTTTCTTAATTTTAATTTATCATAATTATAAAATTTACGCAAAACTTTTTTAAATTTCTTTTAGTTTGAAAATTATATATATATTATTACGGACCGTTATGAATTGAGAATTTAATCTCTTAATTTTAGACTACGGCTCGTTCTAGAAACGGTCCATAATAAAGGACGATACCAACATTTAAAAATAATAACAAATAAAACTACAATCAAGGCCATAGCTAATTACAAGTAGTAACTTTTTAATTTGTGAACTTCAATTAAATAATAACAGCAAGAGATATATGATTGAAATTATAAACTTACAGATTTGCTGGTACCGGTACTGTATATAAAAATACAATGAGCACAAAATTGTACGAGGAAATAAAAATCTCTACACACAACAAAGTATAATGACACACAGCATGCCTCGTAATCAAGGAAAGGAAAAATCTCTTCCTTCTCTCTATCGGTCAGCCCTTTTTATAGGCATTTCCTACTAATGTCTAGTACCGTCAAATGCATTGTTTTGCCTTCCCGTTTTATTCAGAATATTCTATTATTTTCGACAGTTCTCCTGACTAGAATAAATAAGGTTTTTCTAGCCACACTTCAAAGGCGGTCACGAGAGTTCACGAGGGGTCATGCACGTGGGACGCGAGATAGGCGTGCTAAAAAATACGTCATCCTTCATAACAATATATATATATATATATATATATATATATATACGTATATTTGTATGTACATATATATGTATATGTGTGTGTCTATATATATATATATATATATATGTGTGTGTGTTATATTACGCCTGAAAATTATATATATACGTATATTTGTATGTACATATATATGTATATATGTATATGTGTGTGTTATATTACGCTTCTGGTAGACTCCTTCCACCTCCAGCTGTTTCCTAACAAGCTGGCCGCTTCCTATCCAGCGTATTTGGTACTGAGATTATTGTCGTAGCTTTTGCTATATGTTTGTATTGTGTGACGTATGTTTGGGTAAGAGTGGATGGGACTAAAACTAGTCGATGATATGCGTAGTGCAGAAGACAAAGAGGAATGGAGAACAGTGGCGTAGTGAGGGGGGAGCAAGGGGGCATCATGCCCCGGGCGCTACTCACAAAGGGGCGCCAAATGGTATATTTTACTATATATTGTATTGTTTTCGAATAAAGGGGGGGGGCGCTAAAAAGGTATTGGGGGCGCTAAAAAGGTATTGTGCCCCGGGCGCGAGTTAAGCTTGCTACGCCACTGATGGAGAAGGATACTTTTCATGTCATCTATGGCGCCACAACGGTCCAAGGACTAAGGGACATGATGATGATTATATTTGGGCATGGGAAATGGCGTTGTTAATGTTCCTATGATTTTGCAGTGGCATCAGTGGTGGCGTAGTTAGTAATGGTGTGTTAACAATGGAGTTCTATATTTGATAAAGAGTCGTTTGCTACATGATTCAGTAGTTGGTACAATAATTAATAAAGTAAGTTATAATACATATAATTCTCTGTTTGAAAGGAACTATGGTTTAATAGTGAATTAATTAGAGCGCAATATATAATTCCCGATAACTGCGCTAAATATTGTTTTTTTTTAAATAACGCAACTGCATTTGGCGCGTAATATTTTTCTTTTCGGGAAAATGAAATCGTCTCAATTTAAGTATGGTGTAAAAAATATTCGGTATAAAAGTGGTTGGGACAGCAGAGCATTTAATATAGTTCATGGGCGTGAAATAAAAAGTGTGCAGTGACGTATCATAGAGGGAAGGGGTGTAGCAAAAATTGGGATTCTTAAATGTGCGTGACTTGAGTTCATGCTTTGTCAAAGTAGCTTTAATAGATTTGAAGTTCACGCATTTCCGTCGCCAATGTTTGTCGAGACATAACTGTTATAACTGTTATCGCATATTTATATACTTACAAAAAGGCACGAACCTACAATCAATAACAGCTCGAATATTCACCTGAACCACATAGTCAGTCCTGTATATTGGCGATAAGCTTTGTTTTAAAACCAGGGGCTTCAGTCTATGCGGACAATCCACAGAGCAACGTCGTGTCAGATTACCTTGTTGCATTAAATATATATATAATTGAAGACTTAAGTGCTAAAGTACTTAAATCACAAAATACACATTTTGAGATAATCAAGTTCAAATATTCTTTTTGTCTATAAAATGTGATCATTTTCATATCTTGTGTTGTTTAATTGAGGGACTTAGGCACAAGTCAATGTGTTCAAATTTCTTCACTACATATGGAAATACAGGATAAGAAAAGGCCACAGTTTAGATTTCTTTTGACAAAAATGTGACTTAAGTACTGTTAGCACTAGGGTCTTCAAGTTTTGTAACATTGTAACATTATTTTTTAACTTTTTTTTGTTTAAACAATAAATAAATCGAGAGCACCTAGAAAAATGATCAATGTATAATGCTCACCTCTAGCCACTCAACATACCTAAACATTAATGGCCGCTCTTCCGTGGAAATGCATGCAAATGGTTAAGCTTAAATTTACATAACGACAGCCGGTTTAACCCTCGGGGATTTCCTTAAACTGGATGGGGCTTAACGGAACAAAAGATACATAATCGCTTTTTAACCAATGTTTTTAATTTTAAAAGAGGCTCATAACCGTCCACTGATAAAGACAAACGGATTAGACTCACGGGGTAAAGGAAGAAAAAAAGGGGGGGATGGAATTAAAGACTTAAAATTCCAATTACGTTATATGACGTCAACTGCTTTGCTAACTGAAATCGAGTGAGGAACGAGATAAACAATTTATCGATTTTTGTTGTTGTAAATTTTTTTTTAAAAAATACGTTAATTTAGTTTGGATTGTTTCATGTTTACGACATTACACTCGGTCAGTTTTTTTATTTTTTTAAAAATTACGCACCTTAACCGATAGGCAGTGTGCATTACTCAGTTATGTGCATTATTGGTAAGCAAACTTAATAGGTCGGCTTACCATCCAAAGTAATTAGGTAGGCAGTGCATTACTCAATCATGTACATTAATGGTGGCAAACTTAATCTAATCTACTTTAAAAAAAACGGTGAACTATCGAGCCGGAGCTCATGAAGTCTTCCCAACGCACCCTCCGCTGAACTCAACTGGCCATCAACTACTCCCCCACCACCACCCCCAGCAGTCTTTATTCCAGTCGGGCCGCAACGCGGCACGCCGGGAGCGTTCCGCCCCTGAGACAGCCTCGCCCACCCTTCCACTCGATTGACTATGCGAGTGGGACGGCACCGGAGAAGGAACACCTGGCGAAAATTAATAGGCTGACTTACCATCCAAAATAATTAATTAGGCAGCACATAACTCAATTATGCACTGCCAAAACAAGGGGCTTTATAAACTCCTGTTTTGATATAAAGAACATTTGCTGGCATAGTAGTTAAAAGATATCAACAACTAAATTTAATCAGGAGAACGGAAATTTGAATCCATTGTAAGAATTATTAAAAAAAAAAACACAAAAAAACAGCTTTACGTTTAAGTGCACACTCTTATTTGAGCGCACCACCTCTGCGGCCTCACTGTTGTGGGCGATGATATTTTTTTTTATGGGTGCCTCTACAGCAGCGGTTTTTAAACCGTGTTCCGCGGAAACACTGGCGCTCCGCGAAGCCACACCAATTGTCTCGCGAAAATAATGAAATGCACCATTTAAATTGTAGGGAAAAGAAAAACGGAAAAGAAAAACCAGTACATTTGTAAAACAACAGCAACAACAACAGCAACAACAGCAGCAACAAAAACAGCAACAACAACGGCAAGAACAACGGCAACAATAACAGCAACAACAACGGCAACAACAACAGCAACAACAACGGCAAATCAACAACAAAAACAACAGCAAAAACAGCAGCAAAAAGCATTAAACACATTATTATTATTTTCCATGCCATATCTTTGCAAAGCAGAATTATCAACAATGGCTAATATTAAACTCAAAGAAACAAGAGTCTGGGAAAGTTAGAAGAGTCGACGCGAGTGGGGTTTATCATTTATTCGTCACAATACTGCTGAAATCTGAAAAGATCACAAAGCTCATGTATCACATTAATTCTGATTTTTCTTTAAAGTATAAAAGCTCTTATATATATTACGCTTCTAGTAGTCTGCTTCCATTTCCGGCTGCTTCCTAACGATCTCGCCGCTTCCTATTCAGCGTATTTGGCATTGAGAGTATGTTACAAATTTTTTGTATATGTTTGAAAGAAAGTGTGATTCAATAATGAGTTCAATAGCGCGCAAAATGTAATTACCGACAACTACGCTAAATGATTTATTTTTTTTTTTAAATAACGCAACTGCTTTTGAGGCGTAATATTTTCTTTTCGGAAAATGAAATTGTCTCAATTACAATATGGTGTAAAAAAAAAATTCGGTTTAAAAGTGGTTGGGACCAGAGGTGTAACAACGGCTTGGCATTGGGGCAGTTGCCAAGGGCGCCGACCTGAGCCAGTTCAAAAGGGCGCCGCTAAAGGTCTAATTTTTAAATTTTTATTATTTAAAAAATAAATTAGCCAAGTGCGCCAAAAACCCAGTTACGCCTCTGGTTGGGACATTAGAATATTAATATAGTTCGTGGACGTGAAATATAAAGTATACAGTGACGTATCATGTGGGGGAAGGGGTGTGGCCGAAATTGGTATGCTTAGATGTGGCACTACTAACAAAATAACAATAGAAAATGAATTAGTGTAAGGTAGATGATATTTCGAGATGCTATATTTGATTTAGCAAATGCGAAAATAATATTAATATTATTAGCATATTTATACAATTATTATAAACATTATACATTTGTATGATTGTATATGTATAAAAATAAATGAAATGAAAACACAAATATATTTTCAATTTTGTTGCATTAGTGCAGTGGTTCTCAACCTTCCTAATGCCGCGACCCTTAAATACAGGTCCTCATGTTGTGGCGACCCCCCCGCCACAAAATTATTTTCTTGGCTACTTCATAATTGTAGAGCATATGTGTTTTCAGGCGGTCTTAGGCGACCCCTGGTTGAGGACCGCTGTATTAGGGTATGTTCCTATTTAAATATTTTATTACTGGACTCTCACTTTCCGTGTATGTTCGTAGGCACTAGGAGAACGGCCCTGACCTCCACCGGATCATTGGTGTATGTTATTTTATTCTATGGCGACTGCGCTTGATATGGGCAATTGCATAATGAATAAGTGTGACAATGATGACAAGGCGGTCAGACGGGCCAATTGAGGGCACTAACAGAGCGTGGCGCACGAAATCCTGGTCCTTTATAATAACTCATTGAGTTACATTGTATGGGCACAGTTATCCATAACAAAAGAGAGTGGTATTTTCTCTCCCAACACCTCACTTTGTTTTCTAAACAGTGCTTGGTGTGATTTATTTATCTCTCCTTGTCATGTGCGTGTCTCTCAGTGTCATTTGTGTGTCTCTCAGTGTCATTTGTGTGTCTCTCAGTGTCATTTGTGTGTCTCTCAGTGTCATTTGTGTGTCTTTCAGTGTCATTTGTGTGTCTCTCAGTGTCATTTGTGTGTCTCTCAGTGTCATTTGTGTGTCTATCAGTGTCATTTGTGTGTCTCTCAGTGTCATTCATAAGTCTCTCCTTGTCATTTGTGTGTCTCTCGGTGTTTGTGTATCACTCCCTGCCCATGTGTGTGTCTCTTAGTGTCATTTGTGTGTGTCTAAGTGTCATTTGTGTCTCTCCATGTCATTTTTGTGTCTCTCCTTGTCAATATAGTATATCTCATTGTCATGTGTGCCTCCCTGTCATTTGTGTGTCTCTTAGTGTCATTTGTGTGTGTCTAAGTGTCATTAGTGTCTCTCCATGTCATTTTTGTGTCTATCCTTGTCAATATAGTATCTCTCCTTGTCATGTGTGTCTCCCTGTCATTTGTGTGTCTCTCGGTGTCATTTGTGTGTGTCAATAATAACTTTAAATGAGTATTTATTCCACAAGTGAAATACCAACGATGTGTGTTTCATTCGTTTTGTTAGAGATTATATATGAGCTTTTCTTCATCTAAAAATAGACAATGTAAACCTAATAATTGAATGACACTTCCCCCCACCCCCTCCCATTTCAAAGAAACACACACAGACATGGATGCGATCGGGGCTATTCTTAGAATATTTGGGGGTCCTAGGCATGGAGCGTAGGTAAGTGGTTCCGGAAGGGGAGTGGGGTCCGGGGGCGGAGATCCCCCGGAGATGAGGAGAAAACACCACCCACCATTGCGGCACCTCCATTCTGCCTTCGACACTGGTTCCTCTTTGCTCGCGTGCAACCACTAACCATATTGATAATTCCGCTTTTAGAGAAAATGTTTAATTCTGAAATATAAGGACTTGAAAGTTGTAGGCTTTAAAAAAAAAAGAAGTGCCCGGCGGGGCCCTCTTGGCAGTGGGGCCCTCTTGGCAGTGGGGCCCTCTTGGCAGTGGGGCCCAAGGCGGTCGCCTAGTTTGTCTATGCCTAAAAACGGACCTGATGAGATTGTATGGATAAAACGGGATGAAATTGTGTGGATGCAATGGATGATATTGTATGAGAAAAAGTGGATGAGATTGTACCGATAGCCATGGATGAAATTGTATGGATAACGATAGATGAGATTGTACCGATAGCCATGGATGAAATTGTATGGATAACGATAGATGAGATTGTACCGATAGCCATGGATAATATTGTATGGATAACGATAGATGAGATTGTACCGATAGCCATGGATAATATTGTATGGATAACAATAGATGAGATTGTACCGATAGCCATGGATAATATTGTATGGATAACAATAGATGAGATTGTTTCGATAGGAACTGATGCGATTTTGAGGATAGCAAAGGATGATATGGTATGGATAGAGATAGGTGTTACTGTATGAATGGCAATGGAAGGGATACCATGGATAGCAATAGATGACATGCAATGGATACCAACAGATGATATTGTATGAATCGGATGGACGATACTGTATGGATTGCCATGGAACTGATTTTACCTGGTGAGTCGGGTTTTCCTATAGCACCGACGGTGTTGTCTCCCTGCTTCCGTCTTCTCTTTGGTGTGTAGCTGCTGGCTGTGACGTCAACAGATTCTGTCAACAACAAAAAATGACATGACAGTCTTATAATGGCAGTCCATGAAATAAAAACAGACTCTTTTTTTGTTGTTGTTTACTTCCGACAAATTTTTGTCAGCTCAAGTCCTTCGGCGGCAAACAATGTAGTTGTTTTTCTTAAAGAAGCAGGTGTGGGTGAGGCAGGTGTGGGTGAGGGTGGTGTGGGTGAGGCGGGTGTGGTTGAGGCGGGTGTGGTTGAGGCGGGTGTGGGTGAGGCAGGTGTGGGTGAGGCGGGTGTGGGTGAGGCGGGTGTGGGTGAGGCGGGTGTGGGTGAGGCGGGTGTGGGTGAGGCAGGTGTGGTTGAGGCGGGTGTGGGTGAGGCAGGTGTGGGTGAGGCGGGTGGGGGTGAGGCAGGTGTGGGTGAGGCGGGTGTGGTTGAGGCGGGTGTGGGTGAGGCGGGTGTGGGTGAGGCGGGTGTGGGTGAGGCAGGTGTGGTTGAGGCGGGTGTGGGTGAGGCGGGTGTGGTTGAGGCGGGTGTGGTTGAGGCGGGTGTGGTTGAGGCGGGTGTGGTTGAGGCGGGTGTGGTTGAGGCGGGTGCTAAGTGCTCAAAGAAATGTGTTTATTATTGTTATTATTAACTAGTTATTAGAGAGTACTGTTCCGGCAACAGAACAGGTAGTACAAGAGTGTGGCTACTGCTCGTAGAAGAGTGAGGCTAAATAGAATGTAGAAGAGTGGGGTAACCTGGCTGGTAGAGGAGTGGGGCAGCATAGCTGGAAGAAGAGTGAGGCAAAATAGAATGTAGAAGAGTGGGGTAACCTGGCTGGTAGAGGAGTGGGGCAGCATAGCTGGAAGAAATGTGGGGCGAAATAAAATGTAGAAGAGTGGGGTAACCTGGCTGGTAGAGGAGTGGGGCAGCATAGCTGGAAGAAGAGTGGGGCAAAATAGAATGTAGAAGAGTGGGGTAACCTGGCTGGTAGAGGAGTGGGGCAGAATAGCTGGAAGAAGAGTGGGGCAGGATAGAAGGCAGAAAAGTGGGGCAATAAAGATCTTAAAAACAATGGGACAACATAGCTGGTAGGGGAATAGAGCATCCATAAAAAAAAATAATGTTAAATTAATGCACAAATTAGTTTGTTGTTTTTAAAAAAAAAATTTCCGTAAAATTAATTTAGTAAAAATTTTGAAGCCCGGAGTACTACTAAATTTTCCCGGATCCAGCCCCCCCCCCCTCCCCCGGATGAAAGTATCCCGTTCAAGCGCAACGAGCGCTGGCTCCGAGCACCGCTCCAAAGCCTTGATTTTAAAAAAAACCCACTCATTTCGGCCGGGAAATATCATTGGCTAGTGATGTCCATGAATTAACAACACAAAATGTCCTGTTATTTGATATACGTATTCGAAATAATTTGACTACATGTGCAGTGGCGTAGCGAGCTTAACTCACGCCCGGGGCACAATACCTTTTTAGCGCCCCCAATACCTTTTTAGCGCCCCAATACCTTTTTAGCGCCCCCAATACCTTTTTAGCGCCCCCCTCTATTCGAAAACCATACAATATTATAGTAAAATATACCATTTGGCGCCCCTTTGTGAGTAGCGCCCGAGCCATGATCCCCCCCTTGCCACCCACTCACTACGCCACTGTACATGTGTAATATTTGTTTTGACGTTGGCCATAGGGTGCTCAAGTGCCGGCTGTTCTCTCTTGGCATGAGGATAAAACATTTGCGCCGTAACACGCCCAGTTCTCTGCACACATCAAATTAAACAACCCCATTGAAAACATAGTTTTTCTTACACATCCTTTATATGCATTTTTGAAAAAAAAAAATGTCATTTTATATTAATAATCTAACGACCCCCCCACACTATCTTTTACACCGCTGATTTATTTCACCAACTATTTCAGAAAAACAACAGAAAAGATTACGCGTCAAACGCAACTTGCTAAAAAAAATTTTTTTTTTAAAAAGAATCTCATCTCGCGCAGTTATTGTGAATTTTAGTTTTTGAGTAAATCGGCGTCATCAGATTTCGTTCAATGATCCCTTTGAAAAACTGGAAAAAAAAACTAATATTTTTTTTTTTTGGTGGGGGGGGGGGCGGGGATGGGGGGGGGGAATAGGACTGAACATTTGAAAGAATGTGTTGCCATCGACAACGAGATTATGTGACAAGTTTTAGCTCGATAGGCTGACGGGAAGTGGGTTGATTAGCCGTCGGAAATTTTTTTTTTTCCCTTAACACACAAACAAAAATGAAGTTAATATAAAGGATTTAAAAAAAAAAATACGATACCAAAACTAATTAAATACGGATCTCGTATCTATTGTTTCATTTTGTTGTTACATTTTAACAAGTGCAGTTTACTCCAGGTTAATTTTTTTTACTTAATATTTTATTAAGCAATATATATATATATGTAATTTATAATAATATAAGGGATACGCGTGGGGTCCCTACAAGCACGGGGTCCCTACAAGCACGGGGTCCTTACAAGCACGGGGTCCTTACAAGCACGGGGTCCCTACAAGCACGGGGTCCTTACAAGCACGGGGTCCCTACAACCACGGGGTCCCTACAAGCACGGGGTCCCTACAAGCACGGGGTCCCTACAAGCACGGGGCCGTAGGCTATCACCCACGTTTGTGGACCCCCCCCCCCCTTCTAGTCCCCTAGCATCGGCCCCAGTGCCCCACAGCTGACGTAAACGGAGGCTTTTCTTCTTATGCTTACAGCCGTTGAAAACGTAGCCGGGCACCATCTAAACATGTCACGCCCCCTATTTCATCTATGACAGTGGTTCTTAACCTTCCTAAACGCCGCGACCCTTTAACACAATCCCTCGTGTCGTGGCGACCCCCCCAACCGCAAAACCGTTTTTCGTTGCTACTTCATAACTATAGAGTATATGTGTTTTCAGATGGTCTCAGGCGACCCCCGGGAAAGGGTCGTTCGACCCCCCCAAAGGAGTCGCGCCCCCACAGGTTCAGAACCGCTGATCTATGCCCTTTTCGCCATAAATAAACACACATAATACCCATGCGCATTATCTTCTGATACCAGATGCAAACACGATACCTTGTATCATACAAACACAAAAAAGACCTTATAAATTGTCAATGTAAAAACTAAGACACCCCCCCCCCCGGGTAATGAGACATGAAACCCCCCCCCCCCCCCCCACTAATTCCATTCCGCAAGGCTGATAAAAGTCCTCCATTAGAATTACAAATAAACAACATCGAATCTCTCTGTCGGCATGGCATTTACATAGACTTGAATCACATGTGTGTGTGTCCAGGCTCACAACTGGGGGACTTGACTGGAGGACGCGCGCGTCGAAAAAAAACAATGCAATAGTAAAAGACCGAGTCGCGGCCCCCGAGGGGGGGGGGAGTTTGTAGAGTAGTGTATGAGCAAAAGGGGGGGGGGAAATATGTTACTTAGGAGTCGTTAAGGTTGGGAAAACGTTTCATAAGATTTGGGATATGAGTCGGGGAATATGTATCTTAGAATTGGTGTATGGGAAGAAGGGGAATATGCGTCTTAGGAATAGCGCTGGAGCTTTGCGGAAAAAAGTCTCTTAGGACTATTTTATAAACAGGGTAATACGTCTCTTAGTATAAGTCTTTGAGCAGGAAAATATCTTTCTTACTATTAGAAGTGGAATATTGGAATATCTCATTTTTAGAAGCCTTCCTCTATTTCACTTCCCCACCCCCGTACATTTTTATTCGAACCCCACTGCAGGTATTAACGATCAAGATAAGGCATGCCCCCCACCCCCATTATGTAGATAGGTGTCCGCCAACGAGGCGGGCAGTTCTGTGTGGACAGGGGGGCAGCCCCTGAATTGCCCGCGGCATTACAATTGTATTTAATGAAGACAAAACTCTTCGACTGCCAGAAATTTGGCTAATTGCGCGCGATTACAGGGCGTGGGGGCATAGCAATGAGTTACAGTATTGATCCGGTGAGCCGCTACGTCCTTCGCCTCGGTGCACCTCTTTACAGGTCGTAACGTGATCACGACACCACAAGCACACCACATTATAACAACACACATCAAAAGAACGGAGAATTTGTGCGCGGCAAGTTAAAAAATCTAGGGGATGTAAGCGTCCATGTGGGTGTTAAAAAAAGGTGGGTGTGGGTGGCTGAGATTCGCATATATGTAAAGGTGGTGTGTGGGGACGGAACGGCTTCGCACGGCTTGAACGTGGCAGACCTCGATATATCGTCTAATTAATTTTTAAAAATATATTTTCAGTCTCATTCAGACAGTTGCAGTGGCGTTGAATTGGTGGAAAATGTCAAGGGGGGGGGGCAGGTTCTAACTTTAAGGCTTTCGACAGCAGGCACCCGGGGGCTCGGATCGAGCGTGTTATAGGACACCTTTAGAGTCGACAGCATACCAATTTGAAAGACATCACTCAATGCAGCAGACGGCCAGCTATGCCTTCCCGGGACGCCCTCCCTTGATAGCGGACGATTGACTTTTTCCAGCTTCTATCCATTAACACAACAATCGACAAGAGGCAATTATTTCAACTGGTAGACAAACTAAGCCCCACCCTCCTCCCCGGCGTTCTAGTCGACATGCATGTGGTGGCATAACGATTAAGAGACGCTGCCGTCGACCCCTCCCCTCCCCTGACGTTACCCGGGGGGGGGGGGCAGCACCTCTATGTAGGGGACCTGCGTATGGAGACAATGGTTTTAAATGGTATCTGCCTTAGACAAAGCACAGTGCCTACCCAATTACAGTTGGAAATAATGACAGACACAGGTAGGGATCATGATAACTAGTTAATGGATGTGAGGCACGGGTGGTTAGTGGCAGCCGATGATGCTACCATGAAACCTTTGATTGGTCTGTTCAATGACAACCGTTTCGTCCCAGCTGCTTTATAAGCTATTCACGAGGTATAAACCATTGTAGAATCCTATTATAGGGCGTCTGACGCCACCCCCGGGATGGGAAGGGCGTGTATAATTGGGACGTTAATACATCCATCCCTGTATTAGAAAGTTCGAGTGCTGGTGCTGTAGGATCAAAACTACCAACCGACCAGGCGCTCCTTGGTTGCGATGCCCCCCTCCCCACCCCTTGCCTGATCAATCGAGTGAACGGTGGGTGGCTGCAGGATTGTTCCAGCGTGCCGCTTCGAGGTCCGCTATCCCACTATTCGGGTTAGTGGTCCCGGGGGGGGGGTGTAGGCGTACGTTGCTGATTTTTTAAATAGCTTAGATTAGACTCTTAGTATGAACGCACCGCCGACTGATGAGAATCAATTTCAAGGCGGGTGGATATTGTGTAACATTCCTAATTAAAGTAATACGGAAACGAGAACAGACTCGTGCTGTCAATCGCACTGCTCGTATTCGATTACATTTCGTCTCTGATACACGCCATAAATAATGCAGTAGGATTTAGTAACACAATAATAGCCATGAGACACGCGTCCGGGTGAGAGCGCGGGCACTTCCGATATCTCTAATCAATTCCTAATAACGAGAAAGTCAGTGATACGTGGAAGGGACAGACAGTCATATGTCGACATAGCAATAGATGGAAAGGACAGGCAGTCACATGTAGACATAGTGATAGATGGAAAGGACAGACAGTTATGTGTAGACACAGCGATAGATGGAAATGACAGACAGTCATATGTAGACATAGTGAGATATGTAAAGGACAGACAGTAATATGTAGACATAGTGAGATATGTAAGGACAGACAGTAATATGTAGACATAACGATAGATGGAAAGGACAGACAGTTATTTGTAGACACAGCGATAGATGGAAAGGACGGACAGTAATATTTAGACATAGTAATAGATGAAAAGGACAGACAGTCATATGTAGACATATCTCTCTATCAATCTATCAGAAAGGCGCAGTGTTGATCTCTTGATGGTACGCCTCTGTCTCTATTATTCTATCGCATGTCACAATTGCTGTTAAGTTTATTACCAACCGTCTAGACGGAATGTTATGCCAGTTCGCCAGACAGTTTTCGTAACTTAAGAAGATTCCGCCTTGATCATGAACCGAATTACATCCCCCCCCCCCCCTTTTTTTTTCCAACTCAACTTTAGTTTGAATTAAAGATTGCTACCTTAAACACTTCGAGACATTCTAACATAAGAGCCTGCACCCTTGATCAACATCAGACTATGTCTGTCTTTGCTTATAAGCGGCCCAAACATTCAGGCTATGTCTGTCTTTGCTTATAAGCGGCCCCTACTTTGCTAAACTTAATCTAATCCTAGCCGCTCATGATTAAAGAGGTGATTAATCTTTCCAGGGTATCTCTGAATAAATGTGTAAGAAATTGTGTCTGCGTGTGGGAGGGGGGCGGTGAGAGATAAGAAGGGTAGATACATCTCAATCAAGGGAATTAATAAAGATATCGTTAACGAATTAAATCAGGACAATCTCCCCTCTACAACTAATTACCATAAAGCCCGAAGCGCACTGGGATATATAAAAAAATAACTTAATAATAAATGGTTGGGCACAAGTTAAATTAAACCCAAGATGAAATGATTATACCCATGGCCATGGATTAAAAGAGTGATGGATTAATGATTAAGGACTGTGCACTTGTCCGTCAAGGAAGGCGTCATGTATTTAGAACTCGGTGGAGCATAAAAGATATTGCACCAACAATCTCAATACTCAGTGACAGCCACACACAGCCCTTCAAAGCAAGTGACCGCCAGAGACAACCCGTCACAGCCAGTGACCGCCAGAGACGCCCTTCACAGCCAGTGACCGCCAGAGACAGCCCTTCACAGCCAGTGACCGCCAGAGACGGCCCTTTACAGCCATTGACCGCCAGAGACGGCCTTTCACAGCCAGTGACCGCCAGAGACAGCCCTTCACAGCCAGTTATCCGCCAGAGACAGCCTTTACATTGCCAGAGACGTCAAATGACAACCAACTGATTGTTCAACACTTATAAAAATTAAAAATAATAAAAGACACAAGTGCCAACGCAACAAGAGGACGCTACAGTTTTGCTCCGGGCAGCGAGAATGGGAAAATTGATTCACGACCGCAACTCAACCGTATGACCTACGGCAAGGATTACCTTAGATCTCGGATATATATAGATATGAAGAATACTAAGTGTTCTTGACGGGGATGTACTCCGTACGTTAATGGGATTAGAGGGGTTAACGGGAATAGGACTTCGGCATTTCGAGGCGGCCACCTGTTTCATACAGTACAATTTCAAGAATTTAGTGTAATTTTAAGACAATATTTGAAGTAGTGAATCAGACATTCTACACGTGCTTCATCAGTGTGACTTCAAAAGCCATAGTAACTGGGCGACTCAATGGTCGAACTGAATTGGACGACTAAACCGTTTCGTCCCAGCTACTTCTCAAACTAGTTGCGGGGTGAATACCCACTGTAGAACCCCTTTTAAAGGGCGCCCGGGATGGGTGGGGGAAGATATTAGAACGTAAATTTACCATCCCGATTCCTAGGAAAGTCGATCGTGTGCACTGTGCGTATGTCTCTTTGTGTCTTTCTTTGTCTCTTTCTCTCTATTTCTCTCAATATATATCTCTTTGTATCGCTTTCTATTTCTAACTCTCTCTCTCTCTATCTATCTATCTGCCTCTCCTTCTTTCCAATTAAATAAATAAGTTTGAGTGTTAAATCATACACGATCAGTATGTATCAAATTAACACACGTGACATGTCTAAAAACAGGTCAGGGACTAAAAAAAACACAGCTGTCTGACTAAAAATTGTGTCCACGCACGAGTCTCCTCACCAGCCACGCGTAACCACCCTCAACTGAGTCATATCAAACTTTAACAGTGACACGGTCATGATAATTTCTTACCTGCAGACCTTTTACCAACACTGATCGCTCGAACAATCAAAAATCCAAAGAACAAACCACTTGTCAAAATCTTCAAGTCTCTCATTCAAAGTTCAATAAACAAATCCACATGAAATATAGAACGTACAAGATAAAAGTGTTGTTTTTTTTTTTGTTGCTGTTGTTGGTTAAAATCAAGTATCAAAATACTTGACATATTTTCGAGCCGTTTGAAAACAACGAGTGTTTGGTGTGATGAGAGCATCCATGTGGAGCACCAGCCCTCACGTGTCTCGCTGTGAGCATGCCTGGTGCTAACCGCTGGCGCAGACAGGCACAGTGGGCCATCACCACGGACTGCCGGACGGCGCATTGACGGGAGTGAGAAATTACCGGCAATCGGCTCGTTGGAACAGAAAGACGTTCACGGCACTTACAGGTACGGGAACAGCGGCGTTCGGTTATGCATATCAATGTCGGGGACATGGCCGTAGATAGAGTGTTTGGCGCCCGGGGGACAAGATTCATTTTAAAGAGCCTCCCATTCTTGTTTTTTTTTCAACTTTCAAACCCATTATTTTCATCATTAAAACAATATCAAAGCACATTTCGGCGCCCCTAAATTGTCTGGCGCTCAGTGACATCTGTCCCACCCTGCCAACCCCACTTAGCTACGCCACTGCTGGGAGTATTGATTTACAGAAGCCGAGGTAAAATTTAACAACGAGATGGGGGCCACCAAGAACAAGTAGGGCCAACAGAAAAACTAAAAGTTAAGACAAATCATACGTGGATTCATGTACACATTATATGCACCCATTATATGTACACATCATATGTACCAATTATATGTACAAATTATTTTTTTTAAGTATATGTACAAATTATATGTAACAATTTTATGTACAGATTAGTTTTAAAAAGTATATGCACAAATTATATGTACAAAGTATTTGTACAAGCTAAACAGCAAGCTTAGATGGAAGTACTGTGAGCAGCAGTGCTGTGCTTTTCAAGTTCATCGTTTGTCGGTGTCAAAGAAAATCAATAGCGTATAACAAAACCAGCTGCTGACATGACCTCCATGCACCGAGCCTGGCAGAAAACAACAACACTATCAGGAACCGCTGCACCTATTGGTACCCGGGTACCAGAAGTGAGAGGTTGGGATCAAAAAACGATTAAAAATATTATTGTTGGGTTTGTAAGACCAATTGAGGTATCAGATGAAAGATAATTCAATGGGCTATACGTTTGTAAACGTAATTCTTCATTTTAACTAAAATAAACTACCACAAAAGACATCCGAATAGCATTAGTCAAAATGGACCCGGACACGCAGCGCCGCCATTCGCACCCGGGTACCATTAGACTCAATGCTTTTGGGTGTCATTTGTGGTCGTTTATTTTAGTCAAACTGAAGAAGGGCCACATTGAAAAATGTAAGGCTTTTTTTTTTTGGGGGGGGGGGGGGGGCGGGGGGGCGCATGTATATTATGTCCAATTTTTACATGTCGATTTCTTTATATTAAAATCGGTTTATTCGCATTTCAGCATTACATGACAAAAGTCAAGGACTGTTTACAAAAAAATTTACAAAGGAAGTTGATCAAAAATATTAAAACAATCAGAACGGTACATCAAATTCTGTAAAATTCAACAAAATAACTTAAAGTATTCTTTAAAAATTTCTAAATGCCTTCGGGGGCCGCATAATATCAGTTGCCGGGCCGCATTCGGCTCGCGGACCGTATGCGGCCCGCGGACCGTAGTTTGCCACCTCTGTACCGGTACGTAATTTTTTTTTAGATAACTACGATTCTTCACTGATCAGAATATTGGAAATGTTTTTGTTTTTTTAAAAATTACATTTCAGCACATAAATAAATACATATTTTGTACCATGACACAATTTTGAAACTATAACAACTTAAACACAACACAACAAAAGTATTTCTCTAGCGTAGAAATCAGCCATAAAAGAACTCGATTAATGACAATAATGACTTAATTAAAGATCATTTAGATTTGGTAATCGCTGGGTGAGCACGCTTGTAAATACGTACAGACTGTTGGGAACAAAACAATTGTGTGTATCTTTCGGTCCTAACTTTAAGATTGTAGTAAAGGTGCAACATTCAAAAAGTTTGAGAACACCCGATTTTATGCATCGCTGGAATTCGAACTTCATACTTGAAAGGCTTAACCATTATTTTTGTTTGAACCCGAAAAGACGGCAATGAAATCTTTGTATAGGTCAAAGAATGGGGGACTGACAAACAAACAAACAGACATACAAACAAAATCAGAATGTTTCAATAATGTCCAACTTAACTTGATTTGTCTTTGAAATAATTGATATCTTAAGTGAATCCCTTTCGATTCCGTCACATTTTAAGTGTATCCCTTTCGATCCCATTCCATTTTTATTAAGCTTCCCTAAAGATTTTCACAAATCATGTGTGCGTGTATTTATCTTAACTGAATTTTACCCCGTCTGGGGCTTAAGCCGTCTACAAGAATTTTCCATTCACCTTGTCTACCTCTACATCGCGTCTCCATCCATTCTTTGGCGTTCCTCTCTTCCCTTTTTTTTTCCCTGTGGATTCCATGTCAGGGATTGTCCGGTGACGTTATCCGGGTGATTTAGTAAGAGTGTGTCCTATTCACCTCCGTGTCCTCTACCCTCCACGTCCTATCCACATATACGTCCTATCCAACTCCATGTCCTATCCAACTCCATCTTTTCATTACGATGTCCCCAGCAATATATTCAAGCAATGTATTTATTGCCTGGGCGGGGAAAAAAAGACATTTCAAAGAAATTTTACGAATAAATCAATCGAACGAGTGCCATACGGCGTCAACGGTCACTCTGCCACTTGTCAACCTATAGGGACTATACCGACATGCGCGTATTTTGTCACTGACAATTGATTTTAATGACGCCACCAATCGTCAAAAATCTTCTTTACCCTATGACAATGCTATTGGCACAGTTCGAATAAAATTTCTTAAATCATGTTTTCCCCCCTCCTCACAGTTTGGGTAGAAAATTTGCGACACTTTTCTTTCTTTCGTGTTAATGATCTTTAATATACATAATATATATATATATATTATAAGTAAATGATTTTAGCCAAGTCCCCTAAAGTTCGCTGATGCACTTATCGTGTGCAGATTAGCATGACGCGTTGAAAGGGATTAGTCAAGGCACGAAACAAAAAAAACAAAAAAGATTTCCTAACGCGAATTAAAATAATTCTCTAGCCAGATTAGCGGGGTATTATAAGGGGGATTATCCGGGATAGAGTGATCCAATAAATCATTGGGAGCAACTGAACGAAGAAAAGCTGATTTATCCCCCCCCCCTCTTGCCCCTCCCCTTATTTTTTCCCTTTTTTTTCAATGTGACGCTACAGTGAAAAAAAGGTTGGGGGGGGGGGGGCTGGAGGATTGAATTGGCGGATGTAGCAAAATGTGTCATATCGAACCGACTCGTATTAACTTGGACTTTGTCAGTGGTTGGCAGAAAATGTAATAATCTCTAAAAAAAAACAAACGTAAACAAGTCTTACTTAATATATATATACAGAATGTAGAGAGCGGCAAAACTGCGGCACGCGTGCCAGACTCGTCACGCTGAGCGACGTTCAAAGTAAAATTACTATTTTTAAAAAAATACATCTAATACGGTAGACTCACAGGAATTTGGCACGAGAAATGAATTAGAAATCCTGTTTTTGCGCAGCTACACCTTGAGGTTGCCGACCCCCCTGGTGTGCAGTATCCCCGTGGGGGGTGGGGGGTGCCCTAAACAACGAGAATCACAACGACGTAGACACCGACTATGGCTGGTCATGGCCCCGGCATCCCCCTCACCCCCCAAGCTGGGAGTTCCTGTGTATAGATAGATGATAAACCTAATTACTCCACTCGCGGCCTCATTTTGAAGACTCGAAGTAAGCCCGTGACCCCATTACTTTGAAAACAGACAAGGTATGCTAATGACATTACTCAAACTCTTTAGCGATTAAGGGTAGAATTTTTTTTTTTAATTTAATGAAAAGAGATCATTTTTTTAGTTTACTGTTTTATTCAAAGATCTAAAAAGGACAAAAGTAAAAATACCGTGGCTACTTATGCATTTTTTTATTTAAAACACAGGCATTGTCTGGTTAAGTTCCACCATACACAATGTCCAGCCAAATGGATTTCTTTAGCTGCAGGATCACGTTACGCACTCTTTGGTCATTTTCATTCTTAATGCCAGAACAATGCCAGAACAATGTCAGAACAAATGTCAGAGCAATATCAGAACAATGTCAAAACCATTGCCAGAACAACTCCAGAACAACTCATGAACAACGCCAGAACAACGCCAGAACAACACTAGAACCATTGCCAGAACAACGCCAGAACGATGCCACATTTAAACCATGGACCAAACCAGTTAATCGAGTACACGAGAACGGCAACGCGCTTTCATTTTGTTATTATTCATGTAATAACAAATGGAATCGAATACACAACGATCGCTCAAACCTCCGGCGATTCTGTCAAGCTCAATAACCATAGAATTGCCTTAATTGGAATCTTTAAAGTAAACACACACCCACACACACACCCATCCACACACACACCTATCCATCACACACACACACACACACGCACACACACACACACGCACCCACACACACACTCACCCAGACACCCATCCACACACAGATACACACACAGCAACACCAACAAACAAAAACACACACACTCATACACACTACCATCCACACCCACCCACACACACCCATCCACACACACATACACACACACATGCACAGTGCACATTCAGAAATAAGATAAGTGGGACATATTTTCTTTTTATAATATTCATTAGGTTTGCTGTAAACAGGTTTGCTGTAAACAGGTTTGCTGTAAACAGGTTTGCTGTAAACAGGTTTGCTGTAAACAGGTTTGCTGTTAACAGGTTTGCTGTAGAGACGTCTGCTGTAAAAAGAAGAATGCAGCTCTGTAAACAATTTTTCTTGCTTGAGTGTGTGTCTGTGTGTTATGTCGAAGTCTGCAACTAAAACTGTCTACCGGAAGTGTCTGCTGTTGTTGATTTAATCTCGGAGCCGGCTAAATTAAAATGACAAGACTAGGAGGAAATAAATATTTTAAAAAAATTGTTTGGCTTCCGATTTCATATGGTTTTTTTTAAATTGTTAACATAAATTTGATTGGGGGGGGGGGGGGAAATGTTGAAATGTTGCAAACAGAATCATCAAAAATAGAGCAAAGAACAACAACTAGAATAGCAACCAAAAAAGAGATCAGGCATAATTCTTTAACAAGATACCTACAGATATTTCAGAGTCAGGCCAATGGCTGTGTGCTAGGAGAAAGGCGTCACGTAGCCATATATTTTCTTTATCGAGCGATTTTAATGTGACTAAGCTGATGATTCTTTTAATGTCGTCAAAAAGAGAAAAACGGGGGAAGAGAGGGGGGTGGTCTTAAAACATTAAGCTAATTTTAAAAGAAAATCATTTCCCTGGGGGGGGGGGGGGGGATTCGCCGAAAACCTTTACAGCAGTAATTAATTCATGAACAAACACAGCTTTGGGTTTAAATCTCGCTCCCCCCCCCCCCCCCCCCCCGAGACGTGATGCAAATATATAAGCCGCCATTAAGCGGGACTCTAAACGTTGTTAACGACGCGTAGGAGTCTTTAAAAATGACGTCATCGCCAACGAAAGATTTGTTTTATGGCCGGCCGCCTAAAAAATGTATTTTTTTTTAAAAATGGGGGGATTCTCAAATTATTATGTTTTGAAACATAATACCTTTACAGATAGACGCCTATGACACAATGTAATGTTTAACAAAAAAAGTATTGTTTTAAATATTTTTTTTTAAAATTAAAAATTCTACATATCTTCGGTATCGAAGAAGATGGTAAAAAGATTTTCAAAAAAATAAAATTTGAAGTCTAAGACGAAGAGGCTCTATGTTATATCATGACAGTTCGTTCAAAATTCAAACAATAAAGGCACTTGATAGTCATTATTATTTCTTCCATTGACCCATTCAAATGGACCACAAAAAATGATCCGTGATCCGTCCAGTGTTTAATTTAGTTAAACTATCTCCATTTACTCCAAGCGTAGGCCAGAAGGTGCCGTCGGTGTCTGTCCTGTCTCGGTGATGGTCATGCGTCGGTGTTGGTCCCGCGTCGGTGTTGGGCATGCTTGGGTGTTGGGCATGCGTCCGTGTTCGTCCCGCGTCGGTGTTGGTCCTGCGTCAGTGTTGGTCCTGTGTCGGTGTTGGTCCTGTGTTGGTCCTTTGTCGGTGTTGGTCCTGGGTCGATGTTGATCCTGTTGGTCCTGTAGATGCTACTAATGTTAACAGTATCGGTAGATGCTACTAATGTTAACAATATCTGTAGATGCTACTAATGTTAACAGTATCTGTAGATGTTACTATGTTAACATCTATAAAAATCTCTTTGACCTGCACCACCATAGATCTGAAATTTAAAAAAAAAATACACACAAAAAATGACGTACAAACTGAACACATAATAAAAGGGGCAGACAATCGTAAACATTAGACACCACCTAACCCCCTTCCCTCTTTTCAAATTTGTTTGTAAAAAAATTAATTAAGTAACTAATAAAAATCCTTCTATTGCTGAACGAGTAAAAGTGCACCACGTGCTAACTTAAATCTACAATTATCAATAGATTATTTCAGATAGGTATAGTTTAAATTTTGTTTGGACTATTGCATTCTTGCCCCCAATATGATGGCCCAGATCCGCGGGGGGGGGGGGGGGGGGGGGGAAGCTCTTAGCCAATGACGTCAAAAATCCGCCATACAAGTTCAGTTAAAAATATATCTATATATCTATATAATTTAACATTATGAAAGCCGAAAATCTCGAACCCAGCTGTTTCCGTTAATCGCCTTTTCGTATTCGCCGTAACGCCACGACAGCTATGGGGTCGCTGAGAGAAGCTGTTTGCCGTGATTATAAAATGAGAATATTTTGTTTACGCTTTTGGGGCCTTCAGTCGTATCACATATGTTCCAGGTTTTTTGTACTTTTGGTGTGACTGCTCGGAATTCCACAATTTTTTTTTACTTTGCATTGACGGGTGAGGTTTATTGTATTGCGATCTCGCTCGACTATGCCCGAGCCTTTGCCGATCATTTAAAAATAATAGTTGATGTGATGAAAAGGACAGATTGGACAGCCGGTTCGCGTACTTGCGAAGACTGTGGCGGTGGGGGGTAAAATAAAAAAAAGGGGTCGGGGGGTTCGATAGATTTGATATGTAATTGAGTTCAAGATCCGCACTAACCTAAATTGTGCTAAATTTGACCAAAAACAAAAATTAAACAATATAAAGTTGAATGATTGAGCGTTCACATTGAAATATTATTATACAACCACTAAAAATTAAAGTTTTTCGTGTAAATATTGTATATGCATTATTTAAATTATTTTATATTCGTATTTCAATGACCCCCCCCCCCCCCCCGCCCGCTTTTAACTTCGGCAGCAAGTACGCGTGTGTCCATTTTAATCGCCCCCATTAGCTTAGGAACTATTTTACCATCATGCCAAATGTATCATGCATAATTTCAATCAAAGATGCGTCTACTGCTCACAATCATGCCAATCATTGGAATAATTTAAAACGCCATTCACTCACCACCCACCCCTACCCTTACCCCCCCCCCCTCATCCCCACCCCCCACTATTTTCCCCCTCTCCCTACCCCAAATAAAATGCGAACAAAAAAAATAATAATAATTTCGAAATTCACCTATTTTTATTAGTTTTATGTGCAGAGATTAAAATTGATTCCGTTCGACGTCGAACAACCAGAGATTAGAAAAGATCAATTTTCAACCCTACAAAATTTGATTGATTTAAAAAAAAAAAAATTAATTTAAAAAATGTAATTGCCTTCCTTTAAAAAAAAACCCGTTGATCTTATTTTTTTTGGACATATTTCCTACTTAGTTAATTTTTTTATTGGGGGGGGGGGGAAGTCAAAGCCAACAGATGTCTTTCATTCTTTATCCTCAAAGTCACATATGTGGCGTTAACTCGTTCAACATTATCGTCTGCCTAGATATAACCCGCGTAACAATGACGGCGTTGAAACGTGGGTCTCCCGTCTGGTACAGTTATTTGACGACACACGCATTCAAGTAACGAAATGCTTTTTTTAAATCCCCACATTTTCGCCAACGTCTGGGAATTTTATTTCGCGCGCCTACTGAACATGGCATTATGACCATGCATACACACCTAGAGAATTGTTATTTGGAATTAAGTTTGAAAATATATTTCATCTCGACTGGGTTTATTAATTTTTCTTCTTACAGCAGCGGTTCTCAACCTGTGGGTCGCGACCCCTTTGATGGTCGAATGACCCATTCACAGGGGTCGCCTAAGACAATCGGAAAACACATACACTCTAGAGTTATGAAGGAGCAAAGAAAATAGTGTTTTGTTTGGCGGTACGCACAACACGAGGAACTGTATTAAAGGGTCGCGGCATTAGGAAGGTTGAGAACCACTGACTTGTGGGGTCAAAAGAGCCTTACACAAGGACCGCCTAAGACCGTAGGAGAACAAATATTTATTAAGTCTCAACGGAAATAATTTAATGGTTGGGGGGTCACCACAACATGAGGAACTGTAATTAAAGGGTCGCGGCATTGGGAAGGTTGAGGACCACTGTCTTACAGCATGATAGTTTCAGTATTAAAAATAAAACACACAGACACAGGCATCATCACTAATAACTATTTAGTTGAAATACTCACAGTCCTTCAACCACAACAGGGATATCAAAATACCAATAAAATTTTGAAAAACTTTTGTCTTTATGATATTAAAAATAAATGAATAAACTAAGCCCATTTGACTAAACTTTATCGAGTTTCAAACCGCAAGGGAACAAACCCTTAAATTTCTTTTTTTTTTTAAATACAAGTTACGGAGTGCTCTCCCCGGCAAAGACATTTCCCAACATCAAAATAAATACTTTTTTAAAAAAAATGATAATAATAATAATTTAATTAAACACAGAATTTTTTGTTTGAAATGTTCGAAGAGCTGTTGGCATTGTTTTATTTATATTAGCCAAGTGTCTCTTCATTGCATGGTACAAAACGAATCGTTGGAGGCAAAAGAAAAAAATGAATGCACAGCTTTTGTTGTAAAATAGATGACAAATAAATCAAGCACCAAGTAAACAATTCTTTAAGCTGTGCTTATAGCGTTACAATAAGATTCTGCTGCTTTAGTGCTTGTGTGGTTCGGCAAAAAGCTGGTATAGTGCTGATAGAAGGATCGATATGATCGGTGAATCTGGGCAATAGCTGGGATAGTGTTCCTACGAGGAATGATAAGGTCAGTGAATCTGGGCAATAGTTGAGATAGTGTTCCTACAAGGAATGATAAGGTCAGTGAATCCGGGCAATAGCTGGGATAGGGTTCCTACAAGGAATGATAAGGTCAGTGAATCCGGGCAATAGTTGAGATAGTGTTCCTACAAGGAATGATAAGGTCAGTGAATCCGGGCAATAGCTGGGATAGGGTTCCTACAAGGAATGATAAGGTCAGTGAATATGGGAAATAGTTGAGATAGTGTTCCTACAAGGAATGATAAGGTCAGTGAATCCGGGCAATAGCTGGGATAGGGTTCCTACAAGGAATGATAAGGTCAGTGAATCTGGGCAATAGCTGGGGTAGTGTTGATACAAGGAATGATAAGGTCAGTGAATCTGGGCAATAGCTGTGGTAGTGTTGATACAAGGAATGATAAGGTCAGTGAATCTGGGCAATAGCTGGGGTAGTGTTGATACAAGGAATGATAAGGTCAGTGAATCTGGGCAATAGCTGGGGTAGTGTTGATACAAGGAATGATAAGGTCAGTGAATCTGGGCAATAGTTGAGATAGTGTTCCTACAAGGAATGATAAGGTCAGTGAATATGGGCAATAGCTGGGGTAGTGTTGATACAAGAAATGATAAAGTCAGTGAATCCGCGCAATAGCTGGGATAGGGTTCCTACAAGGAATGATTGAGAAATTAAATGAAGTCTCCATGTAATGTAGAAGCAAATAAAGCAACGTGCTAATTTGTTCTAAAGAATGCTTTCATGTGATGCGATTGCTAGAACGGTTCCAATGCCCTCCCTTTAAAATACGCCGGCATTTCTCCCAGCCGGGAGGGAAAGAGATTTTTTAGCTAATTTTCCTAAACATTAGACATGGTAACAGAAGCCTTACAAGATTTCACTCTCTGTGTGTGTATACATTAACGCATATATCTTTCGTGGGTGTTCCTTTTTCAGTTGATGTACTGTAAGCTAATGCTACAGCTTTTTTTTCTGTCTATTTGATCGTGTATTCTTTTTATATAAAGTCGGTCGCATAATTACATTTGAATATTTCTAATATCACTGATACAATTCCTAATACAACGACCAATTCCCAATACAACGACCAATTCCCAATACAACGACCAATTTCCAATACAACAACCAATTCCTAATACAACGACCAATTCCCAATACAGCCACCAATTCCTAATACAACGACCAATTCCTAATACAACGACCAATTCCTCATACAACGACCAATTCCTAACACAACGACCAATTCCTAATACAACGACCAATTCCTAATAGAACGATCAATTCCCAATGCAACGACCAATTCCCAATACAACTACCAATTCCTAATACAACGACCAATTCCCAATACACGACCAATTCCTAATATAACGACCATTCCTAATACAACGACCAATTCCTAATACAACGACCAATTCCTAATACAACGACCAATTCCCAATACAACGACCAATTACCAATACAACGTCCAATTCCTAATACAACTACCAATTCCTAATACAACGACCAATTCCTAATACAATGACCAATTCCTAATACAACGACCAATTCCATAATGAGTCACACCTTGACAACAATTCCGTGTAGCAATGAACTAAATGAACAACACTTTACCCCGAATCGTTGAATTACCTTTGAATATAATTACAGAGCAATTCCCGCGACTCACATTTACATGATCGATGCCGAGAACACCGAGGTAGTTCATAACTCCGACTAAATTTGCCTGAACGCCAAGGTTATTGTTTTTAACGATATTCTAAGACAGGGGTCGGGAACCTTTTATGTTTGAGAGAGCCATGGACACCATATATTTGGAAAAGTAATTCTGTGAGAGCCATACATTATGTTTAAAGCTAAAAATTCAAGTAAATGTGTGCATTTTGTGTAATGTCAACACTAAACATGCAATAATTATGTCTGTGAATTCTTTTTAATAACATTTTATGCCGTTGTTAATCAATAATGCGTATTTCTTACCATTGAAAAAACTTTTTTTTTTATATAATCGAACACTTGTCTGCGAGCCAGATGAAGCCATCAATAGAGCCACACCTGGTTCACGAGCCAGATGCAGCCATCAATAGAGCCACACCTGGCTCGCGAGGCCAGATGCAGCCATCAATAGAGCCACACCTGGCTCGCGAGCCATAGGTTCCCGACCCTTGTTCTAAGACATTCGATTTTTTTTTTTATGGGTTGGTTTAATTTTTAAAAAAAAAATTGTTTCATTAAATGTTAAACAATTCACTTTTTTTTTTTTATGACACTCGAAGCCAACAATCAATTTAATAAAAAAATATGTTGAATGTTTCTTTGAATAAGTTTCTTTGGCATCTTAGTTATTATTATTTTATTACAAATTGCTAACCTCTTATGTTACATAACTGTTTTGATTGTTTTGGGTTTTTTTGTTTTTGTTTTTTGGTGACGGCTCAGGAGTGATGATGAAAGTGTCATTTAATGCCAACACCTACTCTTTTACACGTGTTTAACCAATTAAATCCGTTTCTGGCTGGTGAAAACACACCCCAGTGGAGTCTGTAGCTTCTAAGACCGGGACACGTCACATACAATTAAATTGTCTCTATTTTTAAACAAAAGTTTCCGTTAAACATGGCTGTCAACAATGTTTTTCAGCATATCTATATGTATATGTATATATCTATCTATATCTATATGTATATGTATATATCAGTAAACTTGTAAACAAGTTTTCGTCTAGGTTAAGACCCACTGCGCAGGCTCACACTGACTGTGAAGTAACGAACAGATTTTTAGAGATCGGCCGAACAGAATACCTCGAGTGTTTTATTATTAATATGCTTTTACGCCATTGAATGAGCTTGGCCAAACCGAATGCCCGGATGTTCTATAAAATGATTTCCGCCTTGAAATGGACAAGCCCAGAACAACAGGGACTATTGTTGTTTAGTAGTTCGTTCTTTATGCATGTATGGCAAAAAAAAACAACAGACAATTGTATGCATACGATGATTAGAGTATTTAATAACATAGTTTTAATTGGGGACAAAAAATTACGAATTCTGATTGATGTGACACTGTCACAATTAACATCAGTAATATAGGGGGGGGGGGAGCGGCGGGCACATCCTATAGACCACTAACAAAATATTTTGACCATCTTATTTTCTCCTATGAAGAGCAAGCATCAGTAAAAAAAAATGGCTTCACCCCAGTGGCGTAGTGAGGGGGGGCATCATGCCCCGGGCGCTACTCACACAGGGGCGCCAAATGGTATATTTTACTATAATATTGTATGGTTTTCGAATGGGGGGCGCTAAAAAGGTATTGGGGGCGCTAAAAAGGTATTGTGCCCCGGGCGCGAGTTAAGCTCGTTACGCCACTGCTTCACCCCCCCCCCCCCAAACCTCTTAACCCCCACCCCCGATGCCACTCAGAAAGATATAAAATGAAAAAAAAACAACATAATTCTAATGGTAAAAAAAAAATTATATGTATACATTTAATACACTACATTACATCATCCATAAATCGCTGCACGACCAAACTCGTGTGACTTACCGCGTTCCATTAAGTGATTTAAATCTCACCAGAAAGAGAGCCGTGTCGTGACGATGGGAATACGCGGCTAATATCTCAGCTAATATCTCAGCTAATGTCTCAGCTAATGTCTCAGCTAATAGCAGATAAACATCAACTTTCAAGCGTACTGTCGTGACTGACTAAGGGGGCGGCCGGGGCGGCCGGGGCGAGTGGGGGGTGCGAGATATCAAATTGTTTAATGGAGAGAGAGGATCGCTTGGATCTTTTCGAGTACGAGTAAATGTCTGTTAATTATGTGCAGAAATGAGAGGGCCGAGTGTATTCGAATCCAAGTTAAGATTATTTTAAGAGCATTGAATGGAGAGCAAATATCACCCTTTTTTAAAAAAGGGGACGAGAAGATGGCTGGGTCTTTTCGAATACGAGTAACTGTCTGTTAATTGGTGTCAGGAAAGTAAAGATAGCCGAGTGTATTGGAATCCAAGTTATTTTATGATTATTCTAGGATGAATGGCTTGGGAAAAAAAACGAAAGTATTCGAATCCACGTTATTGTAATCATTATTGTTCCAGGAAATTAAAGGATAACCGAGTGTAATCGAGTATAAAATTTAACATGTTTGGAGAATGAATGTCTCGTGCTGCGTCCAAGGCCTATCTCCCTTTGTATTTAATTGTGTAAAGTTGTCACTTATATCAGGGTTTATCTCTGATGCCTGGGTAATGTTCTCTTTACAAAATTAAATTGACAAACTATCCAACTTCACAAATACTAAGTGAGCATGTGCAGCCGGGGTTTTATTTATTTATTTTTTTTTTTTTTTAAAGTTAATTTTATGGTAAAGAAGTTTACATCTATTTTTGAATTACTCACAGTCATAAAATAATCGAAAGTAAAAAAAAAAAAAAAAACACGTTTTAAACCAAAAATATAATAGTGTACGTGTTCGTATTTTATTTTGCGATGGTAAACATATACTGTAAAGATTAGGGTGACATCTATGAATTAAAAAATCGTGAAATAATGTTTATACGCTGCATGCCATATATATATATATATATATATATTGTGCTTTCATATTCAACCCCAAAGAATCAGTTCACGAGCACAAACGAGTGCTACCCAAACGAAAGGCATCGTTATTCCGTCAGAATGCCGATCGTCCGCCAGTCCACCACCAGTCCGCTAGAACACCACCATTCCCCCTGAACACCACCAGTCCGCCAGAACACCACCAGTCCGCTAGAACACCACCAGTCCGCTAGAACACCACCAGTCTCCCTGAACACCACCAGTCCGCCAGAACACCACCAGTCCATCAGAACACCACCAGTCCGCCAGAATACCACCAGTCCGCCAGATCACCATAAGTCCGTCAGAACACCACCAATCTGTCAGAACACCACCAGTCCACCCGATCACCATCAGTCCGCCAGAACACCATACATCTGTAGGAAAACCTCCCCCCTCCCCAAACAAAAATTATCTGTTGCGCCATATTTGCTTGCAACGACATTCTATCACTTACACCCATTATTGGATGACGTCACGGTGTCATTTGTACTCAAATGGACGCCATTTTTTTTCAATAAGCGCGAGTCAACATGGCTGCCCTGTAACGTCAATCATAAATAAATGAGGGGAGGTAAACCAGAAGGTTAATTCTTGAAAGGGTTGCATTTAATTTATGGGAACTCTTCAAGCTGTCGGGGTTACGAAGGTGCGTGGGGTGAGTTTGAATGATTCATTTGTTCGGAGCAGGTGGGCCCATGTTTTTTATGGACCACGTCACTGGCCAAACAGGGTCAACCGCAGCGTTAGTTCCGGGGGATGTGTGGGTTGGATATACTCTGCCAAAATGACTTCACATATCGATCCATGCAGTGGATTATTCGATTACAGAGATGCATAAAGAAATGCGACCTAAGTCAGTATATTGAAAACTAGAAAATATGACCCGGCTCTACCGGGATAGTAATGGAATGTCATATTGTGCTGCCTACGGTAACCTCTACCACGTGTTTTGAAAACCCTAAATTGAGCAAAAACAAAACATATTAGGCGAACCCCCAAAACCCCTTTTTTGTTGTTGTTGTTTTGTTTTTGTTATCGTTTTGTCCTCTCTGTCGAGGAAGGCTCTTAGCCGAAACGTTCTCCTTTTACTGTCCTGTCATTTCATTTCAAGCCTCCACAAACAGTGTTCATTTCTGTCTTCCAAAGTCTCAAAATATAAAAATTCTAATTTTTTACGAAAGTAACTGAATTGAGTTTTGATGTCTTGTATCCTCTTAAAAAAATATAGGACTATTTTCACGGCCCTTGAAATGTGAATTTAGGTAATAGAAAATTTCACAGAGAAAATTTATGTATAATTTTTTTCGTTTCTCGTCATTTTTTTTTTCTTTTCTATAATATAGTTCAGTTCTCTTCTCTATAATATAGTTCAATTCTTTTCTCTATAATATAGGTTAATTCTCTTCTCTATAATATAGGTTAATTCTCTTCCATAAAATATAGGTCAATTCTCTTCTCTATAATATAGTTCAATTCTCTTCTCTATAATATAGTTCAATTCTCTTCTCTATAATATAGTTCAGTTCTCTTCTCCATAATATAGTTCAATTCTCTTCTCTATAATATAGGTTAATTCTCTTCTATAAAATATAGGTCAATTCTCTTCTCCGTAATATAGTTCAATTCTCTTCTATATAATATAGTTCAATTTTCTTCTCTATAATATAGTTCAATTCTCTTCTCTATAATATAGGTTAATTCTCTTCTATAAAATATAGGTCAATTCTCTTCTCTATAATATAGTTCAATTCTCTTCTCTATAATATAGTTCAGTTCTCTTCTCTATAATATAGTTCAATTCTCTTCTCTATAATATAGGTTAATTCTCTTCTATAAAATATAGTCCAATTCTCTTCTCTCTAATCTTTACCGCTCATGAACTACAAACAAAACATGGTTGCTCAAAATTGTAAAAAAAAAAAAGAAAAACCTATCCCTAACCTTGAAATTTTTTATTTTTAAAACTATTTAAAGTATCTGCAGCATTAACGGATTTTGATAAGTTGGTATCCGTTCATTAAAAATATATCTGAACTATATTATCTGAAAACTGTTGAAAAACAATTGTAAAAATATAAATTGTTTTATAGATTAAAGACAACTTTCTTATCCGAGTCTTGTGGGTTTTTTTTATACAATACTAATCTAATACATATTTTCCCGATGACCCTAAATTCTAATTTACGTAAAATGGAAAAAAAAATATAATAAAAATGCATTTCTTAAAATTTAAAGAAAGTCTTGACCCACATTTGTTCACGCCCCTGGGCGCTGCTGCGTGGCGATATTTATAATAAGGTCAAGTAAGATCATGAACTTCATGACCTTAAAGAGGACAAGTTCATGTCAAGTTGCACAGGGAGAGAGAAAGAGGGAATGGGGGGAGAAGGAGAGAGACAGAGAGTTAGAGGGAGGGAGAGAGATAGAGAGATGGCGAGGGAGAGAGAGATAAAAAGAGATAGAGAGAGGGGGAGAGATAGAGAGAGAGAGAAGGCGAGAAAGAGAGAGGAAGAGAGAGGAAGAGAGAGGAAGAGAGAGGAGAGGGATGGGAGGGAGTGAGAGATAAATAGATGGAGGGAGGGAGATAGAGGGGGAAGGAGAGAGAGAAAGATATATATAGATATAGAGAGATAAAGAGAAGGAGGGAAGGAGATATCGAGAACGAGAGAGAGGGGGAGGAAGACAGACAGAAAGATATGTATATATATATATATATATATATATATATATATATAGAGAGAGAGAGAGAGATGGATGGATGGATGGATATTTGGATGGATGGATGGATGGACGGATGGACGGACGGACGGACGGACGGACGGACAGACGGACAGACAGACAGACAGACAGACAGACAGACAGACAGACAGACAGACAGACGGACGGACGGACGGACGGACGGACGGGTGGACGGAGGGATGGATGGATGGATGGATGGATGGATGGATGGATGGATGGATGGATGGATAGATAGATAGATAGATAGATAGATAGATAGATAGATAGATAGATAGATAGATAGATAGATAGATAGATAGATAGATAGATAGATAGATAGATAGATAGATAGATAGATAGATAGATAGATAGATAGATAGATAGATAGATAGGGAGTTATGGTGAAAAGAGCACTAGAGAAATAGCAAAGAGCACGTACTATGGAAGAGGGCACATACCATGGAAGAGCGCACATACTACGAGAAGGCACCGTAAGTCGGCATAAGGCACCATACCACGGGAGAGGGAACCATACTATTTCAGAGGGCACATACCACGGGAGAGGGCACATACCAGGCAATGGCAGAAAGCACCACTATGTGACGTCAGACTCACTTCAATTTCACGTCACTTGATAAATCGATCATGTTTTAGAAAAAACCATCTAAAGAGTTACTTGCGCTATGCAACCGCCGATAAATGGGGCGCCACTCGTAACACTGTACCATGTTTATCTGCCCTTGTCGTGTCCATAGTTTCTTACCTCTTTTCTCCATTCATGGATTATTTAATGTCAACAAAGGAACATAAATTATTATCGCGTTAATTGATGAGTTCCTTATTCTTTTTGTTGGCGGTCTGCGCCGGTGATCAAGCAGACGGTAACCTCGCCAGCCGCCACCAGACAACAGAACAATGGTTCCCCAGCGGGTCTCGCCGGCTTCAATACAGCGGTTTGACAAATAAGTAAGCTCACTGAGCTAAACGCTCGCTAGAGAAGACTCAAATGTTTGATCAGCAAATTTTTAAAAGGCGACATCTCTGCACTATTGTTGCCCTTTACTAACATCACACACATTTTATTCTATAAACAAAACACACGTACACATACACGCAAACACACACGGAGACACACAAACAGTGTTTAATTCTTTCGTTGTCTTATTTAATTCTTAATACAAAGTGTTCTTTCAATTTACACAGACGACCCGCGCGTGTGTGTTTTGTATGTTCTTTGATATTTACCAAACTTCACCCGGAATGACCTGCGTCTCCGTTTTGATCCAGTTTGACGCATCGATCCGGGTTCTTATGAACGCCTCTTCAAAGCGTACACATGTTATTTTATTTTTACAATGATAGACCATTTTTTTTTTGTTTTGAGTATTTTTTTTTAAAGGATAAAAGGGAGAAAAATGGGGAGGGGCGGGGGGAGGGAATGAGAAGATGATCGATATGTGGCACCACATCGCGCGCTCTTGAATTGTTCAAATATTTAAATGTTTACCGGGGGATAATATTTGGGGCTTGTAAATAAATAGCCCGGCGCTATTCACGGGGGTGAGGGGGAGCAGGGGCGGGGGGCATCCATTCCAACGCCATAGATAATCGTGTTGGAGATTTAAAATTCATTCGTCGGGGAAGGCGTGAGGCTGTTAATGTGATAAACGAATGACGGTACCTTCAGTGCAAGGTGGGGCGCAGGGGTGGGGGGCGCGGGGATAAGAGGGGCGCGGGGGGGTGGGGGTGTGGGGGTGGGCACGTGGGTGTGGGGGCGCGGGGATAAGAGGGGCGCGGGGTGTGGGGGTGGGCACGCCGGGGTAGGGCGCGGGGATGGGGGTGGGGGGTGGGGATAAGAGAGGCGCGGGGGTGGGAGCGCGGGGATAAGAGGGGCGCGGGGGTTGGGGTGCGGGGGTGGGCACGCAAGTGTGGGGGCGCGGGGTGTGGGGGTGCGGGGATAAGAGGGGCGCGGGGGTGGGGGCGGAAAGGCTGGGGGTGAGGGGAAATGCTTGGTTGGGGGTGGAGGATACAACTGAAAAAGGGGGGGGGGCACAGCGGCAGGAGCATAATCACATTACAAAGGGAGAGAACATATCACACTGTAATGATGCAAGTGTAGAGATAAAAAGGAAGTATTAAGGGCAATAATGGATTCGAACAACAAGACCGGTGAACTTGAAATGTGGATTTTTACGTTATTCTATATTTTTTGTTTATTGTTTGTTTTTTGCTGTTTGTTTGTTTGCTTTTGAATTTGAATTTGTGAGCGGAAGGTGAACGTGTTGTGAACAAATAATTTTATAAGGTGAAGAGGCGACTCACCTTTAGTGACACGTCTGATTTTTTTTTTTTTTTTTTTGCAAGGAAATGTAGCGGCCTAATGGTCCAGGACACACGTTGCTTAATTTTCACGTCTTTTTTTAAAAAACATATTTTTGATAAACAGCTTCACGTTCACGCTGCTATTACTCTACTTCTGCAATTACTCTACTTCTCTCATGCTGATAGTAATACTCACTATATCCGAAAAAAAAGAAGAGTACAAATGACGTAACTCCGCCAAGGCCGGTCCCAAGCCCGGGTGCAAAAGGAGGAGGGTTGGCGTGAGGCCAGCTACCTCACCCGTAAAAACAAATTGCTACAGAAACGTCAACAAGAAAAAACCAACAAATTTCAGCCCTGAGAAGAGAGGGCTCTTCTTCTCCAAGAAGAGCTATGAAGCCTTGTGGCCAAACCCAGACTATACTGGAAGCCTCAAAGCCGAAGACCCTCCTTTCTAAGGAAACAAACATAGGCACGTGGAATGTCAGAACCATGTATGAAACAGGGAAAGCAGCGCAGGTGGCAGCAGAAATGAGAACTTACAAACTTACACTGCTGGGCATCTGTGAAACAAGATGGATACAAGCTGGACAAATAACTTTGGCCTCGGGAGAAATGTTACTATACTCTGGGCATGAGGAGGAAAATGCTCCGCACACACAAGGAGTCGCTCTAATGTTGTCTAGGATGGCACAAGATTCATTGATTGGATGGGAAGCCCATGGACCAAGAATAATAACAGCAACATTCCGAACCAAGAAAAAGAAAATAAAGATGAACATAATACAGTGTTACGCACCCACCAACGACAGCAAAGAAGACGAGAAAGAAACATTCTACAATAGACTACAAACAATAATAGAAAAATTCCCAAATAGAGACCTGAACATTTTAATGGGGGACCTTAACGCCAAGATCGGAAACGACAACAGTGGATATGAGGAAATCATGGGACGCCATGGTGTAGGAGAGAGAAATGAGAACGGAGAAAAACTAGCAGACTTCTGCGCAACACATGAGCTTGTTATCGGAGGCAGCGAATTCCAACATAAAAACATCCACAAGATAACATGGGTATCCCCGGACAACAAAACGCAAAACCAAATAGACCACATATGCATTAACAAAAAATTTAGAAAGTCTCTACAAGATGTACGAGCAAAACGAGGAGCAGATGTCGCATCTGATCATCATCTTGTTTGGGCAAGACTAAAGTTAAAGTTGAAGAAGAACTGGGAACCGCCAACTGTTAAGCGAACAAAATTCAACGTAGCACTTTTGGTAAACGAGCAGAAAAGAGAGGAATTCAGTGTTACCTTAAGGAATAAGTTCCAAGCGCTGGAAGACCAAACAGAAGATGACCAAGTAGAACATAAATGGCAAAACATAAAGTCGTCTGTAACATCCACTTGCCAAGAAGTTTTAGGATCAGTGAAACAGAAACACAAAGACTGGCTCTCAATCAACACACTGCAAAAAATAAAAGAGAGAAAAGAAATGAAAAGTTTAGTTAACAGCAGCCGCACCAGGGCGGAGAAAACAAAAGCGCAAGAGAAATATAAAGAAGCAAACCAAGAAGTAAAAAACAGCATAAAAAAAGATAAGAATGCCTACATAGATGGCCTAGCATCAACAGCAGAAGAAGCAGCCAAGAAGGGCAACCTGAGAGAGCTGTACGATATAACAAGAAAGCTGTCAGGGCGATACAAAAGGCCGGAGAGACCTGTCAAAGATAGAGAAGGTAGATCAATAACAGAAAGGAAAGAGCAACAAAAAAGATGGGTGGAATACTTTAAAGAACTATTAAACAGACCCCCACCCACAGACACACCAGACATACAACCAGCAAATGAAGACTTACAAATAGAAGAAAACGCCCCAAATAGGGAAGAAATAGCTCTGGCCATCAAGCAGCTCAAATTAGGGAAAGCACCGGGACCGGACAACATCACAGCAGAGATGATGAGAGCTGATATAAATACAATAGTCAATATGCTGCACCCTCTGTTTGAAAAGATATGGGAAGAAGAGAGAGTTCCAAAAGATTGGAAAGAAGGATACCTCATCAAGATACCAAAGAAAGGGGATCTCAGCAATTGTGCAAATTACAGAGGAATCACACTGCTGTCCATACCAGGAAAGGTCTTTAACAGAATTATTTTGAATAGAATGAAAGACCAGGTCGACATGCAGCTACGAGATCAACAAGCTGGATTCCGCCAAAACAGATCATGCACAGATCAAATTGCAGCACTGAGAATCATTGTAGAACAATCCATCGAATGGAACACCCCTTTATACATAAATTTTATAGACTACGAAAAGGCCTTTGATAGCCTGGACCGACAAACATTGTGGAAACTTCTTCGGCACTATGGAGTACCAGGGAAATTAGTCAGGATTATTCAGAGCTCTTATGAAGAAATGACATGCAGGGTGGTCCACGAAGGTAGACTCACAGATGCCTTTACAGTCGAAACAGGAGTCAGACAAGGATGCCTCTTGTCCCCATTTCTATTCATCCTTGCCATTGACTGGATAATGAGAAAATCCACAGACAAAAAAAGGAATGGGATACAGTGGACACTCTGGGAACAACTGAATGACCTAGACTTTGCAGATGACATTGCACTTCTGTCCCACAACCAGCAACAAATGCAGGAAAAAACAAAAGATGTAGCCACCTTTTCATCACAGCTCGGACTTAATATAAATAAAAGCAAGACGAAAATCATGAAGGTGAACTCATCCAACCAAGAGCATATCTGTCTGGAAGGAAAGGCACTGGAAGAAGTGGAGTCCTTCAATTACTTAGGCAGCACCATAGACACAAACGGCGGATCCGACGCAGACGTGAGGTCTAAAATTGGAAAAGCTAGATCAGCATTTGTGTTATTAAAGAAAATATGGGAGTCGAAGCAGCTGAAACTTCAAACCAAAGTCAGAATCTTTAATACAAATGTCAAAACAGTCCTACTTTATGGAGCAGAAACGTGGAAAACATCAGCGAGCATTACACAGAAAGTGCAGACATTCATAAACACATGCCTTAGAAAGATCCTTAACATCAAATGGCCAAATACCATCACCAACAAAGATCTATTAGAAAGGACATACCAGGTGCCCGTTGATGAAGACATCATAAAGAAAAGATGGAGGTGGATTGGGCATACTCTGAGAAAACCCCCAGATAGCACCACCAGACAATGTCTAACATGGAATCCACAGGGAAAAAGAAAGAGAGGAAGACCTAAGAATACATGGAGACGTGAACTAGAGACAGACACGCAAAATATGGGATACAACTGGAAGCAATTGGAAAGGAAAGCACAGGACCGGGATGAGTGGAAAATTCTTGTGGACGGCCTATGCCCCAGACGGGGTAAAAAGGCATAAGAAGAAGAAGAAGACAAATGACGTCATAAGAGTAAGGTAAACCACGTACCTAAATCAAAAAACTGTTCCGAGATGTTTATCAAAGGTGTTTCCGTGTGTTGGTCGAGACTGGCGACCAAATTTTTGTATCAAAACTCTCGGTAGATGTTTACCAACACTGTTTCCAGCTAGTTATCAAAATTGTTTCTAGATGTTTATGAAACTTTCCATCTAGTTATCAAAACTGTTCCCAGATGTTCATGCAAAATTTCCGGCTATTTAAGACTACTGTCTCTAGACATTTATCAAACAATTTTGACATATATTTATCCAAAAACTATTCGCATGTGATGTTCCTGAACTTTCCCACATATCCTGACTTTGAACTTAAATGTTTAAGCTAAACTCCGTGACGCCTGAGTCCTACGACCTCTTGTTACCCACATCAGATCAGGAACATCAGATCAGGAACCAGTTCTCGTGACGTTACGTTCCCCCGTGCTCTACGAGTTTATGTGGCTGGAAGATGAATAATGTATGCGGCTGACGAGTTCCGATTGGCGTCTATTCTTGGGACATCAGAAATCTCAAACAAGCGTCTGGGCACGAGGCTATGATATCTATATACACTACGAGATAAGTGATAGCGACATCAAGGACTGCGGAAGAATTTTTTCTTTGAAAATCTTTGAGTTTTCGACCTTTTTTTAATGTAGGACTCCGACCTATGGACATGAAGCAATGCGTAGTTTGATCCGAGAATGACGTCACAGTTGTGATGTTTAGAAGAATTTCTTTATTTAACAAAAATTTTACACCACTTGAGTACGATTCGGGGATTCGGGAACTGTGAGATCTATTTCTAAAAAAATCCGAATAACATGTGATAATACTAACGTAGCACCCCCCCCCCCCCACACTTTTTTTTCCAAACCCCGTACCAAACCCGGATGCACTATGGTACACAAAAGTAAGGTCAAGACTAAATTTTCTCACTTATATTTCTAAACAACCTCATGCCAAACTTTTATTCAGCTCGATGCCATTGCGGTGACGTAACTTCATGCACCAGCTGGTAGCCTTTGCCACCAACAGCTGCACGCCCCAAAATGCAAAACTCCCCGGCGTTTCGGTGCGACATGGCGCGCACCGCAAATAAATAAAGTTATTATCTGCGTTCTGAAACGCTTGGTACAGTCAACGGCTTATAAAAGATTACCTCCGGCGGATCAGACCAGCTAAATACCTTTCCCTTTTTCATTTAGCGATCAGAGCCTTTTCTTTCTTTTTTAAAGATATAATCCACTTCTTACAATGAATGCATCGAATCAATTTTTCAAAGTCCGATTTTTACGACTTTAAAAAGATGTACTTTTAGTGCCGGGGTCAATACAATACTTCATTAGCATTTTTGATAAACATGCCGTGCTGTGTGAACATAAGCTCATTTTGAAAAGTCAAAGTTCGGGGGGGGGGGGGATAATCAGAGGAAGGTAGGGTCCTTGGATACGGGAATAAAATAAATATATTACAGCTACAAGATGTTAATTCGTTAAAAATATATATAATTTCACCACATTATTTCACCATATAATTTCACCACCAAAGTTTCACCATATTTTATCACCATATAATTTCACCTTTTCGTCCACAGGTCCGACCTACTAAAATTTTAAACGAAATCCCCCCCCCCCCCCCCCCCCGATTTTTTTTTTAGGTCACGCCCTTGAACGTGCCCATATGGAAATAAGTGCATCGGTTCAAATGGTAAAATACATTTTTTAGCACCCGCCTGGGCCCGTTGCCACACGCCACCCGCACACCCCGTCCACTGAGCCATGACTTATGCAACACTGTAATCTCAGTAGTGCGTGCGGGCAATAACACTAGCGATTGATTCTGGTCATCATTGGTCATTGGAGTTAGCCGTCAGTGAAATGAGATTCAAAGGGATTTTTTGTTTAGTCCCAAGCCACCAGAGGGTAAATCACAATCGAGGATAATGCGAGTCTGAATAAATGTTTATTTCGGAATGTGAAAACGTAAAATTATAAAAAAGTAGGACAAATAATTTATAAACGTTTTTGAGTGTGTGTGTGTGCGTGAGAGTGTGTGTGTGTGTCTTTGTGTATGCTTGCGTATTGACGACCAGGAAGCCCTTGTTTATTGTTCCAAGACTGGCCAATTTAACTTCAAGTGGACAGCCGTAACTGGACGAGTTAAATTGAACAAACAGAGAATTGATCAAATAGGACGTTTCCATTTCTTCAACTATTTTCAATTAGGGAAACAGGAGACGTCATAAATAAATTAATTGCTATTGTGGGAGTTTTTAGCGAACAATAGAATATTTGAGAGTTTGGTTTGACTTGTTTTAGACTTCTGTAAGTCGTTTTAGACTTCTGTAAGTCGTTTTAGACTTCTGTAAGTCAACGTTTTGAGTTCTAAATCTGCGGTTCTAAATCGGCGGACTGAGAAACACCAATGAGCGAGAGAAGAAAAGAAAAAATGGCTTAGACACACGGGCGAGTGAAGGTGAGCAGACGCACTGGCGAGTGAAAGTGAGCAGACGCACTGGCGAGTGAAGGTGAGCAGACGCACTGGCGAGTGAAAGTGAGCAGATGCACTGGCGAGTGAAAGTGAGCAGACGCACTGGCGAGTGAAGGTGAGCAGACGCACTGGCGAGTGAAGGTGAGCAGACGCACTGGCGAGTGAAGGTGAGCAGACACACTGACGAGTGAAAGGGAGCAGACACACTGGCGAGTGAAAGTGAGCAGACACACTGGCGAGTGAAAGTGAGCAGACGCACTGGCGAGTGAAAGTGAGCAGACGCACTGGTGAGTGAAAGTGAGCAGACACACTGGTGAGTGAAAGTGAGCAGACACACTGGTGAGTGAAGGTGAGCAGACACACTGGAGAGTGAAAGTGAGCAGACACACTGGTGAGTGAAAGTGAGCAGACACACTGGTGAGTGAAAGTGAGGAGACACACTGGCGAGTGAAAGTGAGCAGACGCACTGGTGAGTGAAAGTGAGCAGACACACGGGCGAGTGAGAAGTAAACTGAGACACCGTGGTGAGTGAGAGGTAAGCAGATACACCGTAGTGAGTGAGAGGTAAGCAGAGACACCTTGTTGAGTGAGAGGTAATCAGAAGCACCATGGTGAGCGAGACAAAATCATAGCAGCAACACAACGTTTCCAATAGTACAATGGCTTCACTTTACAAATAGAGCAATAGTTCAAAAGTAAAAGTTGAGAAATATTTTGAAAAAGACCAGTAGAAAAAAAAACTGCGGACGGTAAATTGAAGTGTGAATACTAACGCATGTACCTGAAAATAGCCCCATTGGTACAGTCTTAGAACCGCTGACCATTTACGCACATTCCAAGACACCCGGTAAACACCACGCACGTCTGTGCGTTTGATTGACGTTTGACGGATGAGACCAGCAACCCCCCCCCCCCCCCCCAAATCCACGCTCTTTTTCTCTTCTTTCTTTCATCTCTATCTAAAAGCGCTCCAAAAAGCCGCCGCCGTCGTCGCTGCCAGCTTGTAGGACCTCTTTAATCTACAACTGGGTTGTGCTAATCATAGTAAAGTACGCGCCTACGGGATGTCTGCTAATCCCGGATTAGCCGTAGAGTTGACAACAAAAACAAGCCTCCGCTGGTTATTTCGTGGTTTAAGGCAGCGGTGGACCAACTGGAGGTAAATTACCCCCATGCTTAGGGGGGTAAAAATGGAAATATTTGGAATTGGGGGTGGGGGGGGGGGGTAATGATGGCTAAAAAGACACAAATAAAAGTGTATCTGAAGCGTGTTTTCTTTCTTTTCTTTTTTCTACCCTTACTGCTTTATGCCTGGGTAATAGCCAATGACACCCAATATCCTGAGGCTACCTGGGTAATAGCCAATGACACCCAATATCCTGAGGCTACCTGGGTAATAGCCAATGACACCCAATATCGTAAGGCTACCTGGATAATCGCCAATGACACCCAATATCCTGAGGCTACCTGGGTAATAGCCAATGACACCCAATATCCTGAGGCTACCTGGGTAATAGCCAATGACACCCAATATCCTAAGGCTACCTGGATAATCGCCAATAACACCCAATATCCTGAGGCTACCTGGGTAATAGCCAATGACACCGAATATCCCGAGGCTACCTGGATAATCGCCAATGACACCCAATATCCTGAGGCTACCTGGGTAATAGCCAATGACACCCAATATCCTGAGGCTACCTGGGTAATAGCCAATGACACCCAATATCCTGAGGCTACCTGGGTAATAGCCAATGACACCCAATATCCTGAGGCTACCTGGGTAATAGCCAATGACACCCAATATCCTGAGGCTACCTGGATAATAGCCAATGACACCCAATATCCTGAGGCTACCGGGGTAATAGCCAATGACACCCAATATCCCGAGGCTGCATGGGTAATAGCCAATGACACCCAATATCCCGAGGCTACATGGGTAATAGCCAATGACACCCAATATCCTGAGGCTACCTGGGTAATAGCCAATGAATGACACCCAATATCCCGAGGCTACTAGTGGCTAGTCAGCTAGTGTTCACGCTTTGTCTGGTATACGCCAATTTCCTTTTTCCGAGTCGCTAGTTCATCTTATCTTCTGTGGCATCACCAGAATCGGTTCCATCCAGTGTGATTTTCTCATGGCGTCGTCCCATACAGACTACTCCACGCACCGACTCCGAGTCAGACTTCTCTGGTGACGCTCTTGAGACAGCCTGCTCCGGTGGTACCCTACTCTGGTGACACTCTTGAGACAGCCTGCTCAGGTGGTACCCTACTCTGGTGACGCTCTTGAGACAGCCTGCTCCGGTGGTACCCTACTCTGGTGACGCTCTTGCATTAAACTTGACCGTGTTATAAAAACCGACCCGATCAAGCTCTGTCAAATGTGCCCATTTCGATTTGGTGTCATCCTCCTGTGAGGGTGTCTACCCCCCTATGAGGATGTCCCAGAAACGGGCCCCCGCACTCCTAGTGACGCCACTGCCTGTGCTCAAAACGTCAAGAGATGCAAAGCTTTTCAAAAAATCTCAGGACGGGGCAGTCAAAAAGTTGCTGTCCCAGAGGCGTAGCGTAGGGGGGGGGCAAGGGGGTACAAATGTACCCGGGCGCCAGCTAGCTAGGGGCGCCAAAATGTGCTTTGATATTATTTTATTGATGAAAATACTGGGTTTAAGAGTTGAAAAAAGGAAAAAGAGGGCGCTTTAAAATGAATCTTGTCCCCGGGCGCGAATATTGTCCCTGGGCGCCAAACACTCTAGCTAAGCCTCTGTGCTGCCCCTCTTGCAGCGACGTAACAAAATGAAACGCCATTCCTACCAAATCTGAACATTTGTTCAAGAGAATTCTCCTAGTTCCACAACGATGATTTGTATTCATATATGTTTATATGGAATTCATTTTTATACTTTTAAAACAATAATTGAATTTTCCACGTCAATGGCTTCGGGACAAACTATTTTCACATTAAAAATTCGATGATTTTCTTTCTTTCAAAACGGGAGAGTTTGGGGGAGAGGTTGAAAAAAAAAGGGGGGGGGGGGGGAAACGCTGACGTATAAGTAACTATTTAGGCGGTAATGGATTTTAAAAAAAAAAAAGTTCGCCGACCCTGGTGAAAAAGGCGTAGATATAATCTTAAACATATATATAATATATATATATTACTTTAAAATATTTGAGTCCGTATGCAGATAGTTTAACTTATGGAGATCAAAGAGAGGCATGGCGGATAAGTTTGATAAATGTCCTATCTTGCAAAACAAAACAAAAAACCAAAAAAAAAAAAAAATAAATATCTTTAAAGATTTTTTTTTTTAACGTATAGATGGCCTTCTTGGGAAATATTAAGCACTAGCGTTTTCCACACGCCGTGGGTTTGGGGATTTGAGGATTAGGGAATTTAAAGATTTAGGGATTTGAGGATTAGGGGATTTGAAGATTAGAGATATAAGGATTTGGGGATTTGAGGATTAGGGTATATTGGATTTAGGGATTTGAGGATTAGGGATTTGAGGATTAGAGATTTGAGGATTAGGGGAATAGTGGATTTAGGGATTTGAGGATTTGGGTATTGGTAAAATGTTTTTTTGTAAGTAAACCGTCTTGTTCGAAACACTCTCAAGGTACAGATTTAAATTGCCGACGACAGCATCCTTAAGCTCACCCCCCCCCCCACATCAACCACTCAAATTTTAATTCTTATCAATTGTATTTCCGTAAAATGGTAAAATAAATATTTCATCATTCTGAAAGATGAATCTGAAATCCAAAAAAAAAAATATATAAAAAATAGAAATAAATAATAATAACCATAATAATAAAAAAAAAATTCGCTCCTTAAGTATATAAAATAACAGACGAATTCCTAAAAATGTCTTTCAGCAAGTGACTGAGAGATTTTTTAGGGCAATCCTTATCATTGACATTTTTTGTGAATAGAAAAAAAAATCCCTCGGGTTGAGAATTCCCCCCCCCCCCCACCCCCGATTTCGATTATCACACATATTGGGGGGGGGGGGGGATCTCTTTTTGAAAAAAAAAACTACAAAGAAACAAAACAAACTTCATCCATGATGTTCTAGAACAGAAATCAATCATATTTTGTCTGGACGTACCAAAATAAATATTCATTTTCGTACAGCCATTATGGGAGATCACAACGGTGAAGGAAAGCATTACAAATTGTATAAATAATAGACAACTGTTAGCACTGGCGCCTGGACAAATATTTCCCAGACACTTGACACTTCCAACACCCCCTCCCCCCCCCAACCCCGGGTAATTTAGTTATTCAATTCGTTTTAGGATTTTAATAATTTTGTAGAAATTGAATTCCGTATCTTTTTAGACGGTTGGTTTTAGTGTCTCGTGTGTTGTCTTTGGATATTCTCAGCCGTTGGGGTCATGCGCACCGAGCAAGTGACTGACAAGCCGGATATTCTCAGCCGTTGGGGTCATGCGCACTGAGCAAGTGACTGACAAGCCGGATATTCTCAGCCGTTGGGGTCATGCGCATCGAGAAAGTGACGGAAAAGCCGGATATTCTCAGCCGTTGGGGTCATGCGCATCGAGAAAGTGACGGAAAAGCCGGATATTCTCAGCCGATGAGTTCATGCGCATCGAAAAAGTGACGGAAAAGCCAGATTTTCTCAGCCTCTGGGCATGCGTTCTTACGAAGTGACTGACTAGTCGGACAGTAGCGGCTTATGAGTTTAGAACAATATGGTTTTTTTTTTTGGGGGGGGGGGGGGGGTGAGTAAAATTCAAAGAACTGTGGCCAGGCAGAGGTAAGAAGGCTCAAAGTTGATACAGTTCTGTACTTTTGCTAGATCGGACAACTTAAAATTACTAATTTATAACTAGACAAGTCTGGGTGGAGCTTAGAGAAACACAATGAAGCAGCCCCCCCCCCCCCCCAAATAACCGTTCGTACGACAGCCCAGCACCAATCACTTCACTCCCACCACCGATACTTTCATGGGAGAAGAAAACCTTTTTTTTTAGTTTGTTTAGAAAATGGAAATAAAAACATTCAGCAAAAAAGTTTGATAGGGGGAACAAAATAATATAAAAATAAATAATAACATTCTTTTTCAGCTATAAAAGAATGTCCTCCGTTTTATTGGTTACCCTCTTAGCGCGCATTTGTCCTGTTTGAGTGTCAATTTTTACATGACGTAATAAAGTAATCAAATGAGCGAGTCTCTCTCTCTCTCTCTCTCTCTCTCTCTCTCTCTCTCTCTCTCTCTCTCTCTCTCTCTATCTTTCTCTCTCTTTCTCTCTCTCTCTCTCTATATATATATATATACATCGTTATTTATTTATTTCTTCTTACGTTTCGCTTTTATACTATTAAAATGTATTAAGTTACTAATAATTTTAGATAAGCTGGTTTTAAAAAAAAAATATTCTAATCCAAACTATCCCGCCGTCAAATGTCAAATAATCTCATCGTCAAATTGCTCAGATGTCATGGTGTCTCAGATTTCCTGTCATTAAACAAAGAATTATCATGGTTTTTTTTGTGGGTTTTTTTTTGTGTGAGTTTCTTTTTAGATACAGAGTTTTCTACGTCAACTGAGGAGACAGGTAACCGCTCACAGTACTCTTCGCCGTCTGATACTGTAGTGTTCCAGTGTCTCTCAAAACGGTCATTTATAAAAGTCTTAGGTAGAAAAAAATCGAAAGCTTAATGGAAAAAGGAAAAACTTAAAAGTATGATAATCCTTTTTTTTTTTTTTTAATAACTCCAGAATTCGTGTTCGTTGGTGTGTGTGTGGAAAACGTCTTGTGAAAAGTGAGAAGAAGAGGTTAACGTAAACGACCGGATGGCGATCTGATCAGGCTGGCACGTCCTTCTCCCGACACAGAATTTTAAGTCGCTTGTGTATGTGAACACTGTCCTGACCTAACTACGCATTGAACACGAGTCATTATATACGAGATTACTAGTGGATGACGTATCGGGAATGCATTTGTTTGGTGGGAGAATCAGGGTGATGAACTCTGGTGAAATAAAGGCGCAGTAGTCATACTGATGTTACTTCCCCTTGTCTCGGGTTAATGCCTCTATTGGTGTGATTGTGCTCCTCGTGAGATGATGATGCCGGGCGCATGACTAGGATTCATTCAGCTTACAGGTAATTTATTTAGTGCACAGAGTCGCGGATACGGTGGCGAAATTTGTATTTCTTAGGGTTCTGGGGTGGGAGCTCAGTCTCGGAGGTGTAGAAGTAGCTGGGGTGGGAGCTCAGTCTCGGAGTTGTAGAAGTAGCAGAGGTGGGGGTCATTCAGAGTTATGGTTGTAGCAGTGGTGAGGGGATCAGTCGAAGTTATAGCAGTAAAAGGGGATAAGGGGGTTGGGATCAGATAGACTATTGTTACCCACACCTTACATTACCGAGAACTTGCCCTTTTCTGTTGCGAGTTTCGAACTCAACAAGTTTAATAAGTGTGGTTTGACATAGCGTTTATTTAAAACAATTACATAGTGGAAACATCGAGCTGTGTGACGTCACTGTAGACTCAGAGACGGCCTATGCCCCCAGACGGTGTAAAAGGCATAAGTAAGTGATGCACTTTAACAGTAAAGTAAATCTCGAGCTGATATCTCGCGTGAACACCTGAAGCTCACATCCCACGTGAACATCTGAAGCCCACATCTCGCGTGAACATCTGACGCTCACATCTCGCGTGAACATCTGAAGCTCACATCCCGCGTGAACATCTGAAGCTCACATCCCGCGTGAACATCTGACGCTCACATCTCGCCTGAACATCTGAAGCTCACATCCCGCGTGAACATCTGAACCTCACATCTCGCGTGAACATCCAATGCTGTCTGCTCGTGGCGCGCGTAGCCCGACTTCTCTACGGTGTTCAGATTCTTTCTGTTTTCTGCGTACAACTCTCCATCTGCGTAATTTTCATCCACTGAATTAAGAGAGCGCATTTCACATTCCCTCTATTTATCAACGGCTTGCCGCGCAGCTCGTCCCCTGACATCAATTATCCCCCCCCCCAACTCCAATTTCCACAGACGCAGAATAATAATGCGCCGTCTGAGCATGACCCCTCCACCTTTACCTATTGACAACGCAGATGTCGGCAAACAATTATTTTGAATAATTACTTCTTTCACGCATGGAATTGATTTGAGTACATTTAAAATGTGAAATACATACTATAAATTTTTTTTTTTTTTTTTTTTTTTTTTTTTAAATTAAAATGTTTTCCTTGTAAACATTTGAATTAAGTTGGTTTTATTTTGTTTTCCTTTTGCTCTTTTTATTGTAGTTATTTTGATTGATTTATTTTTTTTAATTTTAAATACCTACGATCAAAAAGAAGGGGGAAAATAACATGTTTCAAATGTTTTAAAAGCATGATTAAAACCACCACATACTAGCAAAAAGAACGTATCATGTTATTTTACAGGTATTACGGACCGTTATAGATGGAGAATTTAATCTCTGATGTTTTGTCTAGGGCTCGTTCTAAAAACCGTCCATAATAAAGGACGATACCAAAGGTTAAAAATAATAACAAATAAAACGACAATTAAGGCCAGAGCTAATTACAATTAATAACTTTTTAATTTGTGAACTTCAATTAAATAATAACAGCAAGTGAAATATGATTGAAATTATAAACTTACAGATTTGCTGGTACCGGTACTGTATATCAAAATACAATGAGCACAAAATTGTACGAGGAAATAAAAATCTCTACACACAACAAAGTATAATGACACATAGCATGCCTCGTAATCAAGAAAAGGAAAATCTCCCCCTCTCTATCGGTCAGCCCTTTTTATAGATGATCATTCTGGAAATGGAACACACAGTCTTACTGTTTCCCACATTTTCTAGATTGTTCTATCATGTTCCACAGAAACGGATGATAGTAAACAAAAGTATCATCAAAGGGATATTTTTTCTAGCCGCCCCAACACGGGACCGACTTGAAAGAGGTCATGCACGTGGAAGGTGGGCAAAGTGTGTCTCAAAATACGTCATCCCTTATAACAACAGGGATATTAATAAAAATGACATAGTGATGGTCAAGTATTAAAGGGATTTTCGTACATGCATCACGCAAAAAAAAAAAGCCACACTTTAAGTTAACCCCCCAAGCAGAGGCGTAGCTAAAGGGTTTGGCGCCCGGGGGACAAGCTAATTTTAAAAAGTCTCCCTCTCTTTTTTTCAACTCGCAAACCCATTATTTTCATAAATAAAATAATATCAAAGCACCTTTTGGCACCCCTAACTAGTCTGGCGCCCTGGGACATCTGCCCCCCTCTGGCCCCCCCTAGCTACGCCTCTGCCCTCAAGAAGTATTAACCCTTAGCTTTTCAAAATTTCTCTCATCCCGTTTCAATTTTTATTTAAAAATGCCGAATTAGTCAGGGCAGTCAGTCAGTCAGTCAGGGGTATTTTGCTTTCATAGCTATACATTTCTAAGAGCACTAATTTTCAAAACGTCATCAACGAAATTATAGCAACAAAGTTTTTCAATTAATCTCAACACCAAAACACTGTCACTACACAAAGCAAACATTAAAAAAAAAAAGCATAACCCGAAAAAACAACAACAAAAAAACAGGCATAACGAAACAAATCTTAAATAGTAACCATGTTTCGGACGTTGGTCATTTCAGGCCACTTAAAATCTGATTATTTTTTTAAAAATATTTTTGTTAACATTAACTTGTCATTGTACGCCTAAGGTATAAGTGGATATTAGGGCATCAAAAGGAACGCAATAAAAAAGCTGATGTGACTCAACAACACGGTCGCGTTCTGCGGTGTAAGATTGTTGTGTATCACTTCACCGCCTCCGTGACACAAATACACAGACATAAGGCCGCGCCTCACGAGAACAGAGTTATCACTCCATTGCTATCTGCTGACCCAACCCGGCGACTCAAAATGGTATTGAGACGATAACTCAATTATGGCCGGGGAACCGAATTCCGTGCAGGGCCGGAGAACCGAATTCCGTGCAGGGCCGGAGAGCCGAAATCCGTCCTAAGTGCAGATTCGGGGAATCGTTCACCGACATCTTGACTAGGGCAATACATTTAAAACGTTCGCTTGGGCATTCGACTCTTAAAACTATTTCACCAGTTAAAAGCGTTTGGTTGACTGAAATCGTTCCAAACTGTCTTTGAAACGTTACATTTTGAACTGCAGAGACGACTGAAATCGTTACAATCTATCTCTGGGTCGGTACAAGGTGATCTACAGAGACGACTGAAATCGTTCCAATCTATCTTTGGGTCGGTACAAGTTGAACTACAGAGACGAATGAAATCGTTCCAATCTATCTTTGGGTCGGTACAAGGTGAACCACAGAGACGACTGAAATCGTGCAAATCTATCTTTGGGTCGGTACAAGTTGAACCACAGAGACGACTGAAATCGTGCAAATCTATCTGTGAATCGTAGAATGGTGAACAACAGAGATGGAATCTCCACCTACTATAACTTTTAATGTCTCGATAAATTTAAATTTACCTATATGGAAATACATTTCGTATTGTATCCCTCGGTCAAATCCATGGGATGTAACTGAAATAAGCATTTGGTAAAAGATATATACTTTTTGTTTGGTTCCCCCCCCAATCAGGGGGTCAGTAAGGTGTTGGGGGTTGTTTGTAAATTACGTCACGCAAAAATGTCCTTTTTGGACCCCCCTCCCCCCCCCCCCCCCCCGGGGCCACGAAGTGTCGCAAATTCTTAATCCTTAATAACGTCCCACCTAATAAAACCAAAACATACATACAATTTTCATAAATAAACTAAGATTTTATTATATCTTTTAACATTTTCCCATAATGGATTAAGATGTTGTATTATTATAAAACTGTGACGCGAAACAACGAAGTCATCCACGAGCCGAAAGTAAAATGGCCACAATAGTTTTTGCGTCATTTTTCAATATGCGCAGAAGGTGTGAGCGACTGAGTTCATAGTTTCTATAATACCTGAGGCAATTTCGACCTCAAATTAATGCTTTTTTAATAAATTAATTAAATTAAAAAGTGACGTCACAAATTCTCGACCCCCCCCCCCTCCTTTTTTTAGCGTGACGTGATTTGCGAACGACCCCAGGGCTTGTTTCTTTTGTTTGTTTTGTTCAAATTTTCTTAAAATAAAATCCCTTAAATCCTGTAACAGTGAAGTAATAGAGTTTAGAGCCGTAGATGAATAGAGTTTAGAGCCATAGAGTAATAGAGTTTAGAGCCGTAGAGTAATAGAGTTTAGAGCACCGATCACTGAAGGTATCGATAATAGCAGAGACAAGTGTGACATATATATATAGCAGAAAATGGTTTTAAAAAGAAAAACCTTTTACAAAGAAAAGGAAAAAACCCACCTATCAAATACAATGTGTAAATTATTCAAAATGTTTATTTGGCAAAGGTCTTGACGTCTGCTGTTAAGGCCAGCGAGTGGCCACGCGAGAGTTTCTCGGGGGCAGTTACGCTCTCCAGTGGGGTAGAGAGGGGGGGGCAAGGGGGGCATCATGCCCCGGGCGCTTCTCACAAAAGGGGGGGGGGCCAAATGGTCTATTTTACTATAATATGTTATGGTTTTCGAATAGGGGGGGGGGCCGCTAAAAAGGTATTGTGCCCCGGGTGCAGGTTAAGCTCGCTACGTCACTGACGCTCTCCACGCTGCCCCTCCCCCCATCCACCCGTCCACACCTCACCCGACCCCACCCCAAGTCTTTCAATGTTTGACCACGACCATCACGAACTCTCTCCCTTTAGACGTCGCACCAATATAGTAAACACAATCCTTATTTTTTTTTTTTTTTTTTTACTTTTTTTTTGTGTGTGTGTAAAAGATTAGATACTGGGTCTGTGTAGAGAAAAGACCAACAAACTCCGTAGCATCCGAATAGGACACTGCGCGGCCATGTGTACAAGAAACGCCTACCAATGACTCAGTGACAGGGTGTCGTCATGTACAGCTCATTTTTTTGTTGTTCTTTTCATTTCTGTCTTTTTTTTTTTTTTTTTTGTCTGTTCATTTTTTAGAAGAAAAAAATCCACACAGCCGTGGGTTAGGTATTCGCGGGCAAGGAAATGAATAAATAAATAAGACAATTCCACTCAAGGCCTATCCTGTTTGCGGTATAAAAAAAAAACCAGATGGTTGTGCGACTTCTACAGTGCAGACACTTCAGACATGTTAAACAGGGGTCAGTACAACTGTTGACAGGAATGCGCGACGAAAGTAAGTACTATGCTGAGATTTTTATCAGTGATAACTGGAACGTTGGCCTCGGAAAAAAAAGGGGGAAAATAAAGGGGGGGGGGTGGAGATTGCACAAAAGGATTTTCACTGTACTCGTTTTGTTTGTTTGTTGGGTTTTTTGTGCTTCTTTTTTGCACCTCTATAACTCTTTGTACAATGGATGTAGTCGTCAGATGGGCCTGTCTCACTCTTTGTACAATGGATGTAGTCGTCAGATGGGCCTGTCTCACTCTTTGTACAATGGATGTAGTCGTCAGATGGGCCTGTCTCACTCTTTGTACAATGGATGTAGTCGTCAGATGGGCCTGTCTCACTCTTTGTACAATGGATGTAGTCGTCAGATGGGCCTGTCTCACTCTTTGTACAATGGATGTAGTCGTCAGATGGGCCTGTCTCACTCTTTGTACAATGGATGTAGTCGTCAGATGGGCCTGTCTCACTCTTTGTACAATGGATGTAGTCGTCAGATGGGCCTGTCTCACTCTTTGTACAATGGATGTAGTCGTCAGATGGGCCTGTCTCACTCTTTGTACAATGGATGTAGTCGTCAGATGGGCCTGTCTCACTCTTTGTACAATGGATGTAGTCGTCAGATGGGCCTGTCTCACTCTTTGTACAATGGATGTAGTCGTCAGATGGGCCTGTCTCACTCTTTGTACAATGGATGTAGTCGTCAGATGGGCCTGTCTCACTCTTTGTACCATGGATGTAGTCGTCAGATGGGCCTGTCTCACTGTTTGTACAATGGATGTAGTCGTCAGATGGGCCTGTCTCACTCTTTGTACAATGGATGTAGTCGTCAGATGGGCCTGTCTCACTCTTTGTACAATGGATGTAGTCGTCAGATGGGCCTGTCTCACTCTTTGTACAATGGATGTAGTCGTCAGATGGGCCTGTCTCACTCTTTGTACAATGGATGTAGTCGTCAGATGGGCCTGTCTCACTCTTTGTACAATGGATGTAGTCGTCAGATGGGCCTGTCTCACTCTTTGTACAATGGATGTAGTCGTCAGATGGGCCTGTCTCACTCTTTGTACAATGGATGTAGTCGTCAGATGGGCCTGTCTCACTCTTTGTACAATGGATGTAGTCGTCAGATGGGCCTGTCTCACTCTTTGTACAATGGATGTAGTCGTCAGATGGGCCTGTCTCACTCTTTGTACAATGGATGTAGTCGTCAGATGGGCCTGTCTCACTCTTTGTACAATGGATGTAGTCGTCAGATGGGCCTGTCTCACTCTTTGTACAATGGATGTAGTCGTCAGATGGGCCTGTCTCACTCTTTGTACAATGGATGTAGTCGTCAGATGGGCCTGTCTCACTCTTTGTACAATGGATGTAGTCGTCAGATGGGCCTGTCTCACTCTTTGTACCATGGATGTAGTCGTCAGATGGGCCTGTCTCACTGTTTGTACAATGGATGTAGTCGTCAGATGGGCCTGTCTCACTCTTTGTACAATGGATGTAGTCGTCAGATGGGCCTGTCTCACTCTTTGTACAATGGATGTAGTCGTCAGATGGGCCTGTCTCACTCTTTGTACAATGGATGTAGTCGTCAGATGGGCCTGTCTCACTCTTTGTACAATGGATGTAGTCGTCAGATGGGCCTGTCTCACTCTTTGTACAATGGATGTAGTCGTCAGATGGGCCTGTCTCACTCTTTGTACAATGGATGTAGTCGTCAGATGGGCCTGTCTCACTCTTTGTACAATGGATGTAGTCGTCAGATGGGCCTGTCTCACTCTTTGTACAATGGATGTAGTCGTCAGATGGGCCTGTCTCACTCTTTGTACAATGGATGTAGTCGTCAGATGGGCCTGTCTCACTCTTTGTACCATGGATGTAGTCGTCAGATGGGCCTGTCTCACTGTTTGTACAATGGATGTAGTCGTCAGATGGGCCTGTCTCACTTTTTGTACAATGGATTCAGTCGTCAGAATATGAGTGTACACAAAATAAAACATTAGTGTATATATATATTCCCAACACACATTAAAACGGATCGAAAAAGCCTCGAAGGTATCCCAAACCTTGATAGTAGTTTATAGAAGAGGACATCATTCGACTACTGAAACGAGCAGCAGTTTGAGAAACGCTGTGATAAACTAAGCCTTGTCTGGATGCTCACACATTCAAATTGTTAATTGGGTCAACTTTAAAAAAAACAACAACTGTTCTAACTTTATAAGTGGCATGTCATGAAGACCGGGTCGGACACTGAGAAAAACGGAAGTGGCCGATTTGACCATGTCCAGGATGAGAAATAAACACTGGGCTGGTAAATGACCTGAATGACCTCCAATGTATTGCTCACTGGGCTCGTAAATGCCTGAACGACGCACCAAAGTATTGCTAACCGGGCTGGTAGATGGCCTGGGTGAGTCCCAAGTTTTGCTCACTGGGATGGTAGATGGCCTGGGTGAGTCCCAAGTATTGCTCACTGGGATGGTAGATGGCCTGGGTGAGTCCCAAGTATTGCTCAGTGGGATGGTAGATGGCCTGGGTGAGTCCCAAGTATTGCTCACTGGGATGGTAGATGGCCTGGGTGAGTCCCAAGTATTTCTCACTGGACTGGTATATGCCTGGACGAGCCACCAAAGTATTGCTCACCGGGCGGGTAGATGGCCTGGGTGAGTCCCAAGTATTGCTCGCTGGGCTCGTATATGACCTAGATGCCCCCCCCCCCAAGTATTGCTCACTTGGCTGGTCTATGACCTAGATTACCCCCCCCCCCAAAGTACTGCTCACTGGGTAGCATTAGCCTGATTAAGTACATATTGTATTCCTATAATTCATTTAAAAAATAAGACAGAAAAGTTCCCGACCATTCATTACTTATCTTTTCTTAAACCGTTGATGAGATGTCCACTAAGAACGTTGGCCACTCTCCCACCAATCAGGACTCCTTGAGCTTTAAAACCTGTGGAGCACTGGTGTAGCAAGGGGTGTGCAGGGGGGGGGTAGTCCACCCGGGGAAAAAAAGGAGGGGGGGGTCTTTCTAATATAGAGATGCGGCATTCTCGGCTAATAGCATATACTTTTTAAATTTGTTTTTTTGTTTTTTTTGTTTTTTTTGGGGGGGCGGAAAAATCTTAGCCCTCCCCCGTATTGCGCTGACGCCTTGCCATGATACTATTGGGGAGGAGGTGTACCGTATCCGGAAATTTGTTTGACAGAAATTTCGTCGACGGAAATTTGATCGAACGGAAATTTGATCGAACGGAAATTTGGTCGAATTTTTTTTTTCGGTTCACACGTTAAAATTTTCGTCCAATCTCTTTTTCGAACGCACTATACTATACAGTAAAACTATATAATGCGTTCAAAAAGAAATTTGACGCAAAGTTTCGACCAGATTTCCGTTCGATCAAGTTTCCGTCCACGACATTTCTTTCAAACAAATTTCCGGTAACCGTGCATATACACATTGTTCATATAGCAACTACCCAGGAAGAAATTCTTTAAGACCAGAAACTATATGTTGAGGACGTTTGCATGACAGACGTGACGCGCGTCCATTGAAAGGTGTGGACGGAGAGAGTATCAGGTCAAAATGTACATCTTTCTTACAAATATCATACATTTTCCTCTTTTCTACAAATATCATAAATTGTCCTAGAAATATTATAAATGTATCTCTTTTCTACAAATATCATAAATTTTCCTAAAAATATCATAAATGGACCTCTTTTCTACAAAAATCAATAAATTTTCCTAGAAATATCATAAATATACCTCTTTTCTACAAATATCATAAATTCACCTCTTTCCTAGAAATATCATAAATGTACCTCTCTCCCGAGGATATCATAAATTTAAATCTTTCCTACCAACATCACCTCTAACGTTTGCCCTCTGCTTCCGCTTATTTCCTCAAGATGAAGCTGTAATCCAATAACGCTCACGTCGTGAGTCACGAGTAATCATTTTTCTAAACCCAGCCGACACGCCAGTAGGTCTCCCTCGTCAGCGTTGCCTTGTCCTCTGGTATGGAGCACGTGTTTTATGAGCTATTGCGGCGAAAATCGCCAGATTAAAAAAAAAAAAATTAAATACGGTAAGCTGGGCCATAATGGCAGTCGATATTCTCCTCGTGGTGATTACCATTTATCTCCCCTACTTATTAACCCTTGTCAGCCTCTTCAATCAACTCAAAAAGAGGGAGGGGGGGGGGGGGTGGCCTTCGGCCTCTTCAATCAACTCAAGGCGGGCTTCCAGGCTGTTGGCTGAAACAGGAAACAGGCGTAGGAATTCAAGGCCAGGATATGAAATGGTTGTCAGACGTTAGCCTTGTTCTATTGTGTCCCTTTGTTTTCATGTTGATTGATCGTTTGATTTTGTGTTGGTTTAAATTATATTAATTTTTAAACATATTTTTTTAGGAAGTAAATAGTTTTATGGGATAGGGAAACTTTCAAGGGCTAGTAATTATCTAAAACAGTGGTTCTCAACCATCCTAGTGCCTCGACCCTTTCAAACAGTTCCTAATGTTGTGGCGACCCCCAAGCACAAAATTATTTTCGTTGCTACTTCATAACTGTAGAGAATATGTGTTTAACGATGGCGACCCCCCCCCCCCCCGGGAAAGGTTCGTTCGACACCCCAAAGGGGTCGCGACCCATAGGTTGAGAACCACTGATCTAAAAATAAAAGTGTTACTATTTCTCACATGACAATATTTATTGATCTATTTCAAGGCTGTTGGCTAATTGTTTGATTAAAAAAAAAAATGTATTCGCTTGTATAATAGTGTTTGAGGTGAGAGTCGATCATAGTGACGAGTATGTCTTAAAACTAGTTTCATACTTGTATGGCCTGATTCGCCTTCCATTGCTTTTAGTGATCAACTTCCCGGTGTCACGGTGCACCTGTTCATTTGGTGATCAACTTCCCGGTGTGATGGTGCACCTGTTTATTGGGTGATAAACTTCCCGGTGTCAAGGTGCACCTGTTTATTTGGTGATCAACTTCCCGGTGTCATGGTGCACCTGTTTATTGGGTGATCAACTTCCCAGTGTGATGGTGCACCTGTTTATTTGGTGATCAACTTCCCAGTGTCATGGTGCACCTGTTTATTTAGTGGTCAACTTCCCGGTGTCATGGTGCACCTGTTTATTTAGTGGTCAACTTCCCAGTGTGATGGTGCACCTGTTTATTTGGTGATCATCTTCCCAGTGTGATGGTGCACCTGTTTATTTGGTGATCAACTTCCCAGTGTCATGGTGCACCTGTTATTTTTGGTGATCAACTTCCCAGTGTGATGGTGCACCTGTTTATTTGGTGATCAACTTCCCAGTGTCATGGTGCACCTGTTTATTTGGTGATCAACTTCCCAGTGTGATGGTGCACCTGTTTATTTGGTGATCAACTTCCCAGTGTCATGGTGCACCTGTTTATGTGGTGATAAACTTCCCGGTGTCATGGTGCACCTGTTTATTTGATAATCAACTTCCCGGTGTGATGGTGCACCTGTTTATTTGGTGATAAACTTCCCAGTGTCATGGTGCACCTGTTTATTTAGTGGTCAACTTCCCGGATTCATGGTGCTCCTGTTTATTTAGTGGTCAACTTCCCAGTGTGATGGTGCACCTGTTTATTTGGTGATAAACTTCCCCGTGTCATGGTGCACCTGTTTATTTGGTGATAAACTTCCCAGTGTCATGGTGCACCTGTTTATTTAGTGGTCAACTTCCCGGTGTCATGGTGCACCTGTTTATTTAGTGGTCAACTTCCCAGTGTCATGGTGCACCTGTTTATTTGGTAATAAACTTCCCGGTGTCATGGTGCACCTGTTTATTTAGTGGTCAACTTCCCAGTGTCATGGTGCACCTGTTTATTTGGTGATAAACTTCCCGGTGTCATGGTGCACCTGTTTATTTGATAATCAACTTCCCGGTGTGATGGTGCACCTGTTTATTTGGTGATAAACTTCCCAGTGTCATGGTGCACCTGTTTATTTAGTGGTCAACTTCCCGGATTCATGGTGCACCTGTTTATTTAGTGGTCAACTTCCCAGTGTGATGGTGCACCTGTTTATTTGATGATCAACTTCCCGGTGTGATGGTGCACCTGTTTATTTGGTGATAAACTTGCCAGTGTCATGGTGCACCTGTTTATTTAGTGGTCAACTTCCCGGTGTTATGGTGCACCTGTTTATTTACTGGTCAACTTCCCAGTGTCATGGTGCACCTGTTTATTTGGTAATAAACTTCCCGGTGTCATGGTGCACCTGTTTATTTAGTGGTCAACTTCCCAGTGTCATGGTGCACCTGTTTATTTGGTAATAAACTTCCCGGTGTCATGGTGCACCTGTTCATTTAGTGGTCAACTTCCCATTGTGAATGGTGCACATGATTATTTTTTATGCTTCTAAGAAGTCTGTTCACACCCCCACCACACCCCACACACACACACTTGTTTTCGTGCCACGTCTGTCACCGCCTGACTCGTTCAGACCACATATTAAAAGCGAAGCCGCCCCTGTCCCTTAAAAACTGTACGTGAATGACAAGGATAATACGCCACTGGATTAGCTATACGACATCTCCAGGTGGGCTAATGAGACAGATGGACAGACATAGACACGGGGGTTGATACAGCTGGTAGGGGTCGATACAGCCGGTAGGGGTTAATACAGCTGGTAGGGTTTGATACAGCTGGTAGGGGTCGATACAGCTGGTAGGGGTTAATACAGCTGGTAGGGGTCGATACAGCCGGTAGGGGTCGATACAGCCGGTAGGGGTTGATACAGCTGGTAGGCGTTGAAACAGCTGGTAGGGGTCGATACAGCTGGTATGGGTCGATACAGCAGGTAGGGGACCATACATCTGGTAGGAGTCGATACAGCCGGTAGGGGTTGATACAGCTGGTAGGGGTTGATACAGCTGGTAGGGGTTGATACAGCTAGTAGGGGTGTGTCCCGTGGTTCACGGAGCGGGAGCCGAACGCCCGACAACATCTTATAACAACTGCTGTGATTGTTGGGTTGTTGTTGTTGTTGTTTGGGTCAAACTTAACGGGCAGCTTCTTAAGCTGTTGTCACCAGGCCCACCCTGTCTTAGAACTTCATTATTTAAATCCTGGCAGAGCCGTGTCACACGTTTCCTGTGTGAACGAAAAAAATGTTGTTGTTTGTTTTTTTAATGAAATGACAGGCGTAGAAGATGAGTCACTGACAGATGAGTCACTGACAGATGAGGCACTGACAAACAATTTGTGCCCCGGTGGCCGACCCGCTTGCACATGACCCACAGAGTTGTCATGCGCATTGCTGAGTCTCTCGCGCGCACATTAGCAAACAGTATTTCTATGGATATAAGCAGGGCCGGATTAACCTCTAGGCAACAAGGCACGTGCCTTGTGCACCAAGCATTTGGGGGCACAAGTCCTCAAGAAATTTTTTTTGAACAAATTTAAGTCCAGAAACAACTGAAAATTGAACAAGTGCTATGAAAATGAAGAAATACATTATAATAAAAATTCACATTCAAGTTTGGTACAATCTTGAATGCTTAAAAATTAAGCGCATAAAAATTAAAAAAACTCCTGGTAAATGGTAATGAGTAAAATGCGGACTCACTCGGCTTGTAAATAAATAATGCGATCGTATTCCAATTTTTAAAATTTTTGGGAAGTTTTATTAAAAATTTTAAACCATTTTTATATTTTCAATAAATAATATTAAAATATTAACATTAATTAATTAATTCGACCGGGAACCCCATTAGTAATAGACACGAAATGAGCATGTTAACTTGAAAACGTGTGCTAATTTGTATTCTTCACTAGCAGATCACTTGCATAAATCTAGGAATGAATTTGAAAGATTTGAAGAAGCTGCAAAAATAATAACGCCAGGTGTAGATTATAAGTCGACTTTGACCCGTAATCGTAAACGAACGACAGTGGCAATTGATGGTGATGCCCCTGAGGTATCTCTGAATGCCATAGACAAATTTTGTATATCTGCATTCTACGCCATTGATGACAATTTTGAGACAGAAATGAGTAGACGAGGACAATTATATAATGATGTAGCAGTTCGATTTTCTTGTTTGGTCGATGTATCACTATCACAAACATCTCAGTGTTGTGAAGAACTAATAAATGCTTATCCTAAAGATCTGAACAATAATTTATGTACTGAACTACAACAGTTTCATTCATATATTCGCCACAAGTTTCCTGCATCAAAATCGGAAAACAACACATTCAATCATGGAGAATTATACAAAGTAATAGTTAGAGACAACATCGAGTGTGCCTTTCCAAATGTTGAAATCGCCTTGCGCATATTTTTAACATTAATGGTTACTAACTGTTCTTATTCTCAGATGAAACGTACACAAAATCCAAATAGATCAACAATGAAACAAGAAAGGCTCGATTCCTTATCTCTGCTTATGATCGAGGCAGATGTGTTGCGCAAAATTAACTTTGACGATATACTCAAAAACTTCGCTAGATGTAAATCTTGGAAAAAAAACTTTAAAATGTAAATGACAATATCTTTTTGATTTTTTCATCTAATAAAAAATAAAGTATTTTTGTCTATTATTATTTCAAAATTTATTAACTGTTAATTTTAATACATACATACTTTATTGTAGGTTTTATATAAGTGATAGTAGTACAAACTACAAACATATTTGTTAACAACTGTTTTCTTTGAATAATATTGAACATACCAGCGGTCAGGGTCAGTGAAAGATCAGAGGCCCCGGGCAAAGGGGGCACCCATGTGGGTTTGTGCCTTGGTCACTAAAATGGCTTAATCCGGCCCTGGATATAAGACAGTGGTCGGCAAATCGCGGCTTGCGAGCCGCATGCGGCTCTTTAGCGACCCGAGTGCGGCTCAGCCAGTCGGGCACAAACCGGTTTTGACTCCGAAAAACGTGGTTCTTGTCATGTTCTTGAAAAGAAATTTGTATTTATTAAAGCGTATCTTCTTTTATTTTATTTTTTTTTTCAAACATTTTTTTATTTAGAAATTCAAATTCCTTAGCTTTGTTAAGAAAAACACACACAAAACTATAAAAGTTAATGAACTTTTAAACGGATTATATAATCTGATTTACCATTTCTGTGTGAACGAGTCATCCTCCTCTCTTATAGTTGACCACAGACATCTGAAAGTCACCTACAAACAACTTATAGTCACCTACAAAAAATCTTATAGTTGCATACAAACATCTTATAGTTGCATACAAACATCTTATAGTTGCATACAAACATCTTATAGACAACTACAAACATCTGATCGCTACCCAAAAAACAAACAAAAGTGATGTGTCAGATATGAGAAAGGAAGTCGACAAAAAGAGACAGTAACTAGGGCTACCTGTAGCCCACAGTATCTAGGGTTACGTGTAGCCGTAGCCCATGTTGATTCCTTAAGTCAACGTTATTTTATATATATTCTTTTCTTTTAAGTTCGAAAACATCATGAGCTTGTTTATGTGACGACGTGTGTGATGACGCGTGTGATGACGCGTGTGATGACGCGTGTGATGACGCGTGTGATGACGCGTGTGATGACGCGTGTGACGACGCGTGTGATGACGCGTGTGACGACGCGTGTGATGACGCGTGTGATGACGCGTGTGATGACGCGTGTGATGACGCGTGTGATGACGCGTGTGACGACGCGTGTGACGACGCGTGTGACGACGCGTGTGATGACGCGTGTGATGACGCGTGTGATGACGCGTGTGATGACGCGTGTGATGACGCGTGTGATGACGCGTGTGATGACGCGTGTGACGACGCGTGTGACGACGCGTGTGACGACGCGTGTGACGACGCGTGTGACGACGCGTGTGATGACGCGTGTGATGACGCGTGTGATGACGCGTGTGATGACGCGTGTGATGACGCGTGTGATGACGCGTGTGATGACGCGTGTGATGACGCGTGTGATGACGCGTGTGATGACGCGTGTGATGACGCGTGTGATGACGCGTGTGATGACGCGTGTGACAGCCGCTCATGTCCACGCAGTCTGCTTATCTTGACAACAGCCAACGGTAAATAATAGCTTCACCATTGCAACAGCTTTAACGGAAACAGACTATCATGTCTGTGTTATCTAGGCCACGACATTCTCCCTCACACCCCCTGGAATACCAGTTAGTGCCCCCCATCGTAAGTGTGTGGGGGGCATTGTCAATGGAGGCCGGGCATAAGTTGAGGGCATATCGCCAGACATGGAAAGGGTTTATGGGCGTACGTTAAAAAATCTTATCAATGCTTACGTTATACCAAGTAAATAAATAAAATGACTCACGCGATGACATCCAGTGACTCACGCGATGACATCCAGTGACTCACGCGATGACATCCAGTGACTCACGCGATGACATCCAGTGACTCACGCGATGACATCCAATGATTCACGCGATGACATCCAGTGATTCACGCGATGACATCCAGTGACTCACGCGATGACATCCAGTGACTCACGCGATGACATCCAGTGACTCACGCGATGACATCCAATGACTCACGCGATGACATCCAATGACTCGCGCGATGACATCCAGTGACTCACGCGATGACATCCAGTGACTCGCGCGATGACATCCAGTGACTCACGCGATGACATCCAGTGACTCACTCGATGACATCCAATGACTTACGCGATGACATCCAATGACTTACGCGATGACATCCAATGATTCACGCGATGACATCCAGTGACTCACGCGATGACATCCAGTGACTCACGCGATGAGGTAACAGCTCCGAAGCGGAAATCTCTGATGACCGAATAAAAAATTCGACGGAAAAATTTAGACATTCTCCCCCCCCCCCCCCCCCCCCCCCCCCCCCCCAGAAAAACATAAATAGTCTGACCTTCGGTCAAGCGAGCTCTGACACTCAGCGACTCCAAAATCCAGGTTATGATGAAAACAGTTGATCTCCTGAATAACACCGACCAGACTCCCCCCCCTCCCCCTCTGGCAGATGGGAGCCTAAAAAGTGCGCTAACATGCCTTAATCACCCTAACACCTGGGCCGTAATTGTTTGACACTTTGACCCAAAAGGTGTGGCGGGAGGAGGGGTGGGGGTAGGTGGGGGTGGTGGTGAGGAGCAGCGCGTGCTAGCCACGATTTGACACGTCATTGATCAGGGAACGATATTGGGCGGCTGATCTCTGTTGTTAGCCCTACGGTGGGTAACGCCTTTGATCGGTGGACTGTGTGATGAGGGGGGTGGGGTGGGGGGTTACGGGGGGGGGGGATGGGGGAGAGAGTTTATATGGGATAGCTGGGTGACGGGACAAACTACAATCGATATTTGCAGTAGTTCATTGACAAGGCTTGAAAATGGGGTAAGGTGGGGTGGGGGGTATGTGTGTGTGGGGCGTGGGGGGGGGGGAGTTATGACGGGGTATATGGAGCTTACACACAAGAACAGTTTAGTATTACATTGGGATTACCAATATTGAAAAGATAATTACCCTTTTTGTTGGGTCCAATAAGAAAATAAATAAATGAAATATAACTTAAGAATTTATTAACCCACAAAGAGTAGTTAACGTTTAGCGAACTCATAAGATAAACTATGTTTGAACAACACACGCAAGCACACACACACACAAACACACACACAAACACACACACCATAGGGATGGAAATCCGAGTTTTCTGGATTCACAGAGAACTGTCGTTATTCGGATTTTTAAGGAGTCGTTCGCAAATTACGTCACGCTCAGGGGGAGGGCGTTTGACAATTTGTGTCCCGGGGGGGGGGGAGGTCAAAAATTGTGACGTCACGCTTTTTAATATTTTTTTTGTTAAAAAATCTAAAATTGTCTAATTTAAAAAAAAAATTATTATTTAATAAATGTTAAAAAACATTTATTTGAGATCGAAATTGCCTCAGGTATTATAGATACTATGAAACTCAGTCGCTTACACCTTCTGCGCATATCGACAAATTACGCAAAAACTTTTGTGGCCATTTTACATTCGGCTTGTGGGTGACTTCGTTGTTTCGCGTCACAGTTTTCTAATAATACTACACCTTAATCCATTATGGGAAATGTTATCAAATATAATACAATTTCAGTTTATTTATGAAAATTTTATGTATGTTTTGATTTTTATTAGGTGTGACATGACACGAACAAAAAAAATTGGGGGGGGGGGGGGGGGGGATAATTTTTGACACTTTGTGACAAGGGGAAGGGGGTCGTAAAAAGGTCATTTTTCGCGTGACGTAATTTACTAACGACCCCGTAATATCAAATACGGATTAATGGAATTTGAAATTTAAAAAAGAATTCTATTAAACAACAGCATAAGCGTCAATTGACGCGATCAAATTTCTTTCAAAATTGGCGTCAAATTGTGGTATGAACGCACTATTTTGTGCGTGGTTTCTTTTCTTTTTATTGGTCAAAAATGGGAATTCGTTCAATAATAGAATTTTTTATTTTGTCTTTTGCTTTTTTTTTTTTTTTTTTGAAAAACAAAAGGGGGTTGCAGCGGAAACCTCGGAAATAGAAATTTGTAAGTTGTGTCAAGGCATTCTACAAAAATTCGATCGAAAATTTGATCGTGTGGACTGGCGCCTTAAAATGAAACAATGGTTTCCGTATAAATCGTTTAAATGCATTTTTAACAAAAAAATTATTTTATTTTATTTCATTTAGTTGTGTAAACACTTGATGATATATATTTGTCCAAGTATCGTGTGATTCAATTTTTGTAACAGTCCAGCCCACCGATACATTTCTACAATTATTTGTTTTCCAGTTTTGGAAATGATCTCCCTTTTCCAATTGTTACAATGTAAACAGAGACGGCCATTTTCTGGCAATGGCTTGACGTCATGCCCTGTTATGATCACTTAACGAAAGGTGAAGATGGCGGAACGTTTAAGAAAGAAAAAAACAACAGCAGTGACCTAGATTCTCAAACAGGCACAACTTAAATTACCGGAGCGCCCCACCCCCCACCCTAACACGTTTTTTTTCGATGTTTTCAACAAATTAACATAATAATTAAGGTGGCTACAGTATTAACGAACGGTCGGTATAAAGGTTCCCTGTTAATTAACTCACCTATAGATCCATCGACTTTTGCATTCCAATCAATTGCCTCGTAAATTTAAGCCACAGTTAATTACAGAAAGAAAAAAAAAAGTCTCGTACTTTAAGATAAGACGCCTAGTTTAAGCCGTAGTCTACATTTAAACCTTCGGGGATGAACAGGGGCGGAGCCGTGATCCGAGGAGTTATGGGGTCGGCTCGGGGGGGGGGGCAAATTATCTCCGACTGAGAAAACGTGTTTAGGATTCAGCTCTACCTCACCGGTTCTGAGCCTGTGGGTTGCAACGCCCTAGGGATCGCCTGACAAATTGCCAGGTCTCGATAAAAAAAATATTTTTAAACAAAAACGAAACTTAAGAAATTGGAGGTTGTGTTTTAATGTGCCCTTGGCTTCGTGTCTCTCATGTGTACCGTGTTTCGTTTTAATGATAACAGATTTTTACAATTTTTTTAAATTTTTTGTGACACAAAACAGATTTTAAGGTAAAAATAATTTCATTAGTGTGTAAACTCCTCATCTTCTCAGCACACCATTTATAATTTTAGCAGAGGCGTAGCTAGAGTTTTTAGCGCCCGGGGGGCAAGATTCATTTTAAAGAGACTCCCTTTCTTTTTTCAACTCTCAAACCTCATTACTGTCATCAATAAAATAATATCAAAGCACATTTTGGCGCTCCTAACTAGTCTGGCGCCCAGGGACACCTGCCGCCCCTTAGCTACGCCTCTGATTTTTAGGCTTAATCCTCGTTGTGGGTCACCATACCTTTGCAGATGGTACTGAGCGGATCAAAGCACTAAAAAAAGGTTGAGAACCGCTGCTCAACCAGAAATGCGTGGATGTAAGTGGGCTCCGTTTTTTGTATACAAGTGAGCAAGTGGACCCCCCCCCCCCCCCGCACTTTCCTCTCACGGGTTAAGCCTAGGGGTATAATTAAATATATCCCCTGGATCCGATACCGGGTATGCGACCCCCCCCCCCCCATTTAGGGCTTACTACGTCAGCCAGAAGTTGTTTACCGTGCTGTGTTGTATCTCTTTTGAAAACTAAGTCGTGATGACGTCACTTGTTTTGACATGATCCGTTTCCTCTTAATGGTCAGATGCTGGATGCAGATTAATTGGTTAGCACCACATCAGAGTCTTCCTTCAACGTATTAGGATCAAATAAGGGTCGTTTTTAAAAAAGATAAAAATAACGGTTGTGATGGTAGTGTGTCGTACAGTATGTGTCGTACAGTCGGGGTGTCGTATAGCGGGGAGTCGTATGGTAGTGTGTCGTATAGCGGGGAGTCGTATGGTAGTGTGTCGCATAGCAGGGAGTCGTATGGTAGTGTGTCGTATAGCGGGGAGTCGTATGGTAGTGTCGTACAGTATGTGTCGTATAGTCGGGGTGTCGCATAGCGGGGAGTCGTATGGTAGTGTGTCGCATAGCTGGGAGTCGTATGGTAGTGTGTCGTATAGCGAGAAGTCGTATGGTAGTGTGTCGTGTGACATATCAGAACTAAGTCTTTCTTTATAACTAACATTAATCCACACCATTAATAATAGAATTTCTGTTGTTGTATACAATAAAGTAACTAAATGACGGGACTGCGTTTACTTGGCTAGTTGGAGGAAAAGCGCTCAGTAATAAACAACGGGAAGGTCAGGGTCAAGTTATAAACTTAGAGCAAACGGACATTTCTGCCTGGAATTTTTTTAAATTTTTTTTTGAAAACATAAAAATTTCGAAAGGGAAGTGGGTGTGGGGAAGAGGGTGTGGGGAAGAGGGTGAAGGGGGAGTGAACCTGCATCTTTATGTCAAGGCATGGAATGTTTGATTGAAGAAGTTCATGTCAGCGTGAGCTAGTTAAGAAAGCTGGTAAATATCACACACGCTAAACCTTCTTCACTCGAGGAACTATTTGAAGAAAAATACTGTTGTAAAAAAAAAAAATTAAAATATTAGGATGATACATCCCACCCTCTTCATCACAAATACTGAAGATCAGCTCGGTCAGGCCGACTTCTTTTCTCTTCAATTTAGGACCGAGAAATATATTTTAAAAATTATTTTGTTCGCCAACTCTGTACGAATTGAACAGTGTGCTCGCCCCATCGGTTACCAAATGTAATTAAGTCACTGATTAAGTCATAATTGTCTCTATGGGAGCTCCTTGATGACGGCTGCTATCTTCGCTAGAGAAATACTCCCAATGTCTCGTGTTTCAATGTTTGTCTTGGTTAATAATATGAATGTATTTGTGTTCTGAAAATGACTATGTTCAATGTATTCAACAACAAAAATGTCCATCTATTTGGATCAAATTTAAAAAAAAAAAAAAGTCGTCATATCAGATTGTAATTGAAATATTACATGTCTTTAGCTTATTCCGCCAGTCAGCCTAACTTAAATAGACCCCTGACGTTTTAGCTGAATCCGCCAGTCAGCCTAACTTAAATAGACCCCTGACGTTTTAGCTGATTCCGCCAGTCAGCCTAACTTAAATAGACCCCTGACGTTTTAGCTGATTCCGCCAGTCAGCCTTACTTAAATAGACCCCTGATGTTTTAGCTGATTCCGCCAGTCAACCTAACTTAAATAGACCCCTGACGTTTTAGCTGATTCCGCCAGTCAGCCTAACTTAAATAGACCCCTGAAGTTTTAGCTGATTCCGCCAGTCAGCCTAACTTAAATAGACCCCTGACGTTTTAGCTGATTCCGCCAGTCAGCCTTACTTAAATAGACCCCTGATGTTTTAGCTGATTCCGCCAGTCAGCCTAACTTAAATAGACCCCTGACGTTTTAGCTGATTCCGTCAGTCAGCCTAACTTAAATAGACCCCTGAAGTTTTAGCTGATTCCGCCAGTCAGCCTAACTTAAATAGACCCCTGACGTTTTAGCTGATTCCGCCAGTCAGCCTAACTTAAATAGACCCCTGATGTTCCAATACACACTTGTTACTGTTTACCTCACGAAGATAAAAGTCTCACGACCTCTCAGCAATGGAAATGTGCTGGACTGCCTCTTGCATCACCTGCCAAACAATCGGCAGAAGCGGCACTGTGCACGAAGGTCTTGCTTCGCCAGCAATATCACTTGATGGCTATATAGGGAATGATTCGAGGAGTCTACTGGCTGCTTTCTGAACAAAAAATTGCTGCTGGCTGAACAGAAATGGTCCTAACTACTGGCTCCTCCTTGCGCAGAATAACGGAGATTTACTTTGTTCAGACTGTCCAATGCTAATCCATCTCGTACTCTTCACTTACTCATCACGGTCTCATCACTAACTTTTTTAGCAGAGTTTTCCAAACGAGATCAGGCAAGACTCGAGCTCCTCTCTAGAACATTCAGTGATCCAATCAGCTAAAACGGCAGTAAAGAGCGGGGGGGGGGGGGGGGGGGGGGGGCAGGGCGAGGATGACTTTTGTTAAACTTTACCAAAGGGTTTCCAGTGTTGGAACCACGGGGTAGAAAAAGGGGGGGGGGATCCGTCCATAAGTTTGACAAATCAAAACTATTTCCATTATAAAAAGTTAAGGGGACTAAATGTGGGTTACATGACCTCGCCAGACTAACAGGTTCTATGGTACAAACGAGTTTAGTGACCTTTGACCCGACCCCCCCTTACGCCTCCGATCATCAAATCTTATTTGTTCTTAGCTCTTCATGCCTTGCAACAATGGGCCATCGTTTAGATTTATCAGCCCTTGTATGCTCATCCATTGAACGCCCACACGCATAGTCATAATAATGTCAATATGTTCAAACTACTTCGTATACCAGGCCGCTCCCCCCGCCTCGGTCACGTCAATGAGTTTCCATTATAGATCTGACTTATCCAGAAATCATGCCGCAGAATGGTACAAAAGGCTCCCTGGTCCAAACCTGCTACAGCCTCGCAACAAGGCTTGCTGTATTCTCCGTTATAAGTTATAGCGTTAAGTGCGGAAATAACCCTGGTGGCTCTCTTTAAGTAGTCAGAGGAGGAGGAAAACACACACGATTTCCAGGAAAATTTAGTACGGATGAAGTTTCAGTTTAGATCAGCGGTCCTCAACCTGTGGGTCGCGACCCCCTTTTTTTGGGGGGGGGGGGGGTCGATCGACCCTTTTCCAGGGGTCACCTAAGACCATCGGAAAATACATATACTCTACAGCATGGGGGAACTGTATTAAAGGTTCGCCGCGGCATTAGGAAAGGTTGAGAACCACTGGTTTAGATAATTTCTTGTTTGACAGGTGATATCTTTGGTTGAGATTTTTAAATTAAGTTTTGATAAGTAGATGTTAAGACTTGGATGGACATCTGTGGCAGGAAAGAAATGTGTGTGTGTTTAGGTAGCCTTAAGGCTGTCAGAGTTAAGATTTATACTCATAGATTCTTCAAATGATTCATGCACCCCAGGACTGCATTTTTAATAGATTTTTTTTTTTATGTTGACGGATGCGGGGAAGTATCTTTTGAAATCCCAATGGTTTGCGGTGCTGCAACAAGGTTGAGAACCCATGATCTAATATTACTCCTTTCGATGTCATTATTATGAACTGCATTTTTTTTTCCAGAAGAACTAGCATGGGTAAACCCATTTTCGCCACCACACCCCACTAGAATAACTATGTTCTAAGTTGGTTTTTTTCTTGAAAAAAAACCTAAAAGAGTTATGGCCCCCTGGTCTATTTATTGTTAATCACACCCGCCCCCCTGACATGGTACAAAAGATGGCAGCTTTTCGATGCTGCAGCAAGCGCAGAATACCATAGTTAAAACAAGAAATTTGACGTTCAATCAAGAAGATCAACGTTCCCATGTAATTTTTTTCTACTATAACACTGAATGTATTTGAGTCTTCTCCAATCAGAACTAGGCTTTTAATAGGTGCGGTTGTTATGTTTTTCAGCCAATCCGAGGGCTTCTTAAGGAAGAATAATGGACGTATTTGTTTACATTCAAAATGGTGGACGTCTCGATGGGATATGTCTTTTTTTTTTTTCGTTCTTTTTCCTACGGAATGCGATGATAGATGACATTTATTTTTTATTCACTGCAATGTTGATACATAAGAAATAAGAAGAGATAATGAGAAGTGTGGAAGCTGCTAAGACACTACGGGGTACCACAAAAATTGACAGACATAAATAAGGCTTCTTACGAAGGACTGTCGTGCAGAATTGTTCATGGTCAACAAACAACTGCGGCATTTGGGGTACAGACCGGTGTCAGACAGGGGTGTCTGCTCTCACCTTTCTTATTCCTGCTGACCATTGATTGGTACCACAAAAATTGACAGACATAAATAAGGCTTCTTACGAAGGACTGTCGTGCAGAATTGTTCATGGTCAACAAACAACTGCGGCATTTGGGGTACAGACCGGTGTCAGACAGGGGTGTCTGCTCTCACCTTTCTTATTCCTGCTGACCATTGATTGGACAATGAAAATATCTACAGAGCAGAAGAGAAATGGTATCCAGTGGACACTATGGAAACAGCTTGATGATCTGGATTTTGCGGATGATCTGGCCCTAATATCACACACACAGCAACAGATGCAAGAGAAAACCAATTATGTCGCACAGTACTCTGCTTGCATCGGCCTTAACATCCATAGAGGAAAAAGCAAAGTCCTTAAAATAAATACACCAAGCAACACACCCATAGCACTGGAAGGAACAAAGCTTGAGGAGGTGGATAGCTTTACATACCTCGGCAGCATCATTGACATACAAGGAGGGGCAGACGCCGACATAAGAGTGAGATTGGCAAGGCAAGAGCTGCATTTAATCAGCTAAAAAAGGTCTGGAGCTGCAGCAGCTTGACCCTCCAGACCAAGATCAGGATATTCAGCACCACAGTGAAACCTGTCTTGCTATATGGAGCAGAAACATGGCGAACAACAGCAGCTGGTTCAAAAAAGCTACAGACATTTATCAACTCATGTCTCCGAACGATTCTACGAATCCGCTGGCCCAATGTCATCACCAACGAGGATCTCTGGCGGCGCACACAACAAGAACCAGCTGAAGAGTTAGTCTGCCAGCGCAGATGGAGATGGATTGGTCACACCCTCAGAAAGTCCATATCAAGTATCAGGAGACAAGCCCTCACTTGGAACCCCCAGGGAAAGAGAAAAAGAGGTCGACCCAAAATGACTTGGAGAAGGGAGCTGGAGGCAGACACCAAAAAGAGTGGGCACAACTGGGGACAGCTGGGGAGACTTGCCTAAGACCGGGATGCCTGGAGAGCCTTTGTTTGTGGCCTATGCTCCAGACGGGACGACAGGCGATGATGAATGAGAAGTGTGATGATATGTTTCGTCATTCTAATAATTTTTAAAAAAATCAGGCCGTGACCGACACAATTTAAAAAAAAATTAAAATTAGAGATAATACCATAAATTAGAGTTAGCGCTTAACGTGACTTAAGCGAAAAATAAAAATTATAATAATAGTAATAATAAATAATAATAATAAAATAATAATATCACCCAAATTGACGCTGAATCACTCAGGATTAAGCATATAATAATAATAATAAGTAGGATAATACTAATATCAACTAAATTGACTCTAGCTCAGGGCTGCCACTCACTTTTTTAAAATTTCCCAAGATTTGTCAACAAATTTCCCAAGATTTCCCAAGATCATAAAAATATATAAGAGTTTGTTTTTTTAAAGGGATTTTCAATGTAATTAATGCAATTATAGCTTGAATTAATGTCTCTGAAATACATGGTACAGTAATTGACTGAAATTTATTTAATTAGGTATTTAAAGAAAAAAATTATCACATAAAAGAAATAAACAATTTGTTTTTGGGAATATTTGTTTATAAATTTATGATGCAAAATGTTTATACACAAATTTTATAATATTAATAAGCTATGTTGATTTCCTTTGAGATTTTAACATTTATGATCAGTTTATTTATTGTTGAAACTTTCCTATGCATATGGTGTACACGGGTAATTTGATCAACATTCAACACATGGATATAATTTGTAAATCTTCAACGCAAAAAAAAAAAAAAAAAAAAAAATTAATTGTATATCTTTAATTATTAACTTTTTAATACTTTACAATATTAACTTTAATTTCGGAAGATTTCTTTTTTATTTATGAGTGGTTTTAAAAAGTAAAATCATTCGTTATGCAGAAAAGAATTAAAAGAATTAATTTTTTACTTGTTACTTTAAAAATAATTTTGCTTCATTTTTAACTTTAATTTTTATCACATAAATTGTTTACGTTTTTTCAAGATATTTAAATAAAAATCTTCTCCTGTTAAGATTTCCCAAGGTTTTGCCTGATTTTCAAAATTATTCCCCAGATCCCAATGGGGGTCGTGAATTCCCAAGATCTTGGGAAATTTCCCAAGGTGTGGTAGCCCTGCTCTAGCTCCGTCGGGATTAAGCATATAATAAAAAATTATAATAATGATAATAATACTAACAATAATTATGATAACAACAATGATAATTATATCAACTAAACTGACACAAGAACGGTCAGCGTTGTTTCAAGTTGAACGTTTGACAGCGACATTCTACATCTTATTATAACTGATCTCTTTCTTCACCACCCGCCCCCCCACCAATCACGGTTCAATGATGCAAAACCAGGTTCACTTATGGACATGCTCCGTGAACTTGACGCATCGCGTGGACTTTGATCAAAACCACTTATTCGTTTTAAGTTCGAGTGAAAGTGAAACAAAAATCTATTAACAAAAAATACTTGCCTAACTTCTTGAAATACAGTTTCACTATATACAAAGTGATATTAGTGAGAACAGCGATGTACACTGCCCAAGGTGGGAACAGCGATGTACACCTGCCCAAAGTGAGAATCGCGATGTACACTGCCCGAGGTGAGAACAGCGATGTACACTGCCCAAGGTGAGAACAGCGATGTACACTGCCCAAGGTGAGAACAGCGATGTACACTGCCCGAGACACGAACACCCCCCCCCCCCGATGCCGTGACACCAGGAACTGACGGACGAAATGTGTACACAATTGAAGACGGGTGCGATGTCACTGGCCGCATCGCATCACATGAAGACACGCCTTTTATGGTCATTATTGTTTTACAAAAAGTGTTGAGTTTTACACTGAAATAAGAGTTGAGTTTTACTCTGAAATAAGAGTTGAGTGTTACACTGAAATGAGTGTTGAATTTTACACTGAAATAAGTGTTGAGATTTACACTGAAATAAGTGTTGAGATTTACACTGAAATGAGTGTTGAATTTTACACTGAAATAAGTGTTGAATTTTACACTGGAATAGGTGTCGAGTTATACACTGTTATGCGTGGTGAGATTTACACTGAATTAAGTGTTGAGATTTACACTGAAATAAGAGTTGAGTTTTACACTGAAATGAGTGTTGAATTTTACACTGAAATAAGTGTTGAATTTTACACTGAAATAAGAGTTGAGTTTTACACTGAAATGAGTGTTGAATTTTACACTGAAATAAGTGTTGAATTTTACACTGGAATAGGTGTCGAGTTATACACTGTTATGCGTGGTGAGATTTACACTGAATTAAGTGTTGAGATTTACACTGAAATAAGAGTTGAGTTTTACACTGAAATGAGTGTTGAATTTTACACTGAAATGAGTGTTGAATTTTACACTGGAATAGGTGTCGAGTTATACACTGTTATGCGTGGTGAGATTTACACTGAATTAAGTGTTGAGATTTACACTTAAATAAGAGTTGAGTTTTACTCTGAAATAAGAGTTGAGTGTTACACTGAAATGAGTGTTGAATTTTACACTGAAATAAGTGTTGAGATTTATACTGAAATAAGTGTTGAGATTTACACTGAAATAAGAGTTAAATTTTACACTGAAATGAGTGTTGAATTTTACACTGGAATAGGTGTCGAGTTATACACTGTTATGCGTGGTGAGATTTACACTGAAATAAGTGGTGAGATTTACACTGAAATGAGTGTTGAGATTTACACTGAAATAAGAGTTGAGTTTTACACTGAAATGAGTGTTGAATTTTACACTGGAATATGTGTTGAGTTATACACTGTTATGCGTGGTGAGATTTACACTGAAATAAGTGGTGAGATTTACACTGAAATAAGTGTTGAGATTTACACTGAAATAAGAGTTGAGTTTTACTCTGAAATGAGTGTTGAATTTTACACTAAAATAAGTGTTGAGATTTACACTGAAATAAGTGTTGAGATTTACACTGAAATAAGTGTTGAGATTTACACTGAAATAAGAGTTGAGATTTACACTGAAATAAGTGTTGAGATTTACACTGAAATAAGAGTTGAGTTTTACACTGAAATGAGTGTTGAATTTTACACTGGAATAGGTGTCGAGTTATACACTGTTATGCGTGGTGAGATTTACACTGAAATAGGTGGTGAGATTTACACTGAAATAAGTGGTAGTTTTACACTGGAATAATTCTGGAGACAGTAGAGGGCATCCATGCCAGAGGCGGTAAAGTCTGTTTGAGGCATATCCACGGGCACATTGAGGTGACGCAGAATGACAGGGCCGATGCCCTGGCCCGTCGCGAAGGCGCGGCCCAGCCCCCACCCGACAAGCGCATGGCCAAGCTGGGGGGGGGGGGGGGTCAAAGCTTGGCTGAAAGACCGCTTCCGAGAGGAGTGGCTCAACGGCTGGGCTGAACGGGAGTGCAGGACGGCAGCTCTCCCGGAGAATGACAAGACCAAGCTGAAGAGATCCGTGGTGGAAACTCAGGAGACAAGAGCAGAGTCCCATCACCCAGACGAGATCAGGCCACTGTGCGGCGCGCGGTTATCTCACAGCGATTAGATAATAGAAGGGATCCAAACTGCCGTGTATGTGGCCAGGCCGACGAAATGGTGGTCAGGAGAGGGGGGGGGGGGGCAGAAGGTCTGGACGCAGAGATCTGCCTTGAAAATTTGATTAACGGCGATGTGCACCAGGTGAGAGACGCCGCCGAGAAACTGTCCTGGGCTATAAGGGAGTAATCTCAGCCCGCAATGGAGGATGTAACATTGTTAAAATGGCGCTTTAGTGTCACAATATTGTGAATTCGAATTTGGCACTAAAGTACGTCGGTGAATATCACTGAGACCTTTTGCGAGCATTGGAGTAGCGACACAATTTATGCACATGGGAACTGATCGAATTCCAAATTCCAGTAACGTTGGTAATGATACCAACTGTATATTTATAGCACATCGCAGCGTTTCATGTCTTCAAACAGCGGTGACGTAACGTAAACACACAAATAAAGCGTTGAACGCATGGGACCCACCGGACCGTACCCTGAAGAATTTAGATAGACTCTCGTGGATTAATCGCGACTCAACTCCGGCACAAGCAGGTCATCAATTGTGGACATGCAGGTCATTAGCATTCAGGTCACGCGCCGAACGGCCTCTGCATTCGAATCTGGTTTTAATCGGCCGCGGCCGTAAACATGGACAATTTGCCTTGTTACATGGATACTGGCCGACTCGGGTTTCCGCCATCTCCCTTTCACATTTAATTGCTTGCTAAAGTGAAACAACGCCATCAGGGAAGAGTGTTTTTTTTTGTTATGGAAATTGAAACAAATACATTTGTGTGTGTGTGTGGGGGGGGGGGGTAGTTTGCGGGGAAAAGAGGAGAATTGTGTTGTGTGCGGGTGGGTGAGGACAAAACAATATGACTGGATTGGAGAATATGTAGCAACAGCTTTAGTGGGATTCCCCAAACTAATGGGCGTGAGTTCAACAGATAAATGTCCGCCCAGCCAAAATTGGCTATGCCACCTTCTTATTGCGTCTGCTGTCAGGAGAACAGCTTGTCTGAGTCCATGTAGCTGGGGCTCTGGGGGGTGTAGATTCATTAGGAAAGGGGCGCCGTTTCAATGTATGCCTGAGGCTCCAAAGATAATCAAAGGTATACCACTGGTGAGAAATACTTTTTAAAAAAAAAAAAGACATTGGCAAACGTTACGGGCAAAGCAATATTAAGAAATCGAGGTCAAGAAGTGCAAACCTTTTACCTCACCAAACATCTCAATTATACGCCATCTGATCTGTTGAAACTATCACTAAAATTTTGATGGTGTTCACAACTCGCAACTGGCCCATGCAAAAATTTTTTTTTTTTAAAATTCAAGCTTACTCAGACGTGAATTGAGAAAGCACGCGAAGAGAGATGGTGACCTCGTGAGCTCCTAGTCAGGCGTGGAGGCTTAAGCAGTAGTTGATTAATCAAACAAGGAAGCCGTCTAACTAGGTCACACGCGTCTGTGATGGCTGATTAAACCCTGGCCTGTTGCGACTTCGACAAAACGAATAGATATTGATTTGTTATTTTGGGGGGGGGGGGGGCTGGTGGAGTTATTTGGCAAGACAAGGGTGGAGCATAATGGAATCCTTGTCGTCTGCGAGGACAGATAAACTCGTAACATATTCAGATTCATCAGATCACCAAGTTATAATGGAAAACAAAAACACATATATATATATATATATATATATAAAACACACCGATGTACATATATATATATATATAAAACACACCGATGTACATATATATATATATATAAAACACACCGATGTACACATATATATATATAAAACACACCGATGTACATATATATATATAAAACACACCGATGTACATATATATATATATAAAACACACCGATGTACATATATATATATATAAAACACACCGATGTACACATATATATATATATATAAAACACACCGATGTACATATATATATATATAAAACACACCGATGTACACATATATATATATATATATAAATCCCGCTTACACAATATACAATCGTGCGTGGGTGAGTGTGTGTAATTTCACTTCATCATAAAAACCAGATGTGGTTAACTCAAATACTCCCGGCTCCTTTGTACAGAATCAACGTATAACTGTAATTCTCAACAGGGTAACCACGTGGGAGCACCAACAACCTTAGGAAAATCAAATGCTAATCGTTCCGGAGATAATCTTTTAATCCCGACGGAACTTTTGCGGACACGTTTGAAGACATGCGCGGGTGGGTAATTTTCCTTGTCGCCGGAGACACGCGGCCTCAAAAAGACGGGTGTAAAAACTGGTGTGTCGGCGGACACAGTGAAGTGATCTAGTCACCTAATCGACACAGTCCACGGAGATAGTTGATTTTATGTCAACTTGTATTTAAGGCACATTTGTGATCGTCTCTGCGGCTGTCGGTTCAATGTTTGACCCACATGAACGGTCGCTGAAGTCGAAATGTATCAGCCTTCACGTTAGCAATAAGTTCAACTGATAAATTAATGAGTACGTTTAAGCAATGGCATTGGAGGAGATATTAGGAATAATCGAATATGGTGCAGTGATTAGGAATAAGCAAAGGACGTTGGAAAAGTGATTAGGAATAAGCAAAGGGCGTTGGAGAAGTGAATAGAAATAAGCAAAGGGCGTTGGAGAAACGATTGTGAATAACGAAAGGGCGTAGGAGGCGTGAAGAGCAGTGAGTTAGATGGAAAGAAACAGACAAAGGATGTAGCCATGGAACGAAATGGAATATGTCACGTGATATTATTGAAAGGTAAGGAGGAAAATAGAAAGAAAATCGAGGGGGAATATAGAATGCAGTAGGATTTAAACCAAAACAAAACAACAACAAAAGAAAAAAAACACAATAGTGCCATAAAAACAAGGAATAGACAAAGGCGGTGCACAATATATTGTTCTAACTGAGGAGATGACATACCATCAGAATGTATTCTAAGAGAGAAACGGAAAACGATGACCGGGCGAACAGTTGGGACTCTAAAGAATATTTAATATCATGAATGTACAAATATATATATAAATATATCCAGTTATTTATCCAGTTATTTATCCAGTTATTTATCCAGTTATTTAACGTTTCAATATAAAAAATAAAAATAAAAATTTCTTCCATCCAGTACGTTCCATCCATTTATAAATCTTTCTTTTTCTTTCTCTCCTCTCTCTCCCCTTCTCACTCTGTCTCCGTCTCTCTCCCGCACTTTCCATGTCATCCAGTCATTCCATCCGTACGTTCCATCCATTTATAAATCTTTCGTTTTCTCTATCACTCTATTCACTCTCTCTCTCCTCTCTCTCCCCCTCTCACTCTGTCTCCGTCTCTCTCCCGCACTATCCATGTCATCCAGTCATTCCATCCGTACGTTCCATCCATTTATAAATCTTTCGTTTTCTCTATCACCCTCTCCATTCACGCTCTCTCCTCTCAAGCCTCCTCACTCTCTAATCCCCTCTCTCTCTCTCTCCTCCCCTCTCTCCTTTCTCTGTCCTCTCTCTCCCCCTCTCACGCTCCTCTCTCCCTCCCCTCTCTTCCCTCTTCACCTCCCCTCTCTTCCCTCTCTCTTCCCCCTCTCTCTCTCTCTCTCTGTCTCCGTCTCTCTCCCGCACTATCCATGCTAGGGCGTAATAAATGTTTTAAGATTCATCCATTTTTCTATATGCTTGCAGAGGTCACCTGCCGTCATAAATCCCCCCACCCCTTTTTTGACTGGTTACAATGAATCATCCTCAGAATAACACAAAACGAGGCCTCCTTTAACTTGATCCCACCCCGCTATCCAATCAGTTCTCTAGGATTAATGGTCTCATTACTTACAGTAGTAGAAGAAGCGATTCAACCTAATGGTGTCTGCTCTACTAACTTGGCTATTCTTATACCGTTTGTTGTCATACGGGAACTAACATCGCGGGAGACGACGCGTGGAGTCGTTGGAATGTTGACATGACGTAAAAAAAAATGTCGGCCCGGAGTCGGATCCCAATTTTCCTACTCCTAACTGATGCGAGTGTGTTTGTTTGTGTGTGCGTGTGTGTGGAGGTGTAAATACGAAAGACTCTTCTGGCTTAATATATTATTTATAGCATCTAACCATTGTTACATCTAACACTGGTAGCATCCAACACTGGTAGCATCTAACCCTGGTATCATCTAACACTGGTAGCATCTAACCCTGGTAGCATCTAACACTGGTAGCATCTAATCTTGGTAGCATCTAAGACTGGTAGCATCTAACACTGGTAGCATCTAACACTGGTAGCATCTAACACTGGTAGCATCTAATCATTGTAGCATCTAACACTGATAGCATCTAACTATTGTAGCATCTAACACTGGTAGCATCTAACACTGGTAGCATCTAACACTGGTAGCATCTAACACTGGTAGCATCTAACACTGGTAGCATCTAACCCTGGTAGCATCAAACCATTGTAGCATCTAACCCTGGTAGCATCTGACACTGGTAGCATCTAACCCTGGTAGCATCTAACCCTGGTAGCATCTAACCCTTGCAGCATCTAACCCTTGCAGCATCTAACCCTGGTAGCATCTAACCCTTGCAGCATCTAACCCTGGTAGCATCTAACCTCGGCAGCAGCTACCGGACAACTTTTACCTGATTCGACGATCATATTCGGAATCTTAATTATATCGAATACACTTGTGAATTGGAATAACAAAAAATACCCTTGTGAAATAGAAGTAAAACAATACCCTCTTGAAGTTGAGTTGACAAAATCGGTGTCACTAAAAATGGCTCCCATGACCTGTCACTTCATGTTACGGTAATTTGAAGAGATTAATTCAGGTCAGGGCCGGAGTGGGAGGGAGGTGGAGGGGGTGCTTTTAAAAAGAACGGAAATATCTCATTTCCTGATCTTGTTACAAACGAGCAATGATATGTCAGTTACAAACGAGCAATGACATGTCAGTTACAAACGAGCAATGATATGTCAGTTACAAACGAGCAATGATATGTCAGTTACAAACGAGCAATGATATCAGTAAAAAACGAGCAACGATATGTCAGTTACAAACGAGCAATGATATGTCAGTTACAAACGAGCGATGACGTGTCAGTTACAAACGAGCAATGATATGTCAGTTACAAACGAGTAATGATATGTCAGTTACAAACGAGTAATGATATGTCAGTTACAAACGAGTAACGATATGTCAGTTACAAACGAGCAATGATATGTCAGTTACAAACGAGCAATGATATGTCATTTACAAACGAGTAATGATATGTCAGTTACAAACGAGCAATGACATGTCAGTTACAAACGAGCAACTATATGTCAATTTTGCAATGCTGGAGACTCCATTGGGTCTCTTCAAGCGGGAATCATGATCTTCACAGTCGTCAGGCTGTGGGCTTGGAGGTAGTGGGATATGGGGTTTTAGACAAAAATCTACACATATTAAATAGTGGGGGGAACGCGGGGGAATGTACACATTTGGGGATATTATGTGGGGGGGGGGGGTAAATAACACATTAGGGCATAAGATGTTGGGGAGAGTTTATTAATTTGGGGGTGATAGGTGGGAAATGTACACATTTAGAGAGGACCCCAGTAAAACAAACACGAGCAGCTAAATATAAAAACTATTAAAAAAATATTTTTTTTTAATGCTTTTTTTTTCTTGATTTCGGTTTGGAAAAAAAAGCCACACTGCAAACCATACTGAAACCCAGCGCTGGCCCAACCACCGGCATTCTGGCCCAACCACCGGCATTCTGGCCCAACCACCGGCATTCTGGCCCAACCACCCGATTTAGGTATAATATTTAACAAGAAACAACGACAGCTTCGTACTGAAACCCAGCGCTGGTCCAACCACCCGATTTAGGTATAATATTTAACAAGAAGCAACGACAGCTTCGTAAATATGTTTTCAAACACTTCACCGAGGGCCGTCTTCCCCATTTCTTAATCCTTAGGAAAAAAAAAACAACAACGAAAAACCAACTTATTATTAAGCTTCCTCGTGTGTAGCGGTAGTCAGTTTGAGTGAACAAGGTTTTGTTGGTATTTGGTTGTTGTTGTTGTTTGTTTGTTCTTTTTCTGATGGTTGTATATTTTATTTCCTGGGCTTAGCAACTACAACGCCGACTATTCAATCTTCATAATAGTCGATCAGGGAATTTTAATTTTTTTTTTTTTTTACCAGTTCCGAGAGTTCAACGCTAGATTTCACAGCGTGTTTTGTGTAACAGGTTCCCCAAGATTACAAATACATACAGCTGGGTCTGAATAGCCTCCCTCCCCCCCAAAAAAACCAAAACCAGTTTGTTTCCTACTCTTGACAGTTACAATGAAGCCGTCACGCTTCGAATAAAGTAATCGCTTTTATTATTTCTTTTTTTTTAAAGGTGATTCAGCCAAAAGGGCAGTAATGAAAGAAAGAAGAAAAAAAAAACCGCTATAAAATCTCCAACTTAATGGATATGCATATTTTGAATGAATATGTCGCGTTACGCATGAGTGAATTTAAAAGCTCGTTCTTTCTCCCTCGCCCCCCCCCACCCCTCCCCCAACCCGTTTCCGTTTGAGTAGTGCCAAGACTCGAAGACCGCTTCAGTAGTCTCTGTTGTTACAATGGACGGACTATTTAGCATTGAGGCACTGGATCTGAAATATTAAAAGAAGGGTTAGGGTGGGTGGGGTGGGGGAGGGGGGCGGCGGTCGGGGCAGCGTGAACACGTTTCGGTGCCTAAACACGTGACATGGGTACAACACCGAGCGATGGTGCTTTGGAGCAACCAAAAAAAAAATGTTAAGACCTTACGGTGAAGTATCCCATTACGTATCAGTGCACGTTAAAGTCGTCTGTAAAGTATGACATCGCCATAGCTGTCACGTTATCTTGAGGCTGTGTGCGCGCCCCCCCCCCCCCCCCCCGCGCCCTGCTGAGAGTCGAGGACGGGAGTAGCCTTCATAAACTCCAGGCTATGTAGCAGCTTTTGTTTTGAGTGGGTGGGGTGGTGGAAGGGGGGTGGAAGGGGGGTGGAAGGGGGGCGGAGGTTGTGTGTATATTTTAATGTATAGGATATACACAAATTTACGTCATATATATTTTGTTTTTTTCCGGACAAGCCGACGATGTTCGTTTTCTCAGGTTTTACTTTTTAGGAGACCGCAACAATTGTTATCCTTATTATTGTTTTCTTTTAATTTCCTTTCTGTTTTTCATGCTTAATCTTATGATGGCTCCATCAACATATCTTTTATCCCGCAATCCCTCAACCCCCCAATCCCCAATCCACAATCCCACAGTCACACAATCCCACAATCCCCCAATCCACAATCCCACAGTCACACAATCCCACGGCCACGTCGCCTGCTGTCACCCGAGGTTGAGGTTTAATGGTATTAACGTGAAAAGATTTTTTAATCAACATTGTTCAGAGTTAGTGTTTAAAGTACGTGGTCCAATATTACAACTACTACAACGTGTGGTGGTGATTTGACGGGGGAGGGGGGGGGGCTTTATTGGTCTATTAAATACCAGCCATCGGGTGAACAAATGGCCGCAGGTTTCAACGTTAAGTTAAGGTTAAGACGAAACCTATACCGGACTCTGCTCTCAAGTGAGAGATTTGGCTTTTGAACTGTGACTTTGGACCTAATGAAAGCAACAATATCCAGGTGAATTCATTCGAATTTGGGGAATGTTCAGACTTCAAGATCACAAAGAATTACCTCCAGAATTATAAAAAAAACAAAAAACAAACAAACGAAAAACAAACAAACAAACACTTACTTCTGTAACTTACCACTGACGTAATAAATTTAGGGCACGTGACGATAAAAACGAAGAGGTTCAGATCACGCTTGTGTGAACAAAAAAACGTATCACTTTAAGGTGCTGTTGATTTTTGAAGCGTTTCCAGCTTACGAGATAGTCCCCCGTCAACATTTGTGTGGGTGAATATTGACATGAGCAATGACATGAACAACAATGACACGAGAAAATGGGGGGGGGGGAGACTTAGTCTTAACACCCGGTTATCAGCGGCTACCCAAATGGGCATTTTCTTTAGGCCGTGCGCATTCTCCGGGCGCCGGGCTGCCCGTGGCATAGATGGACGTGGCGTTCTTTGAAAAGGACAACATGTTATTTGATATTTCGAGTATTTCATGGTGCTGCTTGCCGAGTCGTACGTGAAGCACGCTGTGGGGATCTATGTAGCTTTCTGTAGGGACCTACGTAGCACTCTGTGGGGGATCTATGTAGTACTCTGTGGGGATCTAAGTAGATTTTGTGGGGATCTATTAGTACTCTGTGGAGATCTATGTAGTACACTGTGGGATCTATATAGTACACTGTAGGGATCTATGTAGCACTATGTGTGGATCTATGTAGTTCTCTGTGGGGAACTATGTAGTACACTCTGGTGGGGCTCTGAACTCAGTAGCTGGCTGTAGTTAGTACCACCCGGGGCGGGCAAAGAAATTTACCGCCCTCTCTCTCCCCCCTCCCCGGGACGTACCAGCCCCCTCCTATGCCACTTTCCCCAAAATGTTTCATGACTTTTGTGACATTGATTTTCAACTTCATCCGACTTCCACACGCCTGTCGAAATAGCTGGTAACTCGAATGCTTTTAATGAGTCCTGCGTCCGGTTCGTCCGATTATGAACATGCAGTATGAATCAACGTATAAATCAATATGAATCAACGTATAGATCAATATGAATCAACGTATAGATCAATATGAATCAACGTATAGATCAATATGAATCAACGTATAGATCAATATGAATCAACGTATAGATCAATATGAATCAACGTATAGATCAATATGAATCAACGTAATAAATCAATGAGGATCAACTTATAAAACATGAAATATATTTACCTTGTCTCATCATTGTCCACGCTTCCAACGGAAAGGTCACATTTCCTGTCCACTCTCCAGCGAGCCGATGACACTGGCAAAAACACAGCAGCACTCTCCGCTTGCTCGATCATATACTCCTGAGATAGTATCGTATACTCCTAGTATAGTACCATATACTCCTAGTATAAAATCATATACTCCTCCAGGAACAAGAATTAAACTAAAAAAAACAAAAAAAAAACAAATGGCGAAAGGAACCGCTTCCGAATATCCCACGTATTATCCAAAGTTGAATCCCAAACGGTATCCTAATTCACATCCCAGGTGATATCCCCGAGTCTACTGAGGTGTGAAGACCAAGGAAACCGGCTCAGGCATATCCGCTGCGAGTTCTTTTACCAGCCGTACGCCCTGCTGTAAGGCCGGTTCCCAAAGGCGTTCCTCCAAAAAAAAACAAAAAAACATACGTGAGACGGCGGCCACAAATCATACAGTGCTTCGTCAGCCAGAACTGTCTGGTATTCAAAACCTTCACGGACCCACTTATTTAGTGCTACTATTTTTAACTGCTTGCCTACACAGCATGTATCCCTTTTGCTGCACACAAGATTGGCATGAGAAACGTTAATTGAAGTTCTGTTATTCTAATCCTTGTGCAGAACGAAAGAACGAAAATTACTAACACACACACAAAAAATCTATATTGTCATGCAAAACTAATAGAATCAGTTTTATTTCACTCGTCTTTCACAAAGAATGAGTAGAAATGCTGCTGTGAAAGACAAAATAATGACAAAACAATCATTGCCCACGCCCGAATGTGCCCAAACTGAGAGGAATTACCGCAATTACTCTGCTTTTAAATGCAATTTGCAGGCCAGTTTCAAAGGTGTCGTTTCGATGCATCACCATTTGCAACAACCAGACAGCACTCTTCCCGCTAATGGCTGGCTCAACGTATAAACACGGCTCTTTCACGTTTAAACCCACACACACACACAAAACAAAAACAAATAAAACCAGATACTAATTGCATGTTAACGATATTTTCCACTGGCAGATTTTTACATTCATATCTAGGATTTCGTCACCACGCAGCATTGCGCCGGTGTCGTGTCCGCGTATCGCCCCCGTTATCTCCTTGCGGCTATCTCTGGCCGGACTGGATGTTGCGACACGAGCAGGGAAGTTTGAGGCTCGACAAAGAACGCTGGTAACGGTGATTTCAAGGGTTGGCTCAGTTATTTTGGGAGTTAAAATTGTTATACCCCAAAAATACATTGCCAGCATAGGTTAGATTGTTATACCCAAATACAATGCCAGCATACGTTAGATTGTTATACCCCAATACAATGCCAGCATAGGTTAGATTGTTATACCCCACAATACATTGCCAGCATAGGTTAGATTGTTATACCCAAATACAATGCCAGCATAGGTTAGATTGTTATACCCAAATACAATGCCAGCATAGGTTAGATTGTTATACCCCAATACAATGCCAGCATACGTTAGATTGTTATACCCCACAATACATTGCCAGCATAGGTTAGATTGTTATACCCAAATACAATGCCAGCATAGGTTAGATTGTTATACCCAAATACAATGCCAGCATAGGTTAGATTGTTATACCCAAATACAATGCCAGCATAGGTTAGATTGTTATACCCAAATACAATGCCAGCATAGGTTAGATTGTTATACCCAAATACAATGCCAGCATAGGTTAGATTGTTATACCCCAATACAATGCCAGCATACGTTAGATTGTTATACCCCACAATACATTGCCAGCATAGGTTAGATTGTTATACCCAAATACATTGCCAGCATAGGTTAGATTGTTATACCCAAATACAATGCCAGCATAGGTTAGATTGTTATACCTCACAATACATTGCCCGCATATTTAAAACCATACATTGCAAATCTCGTTCTTTATCTATTTGTGTACAGAAACTTTGCAGAAGCGCCCACGGATATTTACGACCGCAACTCCATAATACCTTACAACCACACCTCAATGATACTTTACAACCACACCTCAAAGATACTTTACAACCACACCTCAATGATACTTTATAACTACGACTCAATGATACTTTACAACTACGACTCAATGATACTTTATAACTACGACTCAATGATACTTTATAACTACGACTAAATGATACTTTACAACTACGACTCAGTGATACTTTACAACTACGACTCAATGATACTTTACAACCACGACTCAATGATACTTTACAACCACGACTCAGTGATACTTTATAACTACGACTCAATGATACTTTACAACTACGACTCAGTGATACTTTACAACCACGACTCAGTGATACTTTACAACCACGACTCAGCGGTACTTTTCAAAAGTGCTCAATTGGGGCCTAATCTCTGGCACTGAAAAGGTTTGAAAAAATTTCTTAATAAAATAAGTCTCCATCTGACAGAGCTGCCTTGTGTATGCCACATCGGGTCCTATCGTGATTACCGCGATAAGATGTTGCCACATCGAATGATCGTAGCACACAACCCACGCAGATGTCATTGGCATGATTCGACTCGTAATGTCAAAGTAATATGCCAAATGTCAATCTGGTACATCTTGACAAAAAATGAGATTAAGAATTTCGCTTGATTCAAATGTCAAAGTTAAATGTCGAACACTACAGCCACCCGGCACAGGTATTTGAACGAGCCCCTTGACCCTCCGTCAGCCACCTCACCACCATCACACAATAGCAGCAACATGTTCTGACTGATTCGGTCTTGCAGTGAACAGTTCAGTAGACTTTGTTAGGCTTTGTTTGATTGGCCGTTTCTGGTAGGAAGCCGTTCAAGGGATTGATTTTTTTATACCTACAGAACTCTTTTCTCCTTCCGCCAATAGCCGCGGACCTTTTCATCGGTGGGATGCACACGTAAGTGCGTTTTTCAAACGTGTTTCGGACGTGCCATGAGCCCGGACGTTCGGTACCGTCCAACAGTTATTGTGCGAACAGCACAGCGGCTAGCCACCGTCGAACGCTTAGTAAGCGATTATGACATAGGCTTTAGCAACGGATAAAACTTATTTTGTGAATAGCGCGTAGGCTTAGCACCGATTGCACTCTTATTGTGCGAACAGCAAAGAGGTTTCGGACCGGCGAGATCTGCATCGTTATCTCCGGATTTTAAACCCGTTTGTGAAGCGAGAATAGAAGGGCCCGAAATTCGGGGAAGTTACCGCGATTGTCTGTGCCCAGTAAACGTGAAGAAGTGGCTAATGGCATTTCCATACGCCGTAAGAACAGGTGAGTTGATAGGCGAGAGTAATTACAACACACCAACCCAATAGGTGGGATCCTGTGTCTTAGCTATAATACAATGGTTTTCTTTTGGGTGGGTTTTTTTGTTTTCCGCTTTTCTGTTCAACATCTTTCAATTAATAGATTTTCGCTCTGGCGAGACTTCATATTCAGAATGTACAAACCCGACGCTCAGCATATGACGTCATACAAGCGCTGATCTGGAAGGGGCGGGTCAAAGAAGATCAAAGAATGACATTTGATTGCTGTTCTTTTTTTTTTCTTTTTTTTTTCCACACCAGTAAAATATCTGACCTATGGTCAGTGGCGTAGCGAGCTTAACTCGCGCCCGGGGCAAAATACCTTTTTAGCGCCCCCAATACCTTTTTAGCGCCCCCCCCCTATTCGAAAACCATACAATATTATAGTGAAATATACCATTTGGCGCCCCTTTGTGAGTAGCGCCCGGGGCATGATGCCCCCCTTGCCCCCCCTCACTACGCCACTGCCTATGATCAGATTTGCCATTTCGCTTCGTTGTAGTGTTTGAAAAGACAACCAGGTTTGTAGTGTTTGAATAGACAACCAGGTTTGTAGTGTTTTAAAAGACAACCAGGTTTGTAGTGTTTGAAAAGACAACCAGGTTTGTAGTGTTTGAAAAGACAACCGGGCTTATAGTGTTTGAAAAGACAACCAGGTTTGCCGTGTTTGAAAAGACAACCAGGTTTGCCGTGTTTGAAAAGACAATCAGGTTTGTAGTGTTTGAAAAGACAACCAGGTTTGTAGTGTTTTAATAGACAACCAGTGCCCCGTCATTGCCCAGTCGAAGACAGCAATTTTGGGCTCACCGCACGTCGCCCGTATGTATAACATAAACATCATTCACATGTTTAAAATAGCCGGTAGCAAGCGTTATGCCAGACATGTTTACTATTACAATTTTGGCGAACAATGTACGATTTTGAGGTGTATACATTATATATACAGTATGTTTATTTTTTTACTATTAAGATAATGTATTGAATGACTTTGTAACGATCTTGTACGATTTTAAAAGTTTGAGGGTAAACGGGTCTGGTAATACCGAGGATGCAAATGGATGGAGAATACGAACCAACCAGGAAGTGTACAGTCTTATCAGGATCTCTAGCTAGTAGCAGAATTTTTTTTTTAAAAAGGGTAGCCTGCGCTGGGCGGGAAAGAATGCCAAAGGACAGAGGAGTGAAGAGGGGGGGGCGCCAACAAAACCCCCCAGAGGAGAATGGCTCAAAGGTAGACCTAGGCTTAGATGGATGGTTCATGTGGAAAGAGTTCTACAGCAGCTGGGAACCCAAGCAAGCAAAACTGAAAAGCATCAGTTAGGTCCGAGTGGAAGGAAGTGGTGAGGCCGGCCAAAGGCCTACATGGGGCTGCTGCACCACAGGGATGGATGAATGGAACGTTATAACCTTTTTCAAAGTATACCAAGTTAAAATATATGTCTGATGACTCATGACTGATGAAATTTTAAACAATTACTTTAACCGGCCCTCACTCACCCTTCCCCCCTTACTTCTTCCCATCATCGAAACCTAAAGAGAAGAAAAAGGAAGTTAAAAACTACATTCGAAGAACAAAAATAATGTTATTTCTTTCTTGAATATATCATTTTTTTTCACTACTGATATGAATACGTCCAAAGATTTCAGTGGAGCGATACGCCAGGTATTTGATATTGAATACGCGGGAACGAGGGGGGGGGGGGGGCTGCGCACGCTTTAGACCAGCGGTTCTCAACCTGTGGGTCGCAACCCCTTTGGGGATCGAACGCACCTTTCACAGGGGTCGCCTAAGACCACCGGAAAATACATATACTCTACAGTTATGAAGTAGCAACGTTAATACTTTTGTGGTTGGGGGTCGCCACAACATGAGGAACTGTATTAAAGGGTCGCGACATCAGGAAGGTTGAGAACCGCTGCTTTAGACGACGACTAGACAATAAAAGGGGGGTTTGTAAATTGATTTCAGATTCAAAGTAACAAAGTAGGCGACACAAAAAAAGGGTGTCGTTTTTAATGAGCTACTTAAAGCGAAGGTAGCGGACGTCAATCGATAACGGGATCATTTTGAATATTCTTTCAAAGCCGAGGCGACTGTGTCCTGTCATTGAACATTCTTTCAAAGCCGAGGTGACTGTGTCCTGTCATTGACATTCATTCAAAGCCGAGGTGACTGTGTCCTGCCATTGAACATTCTTTCAAAGCCGAGGTGACTGTGTCCTGTCATTGAACATTCTTTCAAAGCCGAGGTGTCTGTGTCCTGTCATTGAACATTCTTTCAAAGCCGAGGTGACTGTATCCTGTCATTGACATTCATTCAAAGCCGAGGTGACTGTGTCCTGCCATTGAACATCCTTTCAAAGCCGAGGTGACTGTGTCCTGTCATTGAACATTCTTTCAAAGCCGAGGTGACTGTGTCCTGTCATTGAACATTCTTTCAAAGCCGATGTGACTGTGTCCTGTCATTGAACATTCTTTCAAAGCCGAGGTGCCTGTGTCCTGTTCACAGAAACAAGTCCGGCTCCGTAACGTTGTCTTTGTTCACCCCACGTGTATGTCTTCGCATATGCGAACGCTTGAAGCTATTTGTCTCCCTTTTATTCTGCAATGAAGACAAACTATCCCAAAAGTAATAATTCGATCGAAAGATTTTTTTTAAAACAAATATGTATTCGTAAAGCGAAAGATGCATCGAGATGCTAAACTAGCTGATGTCACGTGGCGGTTTCAAGTAAGATCGCAGGACGAAACAAAACGGCCTGGGATTTTAATTTTTTTCTTTTGGACTCTAAGCTGGTTTGGGAGAAGCATGTCTCAACATGTTACATCCCTCGCGTCTATTCGCCCGGCTCGTGCGGCAGCGCATGACGCGATGCGTTGTGTTATCGATTGTCACTTGAAACACAATCAGTCTATTCTTAGGAACTATTGGACTGTTTATTGTTTTTTTTCGGAAAGGGGGTTTTGGGGGGGGGGGGTAATGCTACTCTTCCATTTATAATCTTTTGCTCTAGATTTTGGTTTCAATTTATGTATTTTTTTAAAATAAAAAACATGTAATACATCAGTCCGTCACATTGTGTCGATGGTTTAGACTTGTCCGTCACAAAGTGTCGATGGTGTAGACTTGTCTGTCACAATGTGTCGATGGTGTAGACTTGTCCGTCACAAAGTGTCGATGGTGTAGACTTGTCTGTCACAATGTGTCGATGGTTTAGACTTGTCCGTCACAAAGTGTCGATGGTGTAGACTTGTCTGTCACAATGTGTCGATGGTGTAGACTTGTCCGTCACAAAGTGTCGATGGTTTAGACTTGTCCGTCACAATGTGTCGATGGTTTAGACTTGTCCGTCACAATGTGTCGATGGTGTAGACTTGTCTGTCACAATGTGTCGATGGTGTAGACTTGTCCGTCACAATGTGTCGATGGTTTAGACTTGTCCGTCACAATGTGTCGATGGTGTAGACTTGTCTGTCACAATGTGATGATGGTTTAGACTTGTCCGTCACAAAGTGTCGATGGTGTAGACTTGTCTGTCACAATGTGTCGATGGTGTAGACTTGTCCGTCACAAAGTGTCGATGGTTTAGACTTGTCCGTCACAATGTGTCGATGGTTTAGACTTGTCCGTCACAATGTGTCGATGGTGTAGACTTGTCTGTCACAATGTGTCGATGGTGTAGACTTGTCCGTCACAATGTGTCGATGGTTTAGACTTGTCCGTCACAATGTGTCGATGGTGTAGACTTGTCTGTCACAATGTGTCGATGGTGTAGACTTGTCCGTCACAAAGTGTCGATGGTGTAGACTTGTCTGTCACAATGTGTCGATGGTGTAGACTTGTCTGTCACAATGTGTCGATGGTGTAGACTTGTCCGTCACAATGTGTCGATGGTGTAGACTTGTCTGTCACAATGTGTCGATGGTTTAGACTTGTCCGTCACAATGTGTCGATGGTGTAGACTTGTCTGTCACAATGTGTCGATGGTGTAGACTTGTCCGTCACAAAGTGTCGATGGTGTAGACTTGTCTGTCACAATGTGTCGATGGTGTAGACTTGTCTGTCACAATGTGTCGATGGTGTAGACTTGTCTGTCACAATGTGTCGATGGTTTAGACTTGTCTGTCACAAAGTGTCGATGGTGTAGACTTGTCTGTCACAATGTGTCGATGGTGTAGACTTGTCTGTCACAATGTGTCGATGGTGTAGACTTGTCTGTCACAATGTGTCGATGGTGTAGACTTGTCTGTCACAATGTGTCGATGGTGTAGACTTGTCTGTCACAATGTGTCGATGGTTTAGACTTGTCTGTCACAATGTGTCGATGGTGTAGACTTGTCTGTCACAATGTGTCGATGGTGTAGACTTGTCTGTCACAATGTGTCGATGGTGTAGACTTGTCTGTCACAATGTGTCGATGGTTTAGACTTGTCCGTCACATTGTGTCGATGGTGTAGACTTGTCCGTCACAAAGTGTCGATGGTTTAGACTTGTCCGTCACAAAGTGTCGATGGTTTAGACTTGTCCGTCACATTGTGTCGATGGTGTAGACTTGTCCGTCACAAAGTGTCGATGGTTTAGACTTGTCCGTCACAAAGTGTCGATGGTTTAGACTTGTCCGTCACATTGTGTCGATGGTGTAGACTTGTCTGTCACATTGTGTCGATGGTTTAGACTTGTCCGTCACAAAGTGTCGATGGTTTAGACTTGTCTGTCACAATGTGTCGATGGTTTAGACTTGTCCGTCACATTGTGTCGATGGTGTAGACTTGTCTGTCACAAAGTGTCGATGGTTTAGACTTGTCTGTCACAAAGTGTCGATGGTGTAGACTTGTCTGTCACAAAGTGTCGATGGTTTAGACTTGTCTGTCACATTGTGTCGATGGTTTAGACTTGTCCGTCACATTGTGTCGATGGTGTAGACTTGTCTGTCACAAAGTGTCGATGGTTTAGACTTGTCCGTCACAAAGTGTCGATGGTGTAGACTTGTCTGTCACAATGTGTCGATGGTGTAGACTTGTCTGTCACAAAGTGTCGATGGTGTAGACTTGTCCGTCACAAAGTGTCGATGGTGTAGACTTGTCTGTCACAATGTGTCGATGGTGTAGACTTGTCTGTCACAAAGTGTCGATGGTGTAGACTTGTCTATCACAATGTGTCGATGGTGTAGACTTGTCTGTCACAATGTGTCGATGGTTTAGACTTGTCTGTCACAATGTGTCGATGGTGTAGACTTGTCCGTCACAATGTGATGATGGTTTAGACTTGTCTGTCACATTGTGTCGATGGTTTAGACTTGTCCGTCACATTGTGTCGATGGTTTAGACTTGTCCGTCACAAAGTGTCGATGGTGTAGACTTGTCTGTCACAATGTGTCGATGGTGTAGACTTGTCCGTCACAATGTGTCGATGGTGTAGACTTGTCTGTCACAATGTGTCGATGGTGTAGACTTGTCTGTCACAAAGTGTCGATGGTGTAGACTTGTCTGTCACAATGTGTCGATGGTGTAGACTTGTCCGTCACAATGTGATGATGGTTTAGACTTGTCCGTCACATTGTGTCGATGGTGTAGACTTGTCTGTCACAAAGTGTCGATGGTGTAGACTTGTCTGTCACAATGTGTCGATGGTGTAGACTTGTCCGTCACAATGTGATGATGGTTTAGACTTGTCTGTCACAATGTGTCGATGGTGTAGACTTGTCTGTCACAATGTGTCGATGGTGTAGACTTGTCTGTCACAATGTGTCGATGGTGTAGACTTGTCCGTCACAATGTGATGATGGTTTAGACTTGTCTGTCACAATGTGTCGATGGTGTAGTCTTGTCCGTCACAATGTGACGATGGTGTAGTCTTGTCCGTCACAATGTGATGACGGTTTAGTCTTGTCCATCACAATGTGACGATGGTGTAGACTTGCAAAAAAAAAAAACATTCCCAATTTTTTCGGCTAAATTTCGGATGCAATAATATGCAATGTTGTCCTCCAAATCTTGCATTGGCTTTTGTGTGTTCCCTTTATACGCCACTAGTGGTTACCGCGCCTCGCGACTCCATCATTACATGTGGCTTAACTATTCGTACGGAAGTACAACTCTCGCAAATGGTTTTTTATTTGATGTGTTATATGAGAAAAAAACTTGATTTATATGAAATAATGTGTACATCCGCGGACTAGATAAGCAGCCAGGGACAGCGTGGACTAGAGATATCTGCATATTTCTCTACAGGAACTTGGAGTCCCCCACATCTACTGAAATGTCATATTTGGAAATGGCATCAGCGGGCCTTCGAGCTTATTGCTCGTTATGCCTTCCCCCCCAAAGCACCCCCTCCTTAAGCCCGAATATCTTGCCGCGAAGCGGCAAGTTGGAGATGTCCCTTGGCCAGAACGGCCCCCACCCGAGTCCCCTCTTATACATATCATGGCTAACTCCAAAGGTAGAATCAATTTACAGGGAGAGTACTAGAGGGAATTCCCATTTAACCACGGCCTCAGATAAGGGGACTCACTATCAAGTATCCTGTTCAACATCACATTAGAACAAACTCATGAGAGACATACACGTGAGCACCGGTGGAACTGTCGCAAACTGCCTCCAGAGACGCATTACAAGACCGCAACCACCAGGAACTTTATAGAGCCGACCATTGCAGTGCCGGACATATGCGGACTGCATACCTCCAGTGGGCAGAGACAGCAATGATGTAATTAAATCATTCAAGGAACCTCGAAGATGCCTCAGTTAAAGCTGGTCTTAAGGTAAACGAAGCGAAGACAAAGTAAAAAGGTAATGTCACGAAACAGACATACTGAAGAAAACATCAAAATAAGCAACCGCACCTTTGAGAGAGTGTCTACTTTGAAATATTTAGAAGCTACTGTAAATGAGCACAATGAAATAATGCCAGTGGTGAAAGAAAGGATAATGGCAGGCAACCGTTCTTTTTTCAACCGTAAAAAAAAGCTGCTAGGAAGCAAAAGCGTCTTAAATAGAACAAAGAAGGATACATACACCACTATTATAAGAACGGTTGTAATTTATGCAAATGAGACTTGGTCCATTATCAGAATAGCAGAGCAGGTTGCTCAACACATTGGAGGATAAAACCCTCAGGAAAAATAGCGTCCGGTGATAGATAACGGTTGATGGAGAATCCCTACAAACCAAGAGATGTATCAATTGTTCGAAGACTCACACATGATCGCAGTAGTTTTAAAAAAAAGTCAGACTTCCTATCACACGTTTAGAATATTGTCGCAAAATATTCGTTGACAAAATGACCCCAGAGACATCTAAAAAGTAACAAATTTGATCGAAAAAGATTACTCAAAAATTTGAGAACCCTTGGTGATCCTGATGTTCAAATGAATTTTTTTTTTTTTTAGAAAAGTGCACTCAGAAAAAATCGATAAAGAATATTTCCGCCCATGCTAAACAATAAAGGCAGCATAAAGAGCAGTCGCAAAAATAAACAAACCGTTTATGAGCGACAAAAAGATTTAGTCTGACTATGAGTAATATGACCGGAGGATTTTGTGTCTGCACGACAAGAGTTAACAATGAACGATCCCTAGAGAGATTTTATAAAACTGAAAGATCCCTGGATAGATTTTTATAAAACTGAAAGATCCCGGGATATATTCTATAAAACTGAAAGATCCCTGGATAGATTTTTATAAAACTGAAAGATCCCTGGATAGATTCTATACAACTGAAAGATCCCTGGATAGATTTGATAAAACTGAAAGATCCCCAGATAAAAAAGATGTCTACAACTTATACAAGACTGTAACACGTCGTCACGTCATGGCGTTGAAACGTATCAATAAAGTTGTTCGGGGTTTTTTTCCAGGCTAATATTATAGTATTTTCTAAACAGTCTACGGAAGTATTAGAGAAATATAAGCTTTTTGTTGTTGTTGTTTTGTTATTTATATGCTGTTATCTTATTCAAACTATTTTTTTTACACAGACACACAAACACAACATCTGTGTATAATTGATGATGTATTTGAAGTGTGCCCCAAATGGACACCAAGGGTTGCAGCATTACAGAAGTGACGTGGCATGCAATAATGCAGTGGTCCCAAATAAGTTTATTAAAAAAGAAGATTATTGTAACGCCTACATTTGTTTAAGGTTCGTATTTGGGGCGGTTGCTTCGACGAGCATTCGTAAATATTTACATGTGAGCCGCACGAGAGCCCTAATTCGGGGGGGGGGGGGGGGGCTGCACCGGTTTAAATGAGACCCAGGTATTCATCCCCCCTCCTCCGACCAAATGGTCAATGTTTCTGAACCCCGCCCTTGTTGTGGTGCAGCCCATAACAATCCACCTTTGATGAAGGCAGAGCGAGATACGCGTCTTAATGTTCAAAGAAACAGTCGGTCGAGGCTATTCGCTAAAGCTAAATGAATATATGATCCTAGACATTAATCATAATGGGCCACCATTTACTTAACAATGGCCGTGTAATGTCCTACCTGGCGCGGTGATATTGACGGTGATAACCGCACCGGAGTTCACCTTGTTTATTTTAAATGATGTTATTATTGTTACACGTTAACAGACGGCTTGTTATCTTTTCAGTAAAATAACACCGTTAAAAAAAACAAAGTTGTTCGTATAAATCCTTTATAAAATGTAATTTCGAGCATGTGGATTTAGGGGGTTGGGGTGGGGCTGAAAATTGGAGAAAACATGCATACAAGTAATATACTTTATAAGAATCCCAATTAGTTCCCTCCCACCCCCCCTAGGCTCGCAAACGCACTTTTTTCCCCCGCCCCTGAAGTATATCAATATTCAAATGACCCACTCGCATTTACACAGACTATTTATTTTTCATCAACTATTTTAGAAAAACAAAAGAAAATATTACGCACCAAACGCATTTGCGATTTTGTTTTATTAAGAATCTCATTTAGCGCACTTATCAGGAATTTCATTTTATCTTCCCCTTGAAAAACAGGAAAACCGGATTTATAGGGGGGGGGGGTTTCGTGTAGGGAGTTGCTGAAAATTTAATGAAACGGCATAGAGCTCATGTGCAAAGTTTTAGCTTGGTAGCTTAACGGGAAGTGGGCCGATTAGCCGTCCGAAGATTTTGGTATGTGCCTGATGGCATGTGCTTGATGGTATGTGCTTGATGGTATGTGCCTTATGGCATGGGCCTGATGGCCCCGTAGGCGGCGCCTACCCTTATAATTATGTAAATGAGATAACAAATATAGTTAGACGGAAAAAAAAACAACAATTTAACGCCTCGTTCCACCATGTTCAGACGCGTACAAAGAACAAACATTTTCAAAAAAAAATACATTAAATTAATGGTTAGCTTTGCCAACAAATACTTGCGGATAATCGAACACTTGTTATCTGGCGGTATCGATGCCGTTTATTTCACGTGCAAGCAGCTGTTTAATGTATAATTGTATCGCGACCGCCATCGCGGAGGCGAGTTCATTGCAGGGACGGTACGGGGGAAACATTAGCCGGGCGAGTCCAATAAACGCATGGCTATTCAAACAATAAAATGTTAATTAGGTTTACCGACCTCTAACGATTTTGGGGCGAGGCGTCAAAAATACGCGGGCTAATAGAGTTTTATCTTCAGGTCCGTGGTTTTAAAAGTGTAGGAGACATACCGAGTTTTGGTGTAAGACATACAGATTGTTGGTGTAAGATCTACAGTTTGTTGGTGTAAGACATACACAGTTTTGGTGTAAGACTACTGAGTTTTGATGTAAGACAGAGGTTATCATCAAGATGTTATACTAATATACTTAAAGGATGTATGGTGTCCCCTGAAGATGAAGTGTCCCCTGAGATGAAGTGTCCCCTGAGATGAAGTGTCCCTTGAGATGAAGAAATTTAGAAATTAATATAGTTTTAAAATTTGATTTAATTTTAGAATTTGATATATTTGTTTAAAAATTTGATAATGCTTTTGAATTTAATAATGATTTAACATTTGATGTTTTAGAATTTGATAATGTTTTAGAACTTGATATTGTTTTAGAATTTGATAATGTTTTAGAATTGATATTGTTTTAAGGTTATATACAGTTTTAGAATGGGGCTTTTTGTGTGTGTGTGTTTTTTTTCATTCTAAAATCAATTTTTTATTTCTGTATTTTCGTATTATAATTAAGGCACTTATATGTAGTGTTAACGCAACACTATTCCTTGGGTAACCCTGAGCCATAATGCGTGTGAAACTTAACCAAAAAATCCTTCATTCTAGATTTCCAGAAATACTACATTCCACTGTTTAGAATTGCAGTAAACTCTCTAATCTATCCCTACATTCTTTAGATTTTATATTTGATTACATTATTTATTTTATACCTAGCAAAAAAAAGTATTAATTTATTTATAGACAACCGTTGTTTGAGAATCCCCGAGTACAATCTGAACTGATAACTTAGTTAATATTAAAGAAATCAAAAGAAACTAGATTGGTATTTGAGAACCATTGTTTACCACCTGAACCGTGAACTTAACGGCACCAAGTTTACGATGTTATCACAAGAAATGAGACTACATCAGCGTTTGAGAACCACTGTTTACCACCTGAGCTGCCAAATTAACGGTACTACGTTAAAAATATTAACACTAGAGAAGAGACCAGAGCGTTGTGGCAATGTCACCATAGGTTACCTATTGGTGGTCCCCTGACACTGATACAAAAGTATGTTCACTTAAGGCCCTTTATGCGGATCGAGGGACCTTACTGTCCCTGGTTGACTCGACACACGTTAATGGGCCAGGCAAGGTCAAGGTGGCAGCGTTACTTCACTTTCACTCTCTACCCCGCACTTTTGCACATGACACGTCTTGTTGGAGCCAAAAAATTCAGTGCCGATACAAGGGTACCCTCACGACAGGGGAGAACATTACGACAGGGGAGTCCAGTACCGCAGGGGAGACCAATATGAAAGGGGAGACCAATACGACAGCGGGGACAATACATCACGGGAGATCAATAATATCAAGGAGATCATTACGACAGGGGGAGATCTTTACTGATGGGGAAGACAAATACGCCTAGAATAAGTTATCCATTTTAAAAACAAGATTTGCAGCTAACTCGTCTGCTCAAGCATACAGTTGGTATGACCAATCAATTGAAAAAATACCATCTTGGTGTAACGATTTCACTCCAGGCATAACAACAAAGACGAAAGAACAGAAGTGTACGCAACCATTAGTGAAATTTCCTAACGTGACCAAATTGCACACCATCCAACTGCACACCATCCGACTGCACACCATCCGACTGCACACCATCCGACTGCACACCATCCGACTGCACACCATCCGACTGCACACCACCCGACTGCACACATCCAACTGCACACATCCAACTGCACATCATCCAACTGCGCACCATCCAACTACACACCGCCTAACTGCACACCGCCCAACTGCACACCATCCGACTGCACACCATCCGACTGCACACCGTCCAACTGCACACCATCCGACTGCACACCGTCCAACTGCACACCATCCAACTGCACACCATCCAACTGCACACCATCCGTGTGCGTGCGCTTTATTTCCTGGGATCTTTTGCGGTCTGCGTTTCATGTATTGAAATAAAAGTGTAACAAAATAAGTTTAGGCTCGAAAGCAGACAAGACAATTAAATTGATGCTTTGGCCAAAATGCCGTGTAATTATCGTGTCTTTTATTTTCAAGTCTAAACATATCTGGTGACACTATTTATTTCCACGGCCCTAGCGCAATTTTTTTTTTTTTGGTAAATTGCTTGAACAGCTTCGTTTTATCTGTTATTTTCGAGCTGGGGAAAGTGTTTGGGATGTGAACAGGTTTAATGAGATGGCGAGTGTTATTTGTATTCCGTCGGGAATTCAACCGAGAAACAACGTGCGCACCATTCATCAGAAGATGGACGCGCCACGGTGCGGCCATTCGAGGGACGTACGGTGCAGCCACTGAACGTCAGTTCGGAATTGTGTCTGCTCTTACAAAATTCGCCAAGTAATACAAAAACACCACACACACACACACACAATATACATATATATGTGTACTTTACGGCATGGTCATATAGACAATGTCATGTAAAACCCAATAAGAAGTGATTGATGAGATCAATGGGGGGGGGGTGCCATTTCATCCAATCGAGGTGATCGAAACATTAGATTTGAAGAACTTGACGCCCCCTGATCGTGTGAAAATGAATTATTCCACGCCCCCTGATCGCGTTGACCCGGCAGAACCAAGCGAGACTCCGTTTACCTGATGTTCCATTTGGAAAGGTCAATGACCCCGAGTATGACCCGGATCTTTTGTTTGTCACTGTCCTGTTTTACTAGGTCAAGCCTCATGACCCCCTCAAAATGTCCTGGCAAGGAAAGTGGGTTGAGATTAAGTGGAGGGGGGAGGGGAAAGATTGGCAGTAAATCTTAATAAAGCAACATGACAATGTAACGGCTTAACTGCCCTTACACTGACGACCACGGGGTAGTGGGTGCTGATAGGGTGGCACTTTGGGCGGGGGGGAGGGGGGGTCCCCAAAGACATTTTTATTTGCGGGATTTGACCCTTGCTGAAACTTTAGCCACGCTGGACATTTGACCAAGGCATATATCTCCTTGTGCATCTGATCGGGAAATATCGCGCCTTGTTCAACCGACT